>CM075515.1:4587500-4817500 GCA_037950675.1 Hypophthalmichthys molitrix | reverse complement strand
TTACTTTCTTAAAGGGATAGTTCACCCAAAAATGAAAATTATCCTATAATTTACTCATCTTCAAGCCATCCTAGGTGTATATGACTATCTTCTTTCAGACGACAATTTGAGTTAAATTAAAAAATATCCAAGCTTTATAATGGGAGTGAACGATACAATTTTTTTGAAGCCCCAAAAAAGTACATCCATCCATCATAAAAGTAACCCATACGGCTCCAGGGGGTTAATAAAGGCCTTCTGAAGAGAAGCGATGGGTTTTTGTAAGAAAAATATCCATATTTATAACTTTATAAACTAGAATCACTGGCTTACAGTAATAGCCATACACGAGCCTAGTTCCGGTGGAACAGTGACCTCTGACCTGACGTACTGACGAATGCGGAAGTGCAGAGGACAGAGCAAAACAAAACACTGGTCACGAATTAGAAGTCTAAAACAAGAATTTTAAAAGAAAAATGTGGGAGGAGCTTGAGTTTGTTGCTGGAAGCCAGTGATTATAGTTTATAAAGTTGTAAATATGGATATTTTTCTTACAAAAATCATTGCTTCATTTCAGAAGGACTTTATTAACCCCTTGGAGCCGTATGGATTACTTTTATGATGGATGGATGCATTTCAAAATCTTGAGCCCCATTCACTACCATTATAAAGCTTGGAAAAGCCGGGATATTTTTAAATGTAACTCTGATTTTATTCGTCTGAAAAAAGAAAGTCATAAACACCTAGGATGGCTCGAAGGTGAGTAAATTATGGGATCATTTTTGGGTGAACTATCCCTTTAATAAATGTTCCTGGTCTTATTGTGTATGACTCATCAGTTATCCGAATGATAACAATTGTTTAAGTTAGCAGTAAAAACTAGGGCTGTCAAAATTAGCGCGTTAACGCATGCGATTAATTTTTTCAGTTTGACGTGTTAAAAATATTTAATGCAATTAACGAGGCATCTGTTTTTTCATCATAATTTGGCTAGTGTTATAAACACGTTACAAACGCGTTCTCATTTGAACGTCATGTCATGTGACAGAAACGATTTGTCTGCACAGAAAAACGCACGCCAGTATCGAGTTCTTTTGCGCTTGAACAAACAATAACACACAGAATTATGCCAAAATGCCCGTTTTGTCGAGTATCCTCATAAGAGCTGTCTTAAATAAGTTAAATAACGTCTTAAATGAACTTAAAGAGAAAATGAGATACGCATCAGATCTGCGTCATGTTCAGCAGCTCTTAAAGTGACAGCAGCCTAATAAACCAGTTGCTGTGATGTCTGTCATTAATGTTAATCAAAGAACAAAGGTAACAGAGCAAATTGCAGCTTTAATAAGGATTAATCTATATTTAATTTATCATTTATGAAGTGAAGACTGTAAAGTGTTTGATAACTTTTTTCAATATCTGTATATTTCCTACCTTTTAGACAGAAGGCCACAGGTAAATATGACATTTATTGTAATGGGTTTATGTGAAGATTGTCTTAAATTAAAAGTTGTTATTATTTTTAAAGCCTAATAAGTGTTGACATTAATAGCTTTCAGTTATACTGTAATTTTGAATGTCTATAATTAATGTTTTAAAAAAAATCATTTAAGAGAGACATCGGTAGCAGTATTAGTATCAGTGATACTGGCCTTCATGCATAAAAAGATTAAACAACTATTTAAGTTGTTTCTACATTAATTTGGAGAGTAACTGTGAAAGTACTACAATATAAAAATATTAAAAACTATTAAAAAATGTGCAATTAACGTTTCGTTACTCACTAGGCTCCTTCAGACGCAGCTGGATGGCGGTGTTCTCATTTTTGTCCCGTTTGAGTCCAAGCACTTCCCTCTCCCACTCGCGCTCCCTCAGGTCCTCTTCGATCTGTCTTTCGGCCTGCACGTAGAGCCGCAGCAGACGTGAGCACAGGGTGTGGTGCAGCCGGAGAAATATGTACCAGTTGTTATTCACATAGAACAGATTATACGCGTCCTCGCAGGAGCGAAGCCGCTGAGCCGTGGATGTGCTAAACAGAAGTTTGGTCTTTGTCGGGCTGCCACTAACTCCTCCCGTCAGCCCGTTGTGCTTCTTCGATGCCCCCTCGTCGATGTCCATGTCTTCTTCGTCATCCTCTTCCTCAGCATCCGATAACACCCCTCGCTGGGAGAACAGCATGTCGGGGATGAAGTGGTAGATGATCTGCTTAATCTTGTATTTGTCCTCTTTGTTGATACTGCTCTGGCGTTTCACGTGGTGGATGATGAGCGCAGCCGCATCCTCTAGAATCTGACGGTCCTCGTAGGTCAGTGTCAGGTGAGGCCCATTAGCAGACGTGCTGTTGTCTTCCGAAGCCTGTTCCTGCCGCTAAACAAACACACAACCATCAATCATGTGCTGGAAACTCGTCTCTCTTGGAGAAACAAACCCTTTTAACTTCCTCTAGAGGATAAAAGCATCTCACCTCATCAAAGATGCTCTCGATCTCGTTGAGAAGCGTTTTAGAGCGCAGCACCTTAGTGTCGTTCTGCTTGAAGTTAATGCCTTGATGGTCCAGAGATTTCAGGTAATATTTCTCATTCTGCTCTCTCCAGATCTTGTTAAAACCCCTTTGAGCTTCACGCCACTCTTCCTCCTTCAACTTTAGCCTAAGACAGAATCAAAAGCCAATACATTATTAATTACGACAATAACAAATGTAACAATAAAAAAAAAAAACTTTAAAAGGGGTCCTTGATTATGATTTCACCTTTTTAACTTTAGTTAGTGTGTAAAGTTGCTGTTTGAGCATAAACAACATCTGCAAAGTTACGACGCTCAAAGTTCAATGCAAAGGGAGATATTTTCATTTACAGAAATCGCATTTAAGGACTACAACAAACGGCTGGTAGGGACTACAATGAGCTGACATCACTAACCACAAAATTTACATAAACCCCGCCCCTGGGAACACCCAACAAAGGGGGTGAGGGCATATTGGGCTGCTTTAGGGAAGAGGAAGAGTTGTTGTAGTAGAGTGTTGTTGTCATGCCGTCATTTTACTCCGGACTGCTTCACAAATGAGGGTCAATTCAACACTGGATTTGCACAAAAGATTAACATGACGGCACATGCTAATTGATGAGATGAATCAACTCCACAGCAACTACATAAATTTATCCACTAACCATTCAGAAACATCCTAAAAGTTGTAACTTCTTCCTGAGTCTCTCCATCAGTGTCGACTCCGGTTTGAACAATGTAAGCTGAACACCGTTACTGACAATCCTCATTTTGGCTGCGTGAGATTGTCCAGCTTTGTTGTTGTTGAGCAACCGAAGCGTGAGCTGTAAAAGCTCCGCCCTCTTCTGGAAAGGGGGCGGGGAGCAGCTTTGTGTGTGTCCCTTTAAATTTGTATTTAAAGGGACACACAAAAACGGCGTGTTTTTGCTCACACCCAAATAGGGGCAAATTTGACAAGCTATAATAAATGATCTGTGGGGTATTTTGAGCTGAAACTTCAGACACATTCTGGGGACACCAGAGACATATATTACATCTTGTAAAAAGGGGCATTATAGGTCCCCTTTAATAGCTAAAATGTGCAGTCTGTAGATATTGGAAATAGCAAAAAAAAAAAAAAATTATTGGTAATAAAATCTTTGAAAAGGCCAAAACTGGTCAACCACTAATTTTGAATAATATAATATAATATATGTAAAAACTAAAATGTAAAAACACAAACCCACTACTGCTAAATAAATGCTGGGGCTGTAACAAAAACTAATTAGTTAAAATAAAATTGGTAAACCACAAATTTTTGATAATATTATATAACAAAAACAATTTTTTCTTAACTAATTTCCGCACAAACAACACTGCACATGAAACATGGGTAGCCCTTTGGATGGATGCTCATTTATAGCATTCATTCTCTCTAACCTCTTGAGAACAATGGGAACAGACACTGCCGGATTCTTCTTCAGTCCATCGATGATGTCCAGAGCTTTGTCTCCATATATCCTCTGGATGGCTTTCCTGTGGATGATCTCCGAGCAGCCGCCCAGAGTGTTGTCCAGTCGGAATTTCGCCTGCTCTTCTGCAGACATCCGAGAAAGCTTCTTCTGGACCGCCTCCAGAACACGAATGGTGGCCAGGTTGGTTTCCAAAACGACATCCAGCTAGAGGAAGGAGTCATCGACACCATTAGCAAGAATCACACCACAAAAAAAGCAGGTAAAAATGTTCTTATGTGTGGAAGTCTCACCTCGAATCGCTCGTCCTCGCATCTGTACATGTGTTCTTCGTACTGAGTCTTCTTGGAGCTCACAAAGGTAGAGTCCTCGGACCAGGAGGGGAAGGAAACCCAGGTATCATTCAGCACCTGTTGCATCCAAAAAGAACCAGTGTAAAGAGTTTCTTCATAAAAACTGAGGTAATATGATGCATTTCAAACAACATTCAGTGGGAAACAAAAATGGGAAAAAAAATGGCATCTGATGAAAGTGATGGGTTTTGGCTCTCTTACCTCTTTACAGAGTGATGTTCTCCCGGTACATTTGGGCAGCTGGTAGCTCTTGGGTAAAGCTCGGTAACTAGAGCCCAGACGCTTGCATGAAGCGTAGTCAATTTCCATGGCAATTCCTTCAGTGGCTCTTTCTTTTGGGTACGTCTCCAAGTGTGACATCTCCTTATATCCAAGGAAGTTCTTAAACCAAGTGAACAGCTCAGGAAATTTGCTGGGGGAAAAAATGGGCTAATTATTGCCAAGAATCACACAAACTCCATACTGCAAAATAAATGCTTTAAAAAAAAAAAAAAAAAAAAAAAAAAAAAATCTTTAATTCATTTAAAGGTACACTATATAGCTTTTTTTGGTCAAAATTAACAATCCATACATCAATGCTTCTTCCAAAACGTGTTTTTGTCTTACCCAGATTCACTATGGGTAAGTGTATTAGAAGTAGGGATGGTTATCAAGAACCGGGTCCAAATTTCCAAGAACTAGTGATTCAATAAGAAATGTGCATTTCGATTCCTGTGTGTGCATTTTAATGTGATTTAAACCATTCAAGCGCAAAAGACTCACACACTTTTCTGTGCTGCACACACATTCAAAGCACTCTCACAGAAAAGTGATTTTAAACCTATACTGTTACACATGCGTGCAGCATAAAAAAACAACGCGAGTCGTCTCGCACTTGAATGGATCCGTGCAGCTCTTAAAGTGACAGCAGCCTAACATTCCTGCTGCAGTCTCTATAATAACAGTAATCAAACAACACTAGACAAAGAAAAAAATTCACTCGTTCTTGACTGAATAACTTTTGTAACTATATTGGTAATGTAAATTTTGTTTATAAAGTGCAGAACCTGAATACCTGAAAATCTTAAAACACTATTTCAATCATATATTTGTTCAGTTGTAATTTGTTGGGATTTTTTATTTGTTCTTTTTCAATTACTGAGTGTTTAATTGTCTTTAATAATGTTTGAAATTTATATTAGTTAGGCTAGTTGTTTTTTCTATAGTATTTTTAAATCATAGGCAAAAGTTCCTTGTGCAAGTGTTTTTAGCCTATTTATTTTTGTTCATGGTATTCAGCTACAATGAAATGTTTTGCAATAAGACTTAAAATAAATGTTAATGATATCTAAGTTTTTTTTTTTTACCTTATTGGAATCGAAATTAGGAATCAATAAGAATCGGAATCGATAAAATTCAAACCCTAGTGTTTATATTTTAGACCTGACAGGATGGTTTTTGTGGGAAATTGCGTACAAACGTCACTCGTCCGTGCGTGTCTCGTCATATCTGTAAATAGAGAAAAGTTTCTCCAGCTACTTTGATGCGTATATGGTGTGGGAGTGGCAGAGGTTAGTTGTCACAACGAGCGAGAAAGGTTGACATGGAGCAGCTAAATCTCAAACGAGGAGAGTCTGCTGGCAAAAAGAGAACGCGACAGAGCTCGTAATAAAACAAGAATCAACATTAGCTTGGCTTTTTGGAGATGGCACGAACTGAGCGATTAGATGTTGTAAAAGCGACGTGGAGACGATGGCGTTTTCATTACCTAACAGGTAAGGTTTTTTTTAACGGATACATTGCCATTTGTAGCAGAGTTTACTGTAAAACATTATCTATTGTGAAGGGTCATTTAATTATGGTTTTTGTAGCGCTGTGCTGGAGTTTATTTTCAAAAAAGTACCATGTCTTCAGCTAGTCAGCTTGAGATCCTTTCCATCTAAACTAGTTATATCTCTTAAGCCTAGTAGTGAATATTTAACCTGTTAACTGTAATATCCTATACTTATAATATAATATCCTATACTTAACCTAAACTAATCTTGACAAATTATATATCATTTGAAAGCTTAGAATCTCTATTTTTCAAATATGGTGATTTTAAAAATAAATTAAAGAGGAGCAGTAATTTATCAATTTGCAACAAGCATATTTTCATACTCATAAGGCATGTTCAGACCTTTATTTTGAAATAGCGATGAACATGAAAAATCATTAAAGATTTGAAACATGTTTGTTTTCATGCCAAGAGTACAAAACATAACATCCATTCAATTTTTTGAGAAAAAAAAGGTCTGAAAATGTTTTTAATAGAAAAAAAAAAATACATTTATGATTGTGGCGGCGATCTATAACGCACATACATGTTGTTTTTATGTTTATTAGAGGCTGAATTCATATCAAATTCTGCCAAACTTCCCATACTACTTCTATATAGGATGTCTACTTCATAAATTGTATGAAAATAATGGAAATATATGGTTCAGATCACTATGGCTCCAATGGAGGCGCCCTTATATGGTCAGTAATGGAACTTGGTTGTCATCTAGTGAAAAAGTGTGGTACTGCGCCCAAACAAAATCTTACTGAAAGCTCATTTTTTGAGATATCAACCTGAAATTTGGAACACAACTTGTTCAGATTTTTGGCTTTGATTTCCTTGCAGTTTTAAAGTAAAACTTGTTTTGTAAAATGTATATTTTATATAAAATATTATATTTTTACATTTTCATAAACTTAAATTTTTCTGTTTCACTTACATAAGTTATTTCACTTCTACAATAATCTGCCAAATTTCTTCTTTAAAACAAGACCAGCTTTATGTCTATATTCAAAAGTATTCTTGAATTACAACCATTTAAGTTTGGATAGTGCATTTTCATGTCTATAAAAAAAGTGGGGGTGACAGTTAACAGGTTAATGAGCAGTAGGATAATTACAGAGCTAAAGCACAACCAAAACAATGTTCATCAACAAAATGCATGCAGTTTTGTTTTTTAACCGCAAGAGGGCCAAAAGTTACATAGTGTACATTTAAATTAAAATAAATAAAATTACATAAAATCAAACTCCACTTTAAACTGAACTTACCCCAGGAATGGAACCACAAGTTGAACCAACTCAGCACGAGAAATTATTTCCTCATTAAAAATGATTAGACACCGGAGGAAGCTGTCGTAGGCTTCAGCACTTCGCAAAGCTTTCCGCACCTACAAACAGATGAATAATGTCAGTCGATATTGGAAATTTAAACTTTTGAGAAAAAAACAACCTGCTTATTAAATCAACATCACTACATTAAACCAGAGCAACTCACTTTGTCAAAGAAAAGAGACTCTGTTCCTCCGCTGTGTTTGCCAGCCTCAGCCGCCGATGAATCTTTGATATTCATTAACTTCAGCTTTTTCTTAAAAATTAGGAAATAGATAAATCAAGAAAGTTAGAGTTAATAAACTAATTAAAGATGATGTTTTCGATCAGTAAGCAAAAGGGGGCGACATGCCAAAAACTATGAAATTCATTCAATATAAATGCAATGCATTTCCATGGAGTGGTACCTTCACAGGTGGAGTGACGGGTGTAGTCGGATGTTTGCATTTCTGGCAGCCGTTCTGATTGGGCCTCTGCTTGTTATTGAGCTGCGGTTTCTTGACCGCTCCACCGGGATCTTTAGCCATAGATTCAGCCTTCTCCGCTGCAGTCTTTCCCAGCAGCTAGAGGAAGTTCATAACAGAAATATTATAGTTAACTAAAACTAAACTTTAAGCATTTTTGGTCATACAGATAAGAGTAATACATCGTTTGAATCTGTGAAGAGTCGACTTTTATTTGTGTGTACTTACAATAACAACAAAATATTGTGCTTTTGTACAATAATAATGAAAGCAAACAGGGTGCGATTTCTGCCGCCTCTCTCTGTGAACTTGAGCGCACCAAATAAAAATAAAAAAAGGAGTCGAAAGTGTGGGCGGGGTCAGAGCAGAGATGGAGACTCACCACAGAGCTGTTGGCATCTGGCAGGAACTGTCCGAACTCAGAGAGCAAATCTTCCTGGTTTTTGAAGAGTTGGGCCACCTCAGCGTAAACTTCCTGCTCGGTCAGGGCCGGGGTGTAGCTCCCACCCGCTTCTTTAGCATTACGCTGCTCCTTCTGATTAGCAAAACAAGTATAAGAGATATTTGTAAATTGAGCGTGGATTATAATTTAGTGTTTTTAGTGTTTGTCTGGTCTGACCTGGTATTTGTGCAGGATCTCGAGGAAGGACTTGTAGATGTTGGGCTGGCCCTGGAAGCGATTCTTAATCTTGTTGACGTAGTTGATGGCGTGGTTGAACTCCACGGGCTGGTTGTTTTGCAGTGGTGGGGCGGTGGGCATGGTGTTGATGGGAGTGTGGGGCTGCAGCGGGGGCGAACGCGGGGATGCGTATGGATGGATGGATGGAGCGGGATGACTGCTCGGAGTCGGAGCTGGAGACTGCAGCGGCTGTACAGAGAGAGATGAAAAAAAATGATCATTGATCCTGATCAGGACTAAACGGTAACCTTGGGAAAAGACCATTTGCAGTGTGACTACTAGGTACAATTTTCATGAATCAATTTTAATTCACAAGCTTGCTAGCTTTTATTCTGATCTCAATTCAATTTCGATTAATTTGGATATATACATCAGGTACGGTAGGTGTAAATTTTTCTTAAAGGATTAGTTCACTTCAGAATGTAAAACTTCCTGATAATTTACTCACGCTCATGTCATCTAAGATGTTCATGTTCATGTCAAACATCTTGGATGACATGGGGGTATGCAATCCAAGGAGGATATTTCTATTCTGCCGGAAGCTAGTTATTATACTTAATAAAGTTTTAAATATGGATATTAGAAGTAACTAACCCTAAACCAAACCAAACCCTAACCCTAACTACAACTCTATAATAAGTACATGTAGTTAATTAATAGTACTTAATACATATGAGTATTTACTATGTAACTATGGCACTAAAAAAGTGTAACCGAAAAATCTATATTTTAGCCCTCATGACTACCTTGCTTTTCGGTGTGGGTTGGGTGGGAGGTGTGGATGCCAGGCTGGGAGGGTTTGTGTGGATCTGGTTCTGGTGCTGCTGCTGCGGCTGCGGCTGCGGCTGCACGGAGATGCCATGAGGTGTGATGTGGTGGATCTCGCCAGGCGTAGTCACGTTAACCAGGTCATTGTCCTTGTATCTCGTAACTTCAATCTTATATCCCGGCGGAAGAAATGTGTTAAACCCCATAATGAGATCAGGGTGACCCTTAAAGAGCTGCGACACCCTGCTGATTACGCCCGGAGTGTCAATACTGCAGAATAAGAGGAAGAGAGAGAAAGAATTTGCAATTATTAATTATTATTAATTAATTTTTCAGTGAAACAGAACATTGTGGGAAATAATGTAGGGCAGGACTTGAATGTGAGAAGAGGACATTACATGCATAATGGTTTATTTTATTTTTCTCAACCAAAAGAAATCTCATGATAAAAAAAAGCAGTAAAAGATTTTTATTGAGAAATATTTTTAATTGAGAAATACCTAAAATAAATAAGTAAACAGAAACAATGGCTTGTAAGTTTCAATACGATTCAACATTTTGGGGTCAGTAATTTTTTTTTTTTTTTTTTTGAAAAAAAAAAAAAAAGAATACTTTTATTCAGCAAGGACACGTTAAATTAATCAAAAGAGAAAGTAAAGACATTTATAATGTTACAAAAGATTTCTATTTCAAATAAATGTTGTTCTTTTGAACTTTCTAATTTTACAAGAATCTTGGGGAAAAAACTATGGCCTTCCCCACAAAAACATGAAGCAGCACGACTGTTTTCAACACTGATAATAATCAGAAATGTTTCCTGAGCAGCAAATAATCATATTAGAATGATTTCTGAAGGATCATGTGACACTGAAGACTGGAGTAATGATGCTGAAAATTCAGCTTTGATCACAGAAATAAATTACATTTTACAATATATTCAAATAGAAACCAGTTATTTTAAATTGTAATAATATTTCACAATATTACTGTTTTTTTTAATCAAATAAGTGCTGCCTCATTAGAGACTTCTTTTAAAAACATTAAAAAAATCTTATAACCTAATTTTTAAACCGCAGTGCAATTTCTTCTTTATTTTGTTGTTATTTATGATAAAAATAAAGGTTCAATTTGTTAGGTATAACAGCATACAGTTCTTGCTGTGTTATAGTATCAACTAATAAAATTTTATCATGACAATCCTACATGTGAATAAACTCACCTCTGAGATTTAAACTCTTTCATGATATCCAAGAAATCATTGTAGACCTGTGGCTGACTGCCAAACTGGAGCTTCACCTGGTCCAGGTAAGACAGGGCGTCCTCCACCTGCAATAATGAAAACAACAATTCAGTTTATCTCACGCACACAGCTGCTATTGCAGAATCGCATTCCCAAAACGAACCACACACAGAATCCCGCCCCACCTTGAGTCTCTGGAACTGCTGCTGCCCCTGTGCGGATGCAGAGGGCGTGGGCGGGTGGGCGTGACCCTGCACCGGTGCAGGACCGTGGGCCTGGACCGCTGCTGGACCATGATGGTGAGGCCCGCTGTGGACCGCCGGACTGGGAGTGTGACCGTGACCACTTGAGCTTTGGGCCACCGTAGACACCTGAAAACAGCAACGGTGCAAAGAAACGAATGAAGGCGTTTCATAATCACAACAAATCCCAAAACTAGGCAAGAATAATTATTTTGTCCTCACTGAAGGTGAAATGTTTCAGAATATACGTGACGCTTAACATACAGTAATATGGAGCAATATATATATATATATATATATATATATATATATATATATATATATATATATATATATATAAAGGGGCGCTAAAAAGGGGCGGGGCTACATAAGGTCTATAATGCCTCATGATGGCGAGTGTTCAAACCTGGTATGTCTGAGGAACCGGGTACTGTATTCCTGGAGTAGGCTGCATGCCGTCAGCCACAGCCTCGAATACGGCAGGCGCTGGGGCAAGAACCCTGTGCTGGAAGCCCTCGGCGCTGCCGGGAAGCCGGCGTTGTTGTGGGGTGAACACCGACTCCTGATCCTCTAAACACCTCCTCATGCTGTACTCATACTCAGAGGGCACTAAGACCTGAAATAGACAAGACAAAGACACCAACTTTACAAGTACGAAAAAACATGATTTGGCTGTAGTCCAAACCTTAAGCAACAGGAGGAAATCAACTAGTCTGATGAGTAATGTCTACAAAATCTATATACAAATGTGAGCAATAGTGTGTATATGTATATACCTGCACATTTAAATATGCATGTGGAGTATATACACATGTGAATGGTGTGTTGTGTATATAATAAATGTATATGGTGTGTATACGTACCAGTATGTGCATATATAAATGTATATGTGTATGGGGTTTGTATATACATGTGCTTGGTGTGTGTGCGTGCCTCTCCTGCACATGCATACCAATAATGCTAACTTGCTAACTCGCGACTAAAAGTGACAAAGTTTAGTCAGGTGTTTCATTTTTATCAAAGCAACTATGAAAACTAAAGGTCGGAAGTTTCAGTCTGACAGAAAACCACCTTACTGAGGGGGGAAAAAGTTCAGAAATACTGAATAAAACTGGTAATTTATAGCTCTGAGACTCACCCGCTTCTGTTAGCTGCGCTTAAGGTACACCAAAGCTGTTAAAATATCCCCGAAATACTAAAACTGTGTGAAAATATCGATAAAACACATTAAAACGGAGTTTAAAATCAACTAACGCATAAAATCCTGTTGAAAACAAGCGGTAGGGAGGGGAGGGGCTAGCTTGGGCTTTGCACACAGTCTCCGCCCACTCGGTCTCTGATTGGCTCATTGCTCAGGAGACGCATTGGGTTGTATTTTTATTGAACGTTCTCAACTGTCACTCAAACAAGAAATTAACATTGTTCTGGGGGTTGAGCCCAAACCCGCCACTGTTTCACACACGTAAAACACACACACACACACACACACAAAACTCCTAAAACGCCGACTGGCTTTGAGCAGCCATAATTCTCTCTTTAGACTGGTGTAGCAATCTGTTTTTAGCTACGTCCGGGTTTAGCTTTAATATAACGCGCGATTACTCTTTGCGATACTATTATTAAAGTCGCGGCATTATATCTGAACGCTTTCAGCAACTTCCTGAACTTCCTGCCTGAGGTTACGTCATTTTTTACGCCCCCTCAAAACAGTTGGCCAATCAGAAAGAGGAATTTCATTAAATAAACGCCTCTTATAGAATTCCTTGACTCCGATTGGTCAGGCGCTCTGAGAACGCGTACAGCATGACGTAACCCAACAGGGGCGTTTACTCAGAGAAATCCTCGATTCCGATTAGTCGGGAGCTCTGAGAGGGCGTTATGTATGACGTGAGGCTCATATTGCCATGCTCCGCCCACGAGAGGCGGGGCTTAAGCTAGTGCCCGGGATTCCTCGCCCCGTCCGTCCGCAGTCAGTGCTGAGGGGCGCGCGTGTATGTGTGCACAGCGTTTCGCTTAAATACGGACAAAACCCAACACAACCCGAACCAAAACAGCTCAAACTGACAGAATAAACAAGTTCGGACTGATTTTGATGCAAAGCGCTCAAATATTCAGCATGTTCGCGAGCACCAAAACACGACACCGAACAAAAGATCCGCATATAAACACCATCAAACGTTTATTAGGGACAGATTTCATGATCTCATGATTTCTGGATTGAACAAGCACACACGAACATGACACCACCAACACACACGCCTATTTCATGACATGTTGTCCTTTAGTAATCAGACCCAAAGTCAAAATGGGAACTAAAAATCTGATCGCATAAACATGGACTCACTATGTGATCATGCGAGGATCTGAAATGAGAGATCCGATCACACATTACAGCACAAACACGCCAGTTGATCTAATATTCTTTGTTTACTGGGAGACTGAAGGGGAAAATGTCTAACCGTGTTTGAGCACCTCTTCCCTCCCCCTCTGAACACCAGACAGAGCTACAGATCTGCTTTCAGGTCAAAAACAAGTGCTAAAAGCCCTCGTTAAAGCATCGGACACAAACAGATGGGTTTGTGTGTCATAACATAGAGATACACGTTTCTTTGGGGCTTCAGTTGGCCAAAGCTTTGCCCCTTTTCTCCCCTTAATGTGCCATGATCGAACAAACAGCCCCGATTAACACATTAAAATCTCTTGAACGACCAGCCCCTTGCAGAAAGCGCTCAAACACCGACAGAAACATATATTCGATCAAAAGAGGACAACATAAATTTGTTTTCTTTTGCCCAGCTGCTACATACCTGCGAAAAAGAGCCTCGCACTCCGGATTCGTGTTTGGAACAAATAGTTGGGAACGCCCCCCTCTCCTCCCATTGGTCTACGCGACAGTATGCGTCATCTGGATTTGAATACGACCCGCCAAATCCATAGGAACAGAGATGTACTCTGCGTAAACACACCTGTAGTATCGGACTAGATGCTTTTCTTTGTAATTATTATTCACTCTGAAAGACACACGCACACAAATATGTGTTATCAGATAATAAATACCCTAAAGTAAAGCAAAATAGTAATATTTTTAAAATAACAGTTTGAATTTGATTATATCAATGACAGAGATGTGGCGGCAGGTACTGTATGTGTACGCGATTTTATTTAGGTAAATTAGAACACGCCCCTCGTCAAAACCCCGCCCTGAAAAAGCAAAGAACGCGAAAAATGATTGACAGATGGAGGGCGTTTCTGATTGGCTAAAAAAGCGCGGGCCGCTCCCCTTCCAGTTTAAAGAGCCTATGGTTCGTTAATTTCTATTTCGTTTGTAGATACATTTTATGTGTGCTATTAAAAATAAAAATTTCTGTTTCACAACTTGTTTTTGTTGTATGTAGCCTACTTCGTCATCAACACCAACATTATATTATACTTGATATAACTTCGTATTATCATTAATACTAAAAAAAGTACGGATACCATGGTTGAAAAAAAACGACAGATCGCACAGATATTCTACTATAAGATTTCTCCGGACAAATTTGAAAACTTGCTAACAACTTTTTTTGTTTTTTCCTCAGAAAATACACACAAAAAAAGAACAACTTGAGGGTGAGTTAATGATGACAGATTAGGGTGAACTATCCCTTTAATAACGATTCATTTTTTAACATACACCTGGTTAGAAATGACTACAGGACAGTGTTGCCAAGTCTGCGGTTTTCCCGCGGAATTGGGCTACTTTTACACTGTTGCCGCGGGTTGTTTTTCATAGACCCAAAATAACGTGATATTTAGCCCCTGGAATGCGAATTTTACCAGGGGACCCCCGCCAAAAACGCAAACCCCCCCCCCCGAAATGCCATTGGACTAGTTTTGAGGAGCAATTGGGAGGGTTTTGTTTTGCAAACCTGGCAACCCTGCTACAAGACCTTTAATCTAGTAGTGAAAGGTTCAATTAAAACACTCAGTCAGTATATAGTTTTTTCCATTTAATAAACTTTAAAACACATGGATTTGATTTGGTTTTGCTTAGATGACATTGCAGTTTGGACAGGTCTATTTTAAGGATGCCACCTGTACAGTCTTTTCACATAAACATTTCACTCAACCCAAACGTACATGTTGAATAAGGCTCTTTAATTGCATATCAAAGCACTTTATCACTAACAGAACCGCTGCAAACTTATTGATAATCATAAGCTTGACGTTACAGGTTAGTCTTTTGACATAAGAAACAAGAAAAATTGGATATAAAAGAAAATATAATTTACATATATATTTGGGAGTAATAAGTAAGGACACAAAGCGTGGGTATAATAGAAAAATACACAATTGGTCACATTTTGTGCCCATCGAGGCAGGACTGCAGATCCTGGAATCATTGGGGTGTGTAGAGATGCTTCACTACAAGAAAATTCAATATGAATTCAGTAGCAAAGACACTTTCAACCCACAACAAAATAAAAAGCGATTCTAAATGCACTTTACATGAGCTTTTAGATGTTTTAAACAGGTTATTAGTACAATATTAACAGACAGAATTATTACAAAGTGTAAATGACTCGACGTAGCCATCTCACATTTACACCACACTAATTAAAGACTATATCAGTTGAGTAATTGTTGCATTATAGAGGTTTACCGATCCACCCGGTTGATGTGAGAAGACTTTTCCTCATCCTTGCCGTCTAACCCATCATTTATGGTTTCCCATTCTTCAGATGCTACTGCAAAAAATGTCTTACAAACTACAGAGACATTTCCCAAAGTTGACACACAAAATACAGACAGGCAAAATATTGTCTATATATTAAGACAATAAATCTGCATTCAAATCCAGCAAATACATAAAAATCTATAGAGTGCAATGAATGTTTCCCATGGGTCGAACAGGAGTATAAAACTGAACATTTTCAAATGAATAGTTCCTCCAAACAATAATTCTGTTTTTATTTACTCACCATCCTGTATGACTTTCTTGTGTGGAACACAAAAGGAGCAGAATGTTTGCACTGCTCTTTTCCATATAACAACTTTTCCAAGAGACGGACGTTGTCAAGCTCCAAAAAAGCCAATAAAAGAGCCATAAAATTATTCCATATGACTACTTTCATGATGTTATTTAAAATTTTTTTAGAGATTGACAGTATCCACCACCATTCACTTTCATTAAAGTGAAAATTAAGTAGTGCTGTCAAACGATTAATCGCATCCAAAATAAAAGTTTGTTTACATAATGTATGTGTGTGTACGGTGTATATTTATTATGTATATATAAATACACACACGTATTTATTTAAGAAATATTTACATGTATATTTATATATAGTTTATATTATATATAAATATTTGCTTTTATTGGCCGATACCGATTATTTTGTATCTCTAATATTTATAAATAAAATATTTATATTTATATATAAATATACATGTAAATATTTCTTAAATAAATACATGTATGTTAGTTTAAAAACAGCCAATAGTCAGAGCCGATATATCCTGTCAATCAAAAAAGGGCAGGAAAATGCACTGAATTTGTACTTTGTGTAAAGAAAATGCTAAGAAACCAGTTTGATGTTCAATATTAATAGTAATTATATGAATTAATAACATTCAGAAAGTTAAGAACTATTAATTTAATCTTCAGAATTTAGTTAGTGTGTGTTAATATTAATTTGAGTAATGTGTTTCAGAGTAACTGGTATCAGTTATACACAAACAAGTTGATGAAATGGAGATAATAAAGTTTTTATTTGCATTTCTTTCAAAATATAATTATTAAAAATATAATGATTAGTTAAAATTATAATGAAATTATCATTAATTTAAAAGAAGGAACCCCCAAACTATTGTTATCGTTATCGGCAGATATCACTCTGAATAATCGGTATCGCTATCGGTGGATAAATTTAGTATCAGTGCATCTTTAATAAATATATTATATTTTTGTTAAATATATACATGCATAAGTGTGTATTTATATATAGATAATAAATATACCCATTACACACACATATATTATGTAAACACAAACTTTTATTTTGGATGTGATTAATCGTTTGACGGCACTACAATTAAGTCATCATTTACTCACTTTTTAAAAAGATATATTTTTGCTGTTTTTGCGACAGGACAGTAAGCAGACAGGAAGTGAAGTGGGAGAGAGATTGAGAGAGAGAGAGAGAGAGGGGACGGGATCAGGAAGGGTCCTTAAGCCCGAGACTTGAACTTGTGTCGCCTGAAGCGCAACGGTGCTATATGTGGCCGTGCTGCCCACGAGGCTATCGGCACCGACATCATTTACTCACTTTGATGTTGTTCTAATGCCGCATGTCCTTCTTTCTTTTTTGACCACAAAAGGAGAATTTTTAAAAAACGTCCAGGTCAAATTCGTCCATACAATGGCAGTGAATAGAGAATTGAATGATCCCATGTGACACGTGTCGTATATTCCAAGTGTTCTAGGGTTGTACAATATGAAATTTAATGTATTATTTAACAAAAATCCTCTTCTGTGCTCGACTGTGTGTTCATGAGTCTCTATTAGCGCCGTAGTTTACTCCAACTCACCCAGAAAAACACAAAAGTTGTGAGAAATCAGGACGATAAATACAATCCATGTATCTTCTTCTCTGAGGTGAATATATCCGTTGTGTCCGTCATAACAAGATGTTATCATGTTCTTCACATCTGTCAACTGTCTTTCTGACTGTCATCAGACAAACAATGTTCCGGAGATATTCAACTCAGTGTAGAAAGTATACGGACAGTTTTTTGGGGATTTCTAGGCATTGTATTTCATGTCACGTATTTATTAATCTTGATTTTTTTTCACAACTTGTGTGCTTTTTCTGGGCGAGACGGAGCGGTAAGAGAGTCTCACGAAAGCACACGACGCATAGCCGTGCACAGAAGATCAACGGCCAAGGTCAGGATTTTTGTTAAATAATACATTAAATATCGGTTTGTTTTTCACCAAACCCTATCGTACACTCTTAGAACACTTCTTATATACGACACATGTCACATGGGATCATTCTGTGATACTTTTGCGTCTTTTTTAAGAAGCTTGATGCTGGTCACTATTCACTGCCATTATATGGACGAGCGCGAGTGGTACATTTTTAAAAGAATTCGCCTTTTAGAAAAAAGAAAGAAGGCATTACAACATTAGAACAACACTATTCTGCTGAAGTTGTTCTTTTGTGTTCCATGGAAAAAAGTAAATAAAAATGGATTTGAAACGACATGAGGGTAAATAAAGACAGAATTTACATTTTTGGGTGAATTAACCCTTCAAAACATGATGACAGACTGTTGGTCTGAGGTGTCGTTCAATAAAAACACTTAGTGTGACAAAATGACACAGAATATTAGAAATTGTGTATTCGGTCCTGAATCACATTTGAGCACGGTTGATTTGAAGCTTCATGTGAAATTCACAGAGTAAACTGCACAAAATGCAGCACAACATTACATAGAGTACACTACAGCTGGATCACTGAACATTTAGACACTCCCTTCAAACAGAGTCATTTATGGTTACGGTTTATGCTGCCATTCTTTTAATAGTGACAGATTAATCAAAAACTCAGTGATTTGGATTGGGAATCATCTTGTCTTAGAGTCGCTGATCAACCAAAAACGAGCCCTGTCTTATGATTGGATGAGAGCAGGCCTTGCCTCTTACTGATTGGTTAAGATAAGGCCTTTTCGGTCTCTGATTGGCTACGAGTGGGCCCTGCTGCTCACTGATTGGCTGAAAGCAGGCCCTGTCTCTGGGCGTGCTCAAGGATCGCGGTGTGGCAGAAATAGTACTGCTCGGGTGTTTGGATGCTAAAGGCACGCTGCGCTCTCATTCGTCGGACCGTCTGGCAAATGTTAAGGGTCCCGACATCCTGCAGCTGCGACAGACAGATATCCAGTGCACAAAATGTACCTGCGGGGAGAGGAGATCAGTCTGATAAGCCATTAAAGAGATAGTTCACACAAAAATTAAAATTACTTCTTTTGTCACATACTGTTTTTAGCTTAGTATATAGTAGGAAAGTATGCAATTTCAGATGCAGCCTATCCCTTTTAAGTGCCTAGTTAGTATGTAGATTTGTTTTTGCAATGCTTTTAATTACTGACCGGTCCTGCCGATGCCAGCGCTGCAGTGGACCACCATCGGCGGGCCGAGCGGATGACCTCTCCACTGTGAGCCGAAAGCCTGGACCGCCCACTGCTGCTGCTGCTTCACGGCACCCAGGAAGCCAATCAGAGACAGTGCGGAGGACGGGACCCCATAATCAGGCCAGCTGAGGAACTGAAAATGAGTCACCTGTCTCTGTTCAAACGTCTGGGAAAAAACAACAATAAAATAAGTTCAGACACAAGTCAGAAAAACTGAACATTTATTATATATTTGCTGGCGATATATACAGTACAACAGAGCATTGTGAATATTACCTTTTTAACAATTGTTTTGGTCATTAAGTTTCAAAAGACTATTTATTTATTTATTAATTTATATTTAGACTACCGTTCAAATGTTTAGGGGAAGTAAGAGTTTTCTTTTTTAAAGAAATCAGTACTTTTATTCAGCAAACATGAATTAAATTGATCAAAAGTGACAGTAAAGACATTTATAATGTTACAAAAGATTTCTATTTCCAATAAATGCTGTTCTTTTGAACTTTCTATTCATCAAAGAATCTTTAAAAAAATGTATCCACAATTTTCCACAATTAAAAATATGAAGCAGCACAACTGTTTTCAACACTGATAATAATAATAAATGTTTCTTGAGCAGCAAATCAGCATATTACAATGATTTCTGAAGGATCATGTGACACTGAAGACTGGAATAATGATGCTGAAAATTCAGCTTTGATCACAGGAATAAAATAAATTAAAATATTAAATATTTTATATATATATATATATATATATATATATATATATATATATATAAAATAAATTAAAATATTAAATATTATATATATGTGTGTGTGTGTGTGTGTGATATATATATATATATATATATATATATATATATATATATATATATATATATATATATATAAATAAATTAAAACTATAATATTGTGAAATATTACAATTCATACATAATACAATATATATATATTTATTTAAATTAAAACTATGATATTGTGAAATATTACAATTCATACATAATACAATATATATATATATATATATATAAATATTACAATTAAAAATAACTGGTTAATATTTTAATTTATTTTATTCCTGTGAGCTTTGCTGAATTATCAGTCAATTCATATTTAATACAATATGATTCATATATAATTATCATAAACATTATTAATTCATATATAATACAATATAATTTAATTAATGTATTATTTTTATTTTACATTATTATTTTATTTATTTTAATTGATCATATTGCCTTTTATTACTATGCACTGCTATAATGGTGCATATAAATAAAAACTATTTAAATATGTTTTCTTGTTTCCATTTTGTAAAAAAAAAAAAAAAAAGTGTGAAAAACATGACTTGAAATGATGTAACTAGATTTTTACTGCATTATAATTCTTATATTTTGAATCTACTTTGCAAAAAGCAAAGTAGATTCAAAATATAAGAATTATAATACAGTAAAATCTAGTTACATCATTTCAAGTCATGTTTTCCACACTTTTTTGACAAAATGATGCTTAAAAGTTATTTTATACCATGTCAGAGCAAATACATAAAAACAGCTAAAATATCATCAAAATTCTGACAAATATTGCAATATATTTTTTTTAGTAGTAGTATTGTAAGACTGAAATCATTATATGAATCATATATTAAATCAGAATTACTGACTGGTTGTTGACATTGTTGACATTAAACAACTGTTAGCATTTAAAACTGATATATAAACCTGGTGTATGTGAGTTACCTCTGTGTTGTGCAGCTCAAGTGTAGTTTGGTTGTAATGCGCATGGTTGTCCACTCTGTGATTGACCACAGCGATGTGCCCGTACACCTCCTGACCACCCTCCTCCTGGGGCCAGTACTGTCCACACTTCCTCCGGCCGCCCTCATCCGTCCTGCAAACACACATTCACACACAGATCTCTAAGCAGCAGACTTTTTAATCTACCGTGACAATGTCCATATGGCTGATCTCAGAACAGATCAGTTCTACAGAATCACTTCTGAAAGCATCACAGCTAGTCTCAGATGGAAAGCGTCACTAAATTCTGATTCGTATTGTACACTAAAAGTGGCCGACTTCTGCATATTTCTAGAAGCGGGTTCATTTTATCAGCCCACCAGGAAACAAAGTTGTATTTTTGTTCCTAGTCGGCTACAATGAGGATAAATTAGTCAAAGGATTTACCAAAGTTTGTGGCACTGAATCTCTGAAGATATTTAAGAGTTTTAAAACATTTTAGTAGCAAGTAGACGTGAACTCATGAGCTCAATTGTACATTATATTTTGCTCTCCGGTTAAATCTGATTTATGCGAAACATCACATAAGAAGACCAAATAGTGATTGGTCACTTTATATATGTTGGTCACAAAACCTCTTCCTGTCTAAGTGGGCGTTTTTTGGCCTTAATAAGTGGCAATTTGGACTAGACTTTCTGGTGATAGTAAAAAGTCTGTCTACGGAAGACTACACATCATTTCTTGCATATTTGTTAACTAGACTCTCTGGCTGCATCCGAAATCGCATACTTCCCTACTATATAGTACGCAGTATGTGACAAAAGAAGTATCCGAATTTACAGTACTCATAAAAAAAGGCAAAAAGTACCTGGATGACCAACTACTTCCGGTGAGATTTTGAAGTGTGCATATGATGGACACTTTACTATCCCATGAGGCCACAGGAGAGGATTTGTGAACGGCAGGGAAGCGACACAACTGGTCACATGATACTGACAACATGGCGAATGTAATACGTTATAGAACATACTTTATAGAACATACTGTTTTAGTGGTTGCAAAGTAAGTACTTATCCAAAATAAGTACCTACTTAAGAAAGTGTGTGTTTTCGGAAGCAGCCTCTGTGACTTCTTACCTTGTTGTCATGACGATGACAAGCACACTTTGCTCCCACACCATTCTCCAGAAATCTCCGTAGGTTTTCTCCAGTGGACCTGTTAAGAAACAACAGATGCTTCAGTTCCAGTGCAGGTTAAAAATCGTAACACTAAATCTAATGTGGTTTTATAAACTGTGATTATTTTTACCCTGTGTCCCAATATATGCATTTTTCTGTTTGTATCCATCCATGAAGCTGGCATTTATGTAGTCTGATCTCTGTGGAAAGAAAACAAAAGATCAGTGTCCAATCAGAATATACACCACCATTCATCACTATTCAGCAAAGAGATATTAAAACGATTTCTATTTCAAAGAAATGCTGTTCTTTTGAACTGTTTTGAACATTGATAATAATAAGAAACACTTCTTAATCATCAAATAATAATGAATGTTTCTTGAGCAGCAGATCATCATATTAGAATGATTTCTGAAGGATCATGTGACACTGAAGACTGGAGTAATGATGCTGAAAATTCAGCTTTGATCACAGGAATAAATTACATTTTACAATATTTTCAAATAGAAAACAGTTATTTTAAATTGTAATAATATCTCACAATATTACTGTTTTCACTGTATAGTTGATCAAATAAATGCAGCAGGCCTAAACTGAATGACATCAGACAGCACAAACCTCATTTCTCCTCGCTTTGAGTCGCACTCGAGTCTGATCGAGACACAACACGTCACCATAGCGATTCCGCTCCTGGTTGTGAACAGCCCTGCGGAAGTTCAATGACAATGTGAAATCAATTATTGTGCACAAATTATCAGTGCATGTTATTCTGAAAATGTTTTCACATAATATAACTTTTTCTGCTGACATAATCATATGGCCTTGACTTTGCACAATCCAATCAAATCAAATCCTGGTGAATAAAATCAAGTCCCACCCAGGGTTACTATCACTAACTGAAACAATTAAAAACGTTTTTGTTAACTGAAATAAAGCAGAAATAAAATAAAATATAAACATCAGATGAAAAACTAAAAGATTAGAAATGTTGCCTTGGCAAATAACTAAAATAAGTCAAAAACAAAAATCAAACTTTAAACTTACATAAAAACAAATTAAACTTAAATAGTAATATTTAAACATAACAAAAACTAATAAAAATGACAAATAACAAAGCTAAACAAAAGAATAATTAAACAAATTAATATGAAAACCGAAAATATAATTCAAAATATGTATAAAAACTATAAACATTATTAAAATAACACTTTATATTATTTCCCACCAAATATTGTTTTACTCTGACATACCCCACATGATGGGAGTTAAAGTCTCATTTTGCCAAGTAAGTTGTTGAGTGCATCATGTCGTTCCACACCTGTAAGACCTTTGTTCATCTTCAGAACACAAATTAAGATATTTTTGATGAAATCCGATGGCTCAGTGAGGCCTCCATTGCCAGCAAGATAATTAACACTTTCAGATGCCCAGAAAGCTACTAAAGACATATTTAAAACAGTTCATGTGACTACAGTGGTTCAACCTTAATGTTATGAAGCGACATTTGTGTTCTGAAGATGAACAAAGGTCTTACGGGTGTGTAACGACATGAGGGTGAGTAATTAATGACAGAATTTTCATTTTTAGGTGAACTAACCCATTAACGCTAAAATCAGAGGGAAATGATTAGGGCTGCCCCCTAATAGTCGACTAACCATTAGTATTTTAGCTGGTTAGTTGCAAAAAAAAAAAAAAAAACCTCCACAGGAAGTGCTGAAATCACGCAATCTGTGACGGACAGATCGTTAACCGCAGGAAATCCAAACATTCATCGACCTCAAATAAAAACTGTAAATGGTTTGCTCTTATTTCTGTAAACTCACAATAATAACAAAACGTTGTGCTTTTGTACAATGAAAACACACAGGATGCGCTTTCTGCCATCTCGGTCTTAGTGAATTTGAGCGCGTCACAAAAATGAGCCGAAACTCAGCATATACTTGCCTCACATACACGAGAATTATGTATATGGTAAGCTTGAAGTGTCTACTTTTAAATGAACTGATTCAAAGCTAAAACAAACATTCTCAGATTATCTAATCCGTATGAAATGTGCATATAGGTGTGTCCACTACTGCGGAGATGACGAGTCAGCATAGTCAACTTCATCTCTGCAGCCGAAGATACAGAAAACACTAGTTTATCAATATATTATTAAAATGTTCAGACAGTCTCCTGTTTTTTCATGCCACATTCATAATCGTTACATTTGCCGGTGCGCTTGAGCGCTGATTAGGCTATGTATATAGGCGATTAAAGGCTCATTATTATGATTTATATGGTTTATTAATATAAACGCACGATTAGTGGACTAATCACTTAAATGAAAGACTACTAGTCAATTAGCAGCCCTAGAAATGATAGATGAATAACACCGATGTAGAAGCACCTAACCCTGGTTATAAGCCTAAACTCTAAACCAATTCCTCAAATCTGATTGGTTGTTTGGAATGTTCCACTTACAGTGCACAGGTGAAGGTTCCAGGTGGCTGCTCTCTGCGAAGCTCCTCGTACTCCAGGTAGATCCCGCTACGCTGGGCCCGGTTCAGGTGGGCCATGAGCTCGGCCAGACTCATGGCCTCAGGTCCAGGAGTGTGTATGGACGTGTTCTCCAGAGGAATTCCCACCAGCTCATCGACAGGGTCCACGCGTCCGTTCTGCTCGGACAGCAGCTGCAGGTTCCAGCTGTGCACGTCCAGAGGCAAACAGCCGCCCAGGTGCTCAGGTAAACAGTCTCTTGGCAGATGCTGTCGCAGGTCGGCCATCTTCACCATCTGAACCTGCGAACAGGTGAAGATTGTTTCATGTTTAGAAAAACCCACAGAATGGCACTACTGCAAGAAAAGACAAATGCAAGCAGATAGACCAGAGTAAAAAACAAAACAGTTTAAGGTCGTCAAGTTGGTTAATCAGTCCTCATCAGTTTAGTCATGGTGGTAAACCAGGTCTAACCAGTATGACCAAGATGGTCTGACAGGCCAACCTCTGCTGGTTTTGATTCTCACAACTGCGAGACAAGATGTCCAAATTTATCTCTCGCAATCCTGAATTATTTATCATAATTTATTTCTCTGAATCGAAATTCAGATTTTTTTCCCCCTCAGAACTGTGATATAAATGCGGAAATGCGAGTTATAAAGTCCTGACTTTTTTCTTGCAATTGTGAGTTTATATCCGGCAAATTTGACCTTTTTTTCTCATAATTTTAAGATATAAACTTGCAATTGCAAGAAAAATAGTCCGAATTAAAAACAGTCCGAAACAAGCTTCCATAGAGGTCAAAGGGATAAAAATCAGTACAGGAAGATAAAATGTTAGTATGTGTGTATATATATATATATATATATATGTGTGTGTGTGTGTGTGTGTGTGTGCGCTAACCCGTTCTCTGAGCTTCTCCTTCAGTAACAGACTCAATAAGTTATACGGGACCCTGAACCACACAGGAGCTCCAACGATGAGCACTTTCTTCAGCCGTGCTGGGAACGCACCCTGAAAACAATAGCAGAAGAACATTTTGTTCTGATTCATTCTGACACCTAACCCACTCTCCAATGACTCTACTCATAGTTTTGATCATGAATGGGCGGCAGCCATCAGAAACAGGAAATCCACAACAGACAATCACAGAAACACTCACCTTGAGCAAATTGAGGATCTTTTTGCTCAGGTCCAGTTCAAAGTTAGTATAGTTGGATCCAGCCATGTCATAAATGAAGACCAGTCCATTTCTCTGAGTCTCAAAGCTACAGGAAAGAGAATTATAACTCATGATGATGAGCCGTTTTCTGATGTTAAAATCTGTGGTTTCATTAAATGTGATTTCAAGGATGAAGAAAGTGTATATCCAACTACCTACACTACCGTTTACGTTTGTGATCGGCAAGGTTTTTTAATGTTTTTGAAAGAAGTCTCTTATGTTCAACAAGGCTGAATTTATTTGATCAAAAATACTTTACTTAAAATACTGATTATTATCAATGTTGAAAACTTTCACACTCTCTACCTCTCCACAGCTCGGTCCAGTAGGTAGAACAGCGCCTGAAGAACCACATGGTTTCCTGTTTTGCTGGGATGGTGCAGTTTAGCGGTGTAGAGGGCGATGGATGCTCCAGTTGGGTCCCGGACACCCTGATACCAGAATACAATGGAAAACATCTCAAAATTTAAAAAAAGGAACAGTCATGTTTTTCTGTTTACATGTTTACAGTCGACTCAACTTGAACACACAATTTACTCTGTTCCTCATACTAAATGGTGAAACAGGATGCAATACGCATTGATAAATTAACAAAATTGTTGTCACACAATCTCACTTCACTGCATGTTTAATTCATTAATTTAGAATGCAGTCCAATTATCAATTTAGAAATAAATATAGCAAATTCTGAACTAAAATGTAAAAATAATAATGATAAAATATACTAAAATGTAAAAATAAATAAATATCCAAACATATGGTAGCTATTTCAAATAAATATGGTATTTGTTAATCCAATTTTGTGCAAATTCTGAATTAAAATAATATAAAAATTATAATAATGATACAAAATAAAACTAAAAAGTTAAATAAACAAATAAATAAAAATAAATATCCAAACATATGGTAGTATGCTCTGTCAAATACATATGGTATTTTTTAATCCAACTTTGTGCAAATTCCGAATTGAAATAAAATAAAAATATAATAATGATAAAATACTACTAAATAAAATGAATGAATGAATGAATGAATAAATAAATAAATAAATATCCAAATATATGGTAGCTATTTCAAATAAATATGGTATTTTTTAATTCCACTTTGTGCAAATTCTGAATTAAAATAATATAAAAATTATAATAATGATACAAAATAATACTAAAATGTAAAATAAATAAATAAATAAATAAATAAGAATAAATATCTAAACATATGGTAGTATGCTGTCAAATACATATGGTAGTTTTAAATTTTTAATCCAACTTTGTGCAAATTCTGAACAGAAATAAAATAAAAATATAATAATGATAAAATACTACTAAAATTAAATGAATAAATAAATAAATATCCAAACATATGGTATTTTTAAAAAAAATTAATCCAACTTTGTGCAAGTTCTGAATTAAAATAATATAAAAAAAATATATAATAATAATAATAATAATACAAAATAATACAAAAATGTAAAATTAATTAATTAATTAATTAATTAAATATAAATAAATATCCAAACATATGGTATTGTGCTCTTTCAGATAAATGTATGTTTAAATTTTAATGCAAATATATATATTATATAATATTAAATTGAGAAAAAAGAACACCAATGGTCTCTATGATCAACTCAGCTCACTACCCAGGCCTGCATTTCTCAGAAGCATCACTTTAGTTTAACTGAGGAGTAGTTTTAAATGTGTACACATGGGGGCAGAATAGAGTTTGTCTCACTGAGCTGTGAACAATGACTCACTCCAACCCTTCTGATCAGTAAAGAAACATTATATTCATCTCTCTCTGCCATTCAATAAGACGCTAAATCTGGTTTATTCGGTTTCAGCCAACCCATTTCCGTATGTGCAAGCACACAGCTTTATCATTTATTAAATATTTATGTCAATAACATATTTTCAATAATCAGATGACTCATGAGATATGCAGGACTTGAGTGGGTTATAAATACAGATGGCAGGATGTGAGGAGAGGAGACAAGAGGATGAAGGAGGATCAATGAAGGTATCGGATGAACCAAAGGGATCCTGCCTCCGCAGCGTCCAATCAGGTGTCGGAACGCAGACTCGTCTGACCAATAGCAGAGTAGCACCAGGCAAAATTAGCTAAAATATTTAATGAATGAATTCCACAGATTTCCACTGAAGTTGACCTGGTTACAATAACTAGGCTGAAAGTTGAAGTGAAACTGCATCAGTGACTTGGCAGCTGTAATTACTGGAGTGGAAATGAAACTTGGCACAGTATTTTTTCATTTGTGAACCAGTAACCTCATTTCTGAGATTTAAAGAGCATAAACAGCGCTTTTGAAGAAATAGCCCTGATGTGACAAACTTACCAACACGGTGAACTTCCCACTCAACAGCTCAGAGCGTAATGGCTCCTCGTGCGGCTGCAGTTTGACGATGCCCTCCCTCAGTCGAGTCTCCTGTGAGAGAAACACACAGATATAGCTATTCTTATTTCTCATATCATTTACCCTACATGTTCACGATAAATCGCAATAAAACATGAAATTGCACTTAAACCGATTTGGCTTAGTGTGATTATGAAATCGCAAAGTCTGCGATTATTATTTATGGGCAGCACAAATAAAGTACAAATATACTTTATTATGAAAATACTAGGGCTGGGACAATACTATCCATGCATCGCAATTCATGGATCGATTCTGATATTTTCCAAATGCATCACAAATCGATTCTGAGCTTAGTTTTTAACTGCACTCTCAAACGCTCACGAAGAAGAGCGCTTGTGCGTTTGGCTGAGTCTGCGAATGTACTTACACCTCAGAATGCTTTTATGATGCGAGATTAATGTAAACAGCCCACTTCAAACACTCTTGTAATTCAATAAAGTTTACCCCTATAAACTTTATGAATGATTATTTTACAGAAGATTCAAGTGGTGTGTGTAAGGAATTGGAAGGAAGCAGAATACTGCTGTTTCTAAAGCACGCAGTGCCATCTGCTGTTGAAAACTAAGCTCAGAATCGATTCGAGAGAAAATCGAGATACATATGGAAAATATCAGAATCGATCCAGAATCATTTCTCGATGCATTGTCCGAGCCCTAGAAATACCCAAGAAGGCTTGAAGAACTCAGATAAACCATATATTGTTGTAGTCATGTGTTTATTAGTCATGTTTAATCAATCAAAGCGTTTCAATCTTCTGTTTATTCAGCTACAGCTATAGTATGATGCCCATAGGGATTTCCTGGAACGATGTGCGTTATATCGCACTTCTGCGGGGCATATTTGAGTTTCGCGAGAGCGCCCTCTGTCTTTCAGAAGGAGCAGCATTTACTACTGATCACAGAGCCATGCTTCACTGAGAAGCTGCGCATTAAAAAAAAATAAATAATTTGCAGCCTTTGCGAAATCATGGAGATGGTCCTCACTGCAAAACATGAGATCCAGGGGGCAGGGTTGGATCTAGATCAAACTCCTACCACTTTACATATCCCTAAACCTACCCGTCTCCGCCCCCTGGATCTAAACCTGCCCATCCCCACCCCCTGGATCTGGATCCAACTCCTCCCACTTTACATATCCCTTAACCTACCTGTCTCTGCCCCCTGGATCTTGTGTGTTCTGCAGTGAGGGCCTACTGAAATTGCATGTGGTTTAATTTCGATTAATCGTGCAGCCCTAATATATTATATATTAGTTCAGTCATGAAACACTAGAGGGTGCAGGCTGATCAGTCCTTTACATGCAATCTGCAAGCAATCACATCATTGCTGCATGGCGCAAGCTGATTGGCCTCTGCTGATCCCGCAGCCAATGAGATTGCTTGCTCAACATTTAAATAGTCTGATTTAGTGTTTGCTGTCCTGCAGCGTGCTATCAAAGTTTATCTGAACCCCTCCACCTCCCCAGCTCCACCTGCCTAGATCTGCTACGGGATTTATGTATGTCTATTTATGCAGCAGCAGCATATCTTACATGCTCGCAGCAGTGTGTCTGTGTATCTGTTAGCAGTAGCAAGTCCACACTTGCTCTACAGCAGCAGCAGCGTAGCAGATCTAGTCCACCAAGACCAAATACATTAACACTGGCAAATTCAATAACATGCTAAAACTATTCCGAGAGTTGTCATAATAATTGAAATATATATTATTGTGATCATTATTAACACTCACCCTGTAGCTGTGGAAAAGTTCGATTGCTCGGAGAACATCAAACTTGCGGGCCATTAGAAACTTCACAGCTACATCCCAGGACAATGGTGAGACACCATGTTGGGACGTCCATTTGTTGATCTCTTCCAAAAACTGCTTAGTGGCCTGAGAAAGAAAGAAAATGTCTCATTTTAGACGTGATCAAGTTTAAGTCTGCCATTACTATGATACATTTTGGTTAGTTGTTTTTTCCCCACAATGCCCCACATGTGAAATCAACAGCCGCCACCACCAACCGAATGCGGGCACACAGTCTGTGATGCAAAGACATGTGCATGTCAGGGACCTTTGAGTAGGATTACGTCTGAGACTTACAGCCAAAACACTATGTTCTCAGTAATTTCCTGACAACTATAAACACTCACATACAAACAAGACCATAAGCAGTGAGTGAGGCAGGAGATGTGGAAAAAACAGAATAATGTTTGGAACTGGAAAGTACAGATGATCCAGATGGGAGAACCAAGAGGATTTGCATCAGGGCTTTGGTTATCTGACACCAAACACAGTGATTAAATCAAGCTAAACTGCATCAAGACTCTCTGTAGAAGAAAAATGAACAACTTTAGGTTTCAATGCATTCTGGGAGATTATGTCTACGTTTGACTGCAGTATCTCACAGGAGATACATCACATGGGCTCTAGTGTCTTCACTCCAATTGGTTAAAAGTTTTTTTGCATAACTGGACAAGCCAATGGAGTGAAGAATGAAACTTTAGGCTGGTACTAGTGCACTACATGACAGGATATTTCCCCAACATACTAGACTGCCATCAGCTATAGATGTCTGAAACTATTATTCAGAAATCTGTGCAAATACAGCTTACTCATTCATTTGACCTGAAAAAAGACATATATAATACAAAAAATAAGCTCTGTCTCTCTCCAGAGGTTTCAGTCCACCCACTTGCACAACACTGTATCCTTAAAAGGACAGATAAGCAGCATATCCAGGCAGACAGCCCTGAATCTTGCAGAATTCACCCTGAGACGAACTATGCAGCTTCACAGGCCACAGTTTAATCTCCAGAAAGTTCTTGCTCATGGTCCATGAACTCTGAACATCGCACATATTAAAGGGTGGGGACTGGGGACTCATCCAACCATCACAAATGGCTGCAAACAGATATTTAAAAATACAAATATAAAAATACAAATATTTATATATCTAGTATTGCCCTGAAAAAAAAAAATTGTTGAATAATTTGAATAAAATAAAAACTAACTTTCAAGTCACATGAGCCAATATTTTATTCACAATAGAACATAGATAACATAAATGTTTAAACTGAGAAATTTTAAAATTTTATGCACAAAATGAGCTCATTTCAAATTTGATGCCTGCTACAGGTCTAAAAAATGTTGGCACGGGGGCAACAAATGGCTGAAAAAGCAAGAAATTTTGAAAAGATTTAGCTGAGAGAACATCTAGCAACTAATTAAGTTAATTGATATCAGGTCTGTAACATGATTAGCTATAAAACGGGATGTCTTAGAGAGGCAGAGTCTCTCAGAAGTAAAGATGGGCAGAACTGTGAAAGAGTGCGTAAAAAGATTGTGGAATACTTTAAAAACAATGTTCCTCAATGTCAAATTGCAAAGGCTTTACAAATCTCATCATCTACAGTGCATAACATCATCAAAAGATTCAGAGAAACTGGAGAAATCTCTGTGCGTAAGGGACAAGGCCAAAGACATTTATTGGATGCCCATGGTCTTCAGGCCCTCAGAGGACACTGCATCACTCATCGGCATGATTGTGTCAATGACATTACTAAATGGGCCCAGGAATACGTCCAGAAACCACTGTCGCTAAACACAATCTGCCGTGCCATCTGCAGATGCCAACTAAAGCTGTATCATGCAAAAAGGAAGCCATTTGTTTTGGAAGGCACTATGAATGCCGAAAGGTATATAAAGGTTTTAGAGCAACATTAAATGAAAAAGAAAGTCTTTTAGTTTTTTATTTTATTGAAATTTAAAAAACGTCCCAACTTTTCCGGGATTCGGGTTGTATATATGTATATATAAATATTATTTATTTTTAAATATCCTTTATTTAAAAAAAAAAAAAAAAAAAAAAAATGTCAAATGTTTTTTTCTAATACTGAAAATGTTTTTCAGGGTACAAGACATAAAAAAAAAAACAATCTTACAAAAGAATGTTAATTTAACCTATATGCTTTATATTATGATAATAGTTATATATAAGAATACATCTTTTATACTTTTTTAAAAAAGATTTTTTTTTTTTTTTTATTTAAATTTTTTTTTTTTTTTTTTAAGTGAAACCTTTTACAGGGTTAAGTAACCTGTAAGGGTTAGTTTCAGGCCTAACACATGTCAGCATCATCACTCCTCTCTATTTTGGCATCAATCAGCTCTGAACAGGAAGAAAAACACGTCATGAACTGGACCCAGATCTCTTCTTTCTCTCTGCTTCTCCCAGAGTTTCTCCTGTGGAAATGCTTTTAACAGCTCACGTCCCCCCAAGGCCTCAAAGCGCCGGACGCAGCCAGTCCGACATCTAATTACTCTCTCACATTTGTCCAGCACGATCCAGCAGCACCGATAAGCCCATGACCCCACGCCGTTTCCGAGAGGGGCCCGAGACGAGACCCCAGAGTGTCATTCACTCACTCAGCCGTGATTCCTTTGCATTTGCACATGCAGAGACGGGCGATAAGACACTGACTGCTGACCGGCGGACAGATGAATGAATGGACGGATGGACGGATGACTGGGGGCTTATTTAAATGAGATTCCACAGCAGGATGGAGGAGACAGAGGAGCCTTGTTAAAGAAATCAACCGACACACACTTTCCCCATTTATTCAAACAGGTTACTGAGGCTTTACGAGACATTTTAGTACAAACAAAACTATTCAAATATTTGCAAAACACTTGCGCATATTGCATGACTTAAAACTGCACACAGTGACCTATAAATAACAAGCTGACTTATATAATGATCATTTCCTGTTTTAGTCTGCATATGGTACAAAACTTCTTTCCCACCAAACTGCTTCCTATACACCCGTTAGAAACATGTATATATATGTGTGCATGTTATTAAATATTCCAGGGATTTCACAGCCAAAACCTTTCAGATTAAAGACACTTTCATGTTCAGATTCAATATTTCATCCAACAAAAAAAAAAAGAAATGCTGTCATTATTTACTCGCCCCCACTGGCCATTCACACCAAACATTTAACTTATTAAAATACAAATAACAAGCTAAGAAAATAAAAAGTAAATACATTAAAACTGTAAATAAAGAGCAATAAAATAAAAAGTAAATAAATTAAAATAAGGAGCTAAAGAGCTAACGTTAGCAATTTTCATTGAGGGATTGAGCATTAGCTTACACAAGGGTGTCATTTTGATGTTTATCTTTTGAAAATCAGACATTAATCAATTTCTGTTATTTTATTTAACAGGACAGTATTTTTAGAGGTAGAAAAATCATCTGAAGCTACTAAACATCACAGTATTCATCACATTTCTTGCTAATAATACTTATTGATGTTTTTGCTGCTGTTTTCTCATTAAAATGAAGTCACTTCCTGTAAGGATGACATCAGTGAGGAACTGGCTTTTGTTAGTGAAAGGGATAATAGGAAAACTAGGAATATATATATATATTTTTTAAATGGCCTGTTTTTACAAGTTAGAAGTCGACAGTGTGGCACCGATCATGAGAAGTAGTGACGTCTGATTTATGAATGAATCATCTAAATGATTCACAAATCAGTTCAACTCCCTCAATGATCCATTCTGATAATGAAAGGCTTACTGGAAGAGAAGATTAACTAGAATTACAACTTTACTTAAAGGGATAGTTCACACAAAAATGAAAATTAACCCATGATTTACACACCCTCTCAAGCCATCCTAGGTGTATATGGCTATCTTCTTTCAGACGAACAATCGGAGATATATTTAAAAATATTTTTGCTCTTCCAAGCTTTATAATGGGAGTGAGGGGGGGGGGGGGGGCTGTTTTGAAGCCCCCCAAAAATGCATCCATGTTACCCAGCTCTATTTGTTTGAACAGCGAGAGACGTCTAAACTTACGATACTCCTACATCCTGTGTCATACATCGCGGGGGTAACTTGCGCAGTATGCGTACGGTCATCCGCCGGAAGCTAGTTATTTGAATCTATAAAGTTTTAAATATGAATATTTTTCTTTCAAAAACGCATCGCTTCGCTTCAGAAGGCCTTTATTAACCCCCTGGAGCCGTATGGATTATATTTATGATGAATGGATGTAAATGTAAATACCTTTATAGTACTTTGGTCTGAACTATGATGATTACCATGGTAAACCATTAAGGGTGTTTTACTCCAGGGTATTTTCAATCTTTTAGATGCCATGCCCCATCTTAAAGTTTAAGGTAGCTATATATTTTCATGCATAAAGACGACATTTATACTGTGAAAATTAATATTATAGATATGAATAAAAAAATTTTTGTTTCTATTATGTTGCATTATTAAGTATACAAATGTTGTTCCGTACATTTATAATTTTTTTAAAACTTTTTTTTTTTTATCAATTTATTTAGTTAGCTTAATCTGATTTTTTTTATTTTTTTATTATTACAATTACATTTTTTTTTTTACACTGCTTATCTTTAGACTTTTCCGCGGACCCCCTAGCACTCCCTTTCGGCCCCTGGGGGTCCCCGGACCCCAGTTTGAAAACCCCCACTGGACAGTGTCTCCGGGTTGCTTAGCAACAGAACCGCTGGAACAGAGAATCAGCGTTAACTGGATTTGTGATGGTATTTCATACCTGCTCCTCCTCAGCGCTCAGACGGCTGGCCATCCTCCCCTCTCCTCTTCCCTCCGCTGGAGGATCTTATTAAAGCTCGGACAGCTGTTTAGATCGGACTGTAGAGATCAGACTGGGCTTTTTTAGGCCCGTTAGCAGTGCTCAGGCTAACAACAGCAGCACCAGCAGCAGGAGCGCGAGACTCGCGCCGTTTTCAGCTCGAGAGACAGCGCGCGAGGCCCACCACTTCAGCACGGCACGCGACACAGCGGCGCGTTCATGATCCGGTCTGAGTTCGGCTGGATCCACATATATATTTATATATATTTACACACATACACTAAAGGTGTTCCAGCGGAGCTTCGGTCCGCCCGCCTGTGTGACGAAGGGATAATTTCATCACGGTGCTCCGTCGAAACTCGTCGAAGGCCGGTTAGTTTGTTTGGAGATACAAATTTATATTAAACGATCAGCTCCGCGGCATCCGGGCGCTTTAAGACTCTAAACTGTGAGAAGGCGAATGGAGATCAGACGCTCCTGAAAAGCAGCAGCAGTGAAAGATGAAAGATGACACTCCCCCTGCTGGTCACAATGGAGAACTGCAAGCTCAACGACGCTCCTCCTCTCCATTCATAAAAATCTTGGGATGTCCGATTCTTTGTAGCGAATCGGTTCGTATGAACGGCTCCTTTCAGTGCACTGTTTCAAAAACGCCAACGGTTTAAAGGGGTTCTTGTGCGGCATATTACGTGCTATTTTTGTAGTGAAATAAATAGTTTAATATAATTATCAGTTTTAGCTGTACTGAATGTGTCGAATCACTTGCGTTTTTATGATTCCAAGTGAGCCGAGTGATTTGTGAATCAGTGATTCGTTCGCGAATCATTCACAGAAACACACATTTACTTAGTTATGTAAATGAGGACATATCCGTCTAATGTTTTTATAGCTAACTAAAAGTACATCTAAATATAGTTCAGAGCAGCATTTGATGTCAGTTTTTTTTACTGAAAGTTTCCATTCTGTACAGATACCATTGTGGGTTACTAAAAGGCACAAGGGCATTAAAATCTCACTGTTTAAACCTGACGCAAGAAAATCTACCAAGAAACTGAGCCGATAAAACAACAAAGCGCTTCCTGTGGGCGGGTTTCCATGGGCTAGAATGACTGACAGGAGAGAATGATGACAACATGCTGGAAAAACGCACACAAGTGCTTTCATTTTCAGAGAGGAAATTCACACTCACGGTAGCTTATAATACACCCAAACTGAACTATATACACAAAAAGGCAAAATAGGATTTGATAAGCTTCAATTAGAAACTACATCTCAAAAACTAGACCGCATTTTTGGCACACATCAGTGTAGTCCATGGTTTTAAAAAGGCCTGAAGATGCATTTTATTGGATGACAGGTTTTTCTGAATGCCAGTGTTGGTCATGACTGATCCGGGAAGTCTGATTTAGGCTGACAGGTGCTGTGAGTTCCTGGAAAGCGGATACTGACTAATAACTAAACTCTCCGATTACGCTTTGGTTGTTCTGTGGGAAGTGAGCTAGTGGTTTCAGATCAACGAAAGCACCTTCACTATAACCGCCTGCAGATTTTTGTAGGTGCTGACATTCAACCAGAAGATATTTTGATGATGCCAGCATTTCATTGGAACTACAGTGTTGGCAAAAGAAAGACAAAATTTAGTTGTTAAAACCATTTTTATTTACATAAAAACTATATTTAAAGGTGGCATTAAACAGAAGTTGTGATAGCTGCGTCCGAAATCGCGTACTGTTGAGTAGGTACTAGATTTGAATTTAAATTAACTTCACAACCATTGAAAAAGTAAGTTCTATATAGTACAAATGCGTGTAGTATGAATGAATTCGGACGTACTACCAAAGTCCCTTTATTAAGACAAGTCGTTTCACTCGGCGGCCATCTTTGAAACGCCTCTCGTGCATGCAAGTGCAGCTCCTATCACTTTGAATGGGGAAACATCAAATTCTCCAAAGATGTTTGCCAAGCTTTCTTTTAAATTTGATATTATTTGTAATCACCAATGAAATCTGACAACAACTGTCTCATAAATTTTTTTTTCTAAAAGCTCGAATCATGACAAAAAACAATTTTTTTAGGCTGACTCAAGCTAATGCGCATGCGCAGACCTAAATGCGCGTCTCGTGCCTAATTTCGGAGGCGCGAGTCTGACTGTTTCTATAGAAACCGGAGCTTCTAACAGCCGCTGCAGTGACCGATGACTTTACCAGTCGGTGATTGGCTCTTATTTAGAAGGCGGGACTTATTCCGCCATATTGCACGTTGCACTTTCTCCCATTCAAAACAATACGAATGACACGTCTTGTGTTATTCTATAGTCTTTGGTACTACATCCCATGTTGTTACTGTCACATGACTTACCACCTTCAGTTAGGTCTCTTCAACTCAAAGTCCCTTTAAGATGTTATTCTATAGTCTTTGCTTCAACTCCATTCACAAATTCTCTCCTGTGGCCTCAAGGGTTAGTAAAGTGTCCATCATATGCGCACTTCAGAATCTCGCCGGAAGAAGTCATCCAGGGTACTTTTCGCCTACTGTTTTTCGAATACTATGAATTCGGACATACTACTCTGTTCGCATACTGTTTTTTGCATACTATATAGTAGAGAAATATTCGATTTCAGACGCAGCGATAGTCTTTTCTTCCCTACTGTGGAGTATATCTGACTGAAATGGCTTCTCGAACAAGAAAAAATGTAGGGTGGGACTTTTTGTCTGTCTGGAATTAATTGGATGGTTGTGGTTTGCTATTGGTCGATCTCATGTGAGTGACAGGTTGCGCCGTCCTCGCGCCAGTAAACGCATCATCAGAGAAAAGATGTCACTACAAGAGGGAGGGGAAGTTATTTTGATTAAAGTTTACGAGGGCACATGAATTTAAAAAATAATAATTATGTACATGGATAAAAAAATAAATAAGGCAATATTCCTTAAAAATTAGGAATGGCCAATTTTGATTTCATGGTGACTTTAATATATAACATTTTTATTTTGTTTTTTAAATAAGTCCCACCAAGCTGCATTTTTTTTAAAATCAAAATAAATAAATAAAACAGCAATATTGTGAATTACTACTATTTAAAATCTTGTTTTCTATTTCAATATATTTTAAAATGTAATTTATTCCTGTGATACAAAGCTGAATTTTCAGCATCATTACTCCAGTCTTCAGTGTCACATGATCCTTTAAGAGAAAAAACAATAAAAAAAAAAATAAAAAAAACTTACTGACCCCAAACATTTGTCAATGTGCATTTAGAAGCAAGACTTGAAACACTTTTGGACATTCAAAAATATTTTAGACAAAGGGTTAAACAAAAACGGACAGTAAAACTTTATTGAAGTCAACACAAATTTAAAAATATAATTCATAAGCTTCTTCACCAGCTGAATCCTAATGATCTGATCTTCTACAGAAAAGATCGAATTAAAAATCTATATATAAAATCCAATAAAGATGCATGACTAAACAGCAGGTGAATTGAGCAAAGCGAGATGTTTACTACCGTTTATATATGTTTCCTAAAATAACATCTGCAAAAAGGCAGAGGAGTTTCATTCTAGCGATTATGGTTACAGAAATAGTTACTTAGAACTGAATTGCAATTTTAAATATAGCAATTAAAAACTCATTCTCCGTGGTCATGCGCAGGCTTGAGAAAAGTGCTCTCTAAAACAGTTTCTGCAGTCTTTTCGTGGCTCTCAGACCTCCATGTTCTCTTTCTGACCGGTGTGGGAGTTCTCCAGCTGTGTTTCCGGCGTGGAGAGGTGCTCCAGTTCATATCGGCCATTTTGATCTGCGGGCCGAACTTCTGTGGATGTTTTCTTGTGCTCCAGGATCTGCTGAAGCTGATGGCTGGCATAATCAGGCTTGCTGGTGAGGGGGCACTGTGGGACCTCAATGCCCAAGATATCTGCCACCATATAGGGTCGGAGCCAGCCAACCAGCGGTGTGCTTCCAGGGGTGTAGTGGGTCTCCTTGTGGTAGAAAAGAAGCCCATCCACCTGGAATGATGGAACGCATTTTGAGTTCATCTATTCAAATAAAACATCAAATAATGATATTTTGTTGACTTAGAATATTAGAGCGGAAGTGGATTAGGGCCAAGCAATAATAAAAAAATAAAACCATATTGAGATTAAAGTCATCAGAATGCAAGATTAAACTCGTTAAATTTCTAGAAAAAAAGTCTAAATAAAATGACGAGAATAAATGCATTCGATCAGTGTTCTTTGCTGACAAAGACTTAATCACTTAGTCAAGCTATATTTTAAGCTTTCTTTCAATAACTATTCTCGATTCCAACTTTTGCCATACTTTTATGTGCATTTGTTCGTTCACGCGCAACAAGAGTAGGCCTAGTTTTTTCTTGAAACACGACTTTATTCTCAAAATTTAATGAGTTTCTTCTCTATATTTTATTTCAACTTTTTTCTCAAAATTAAATTTTTTTTTTTTTTTATTATTACTTGGCCCTAATCATCTTCCGTAGGTATGGAAGCTTGTTTCCGCCATTAAATAAAAACGTTAAAAAAAATGTAATTGCGACTTTCTCTCACATTTCAGATTTTTTTTTCCTCGCAATTGCGAGTTTGCAACTCACAATTCTGACTTTATTTTTCAGAATTGCAAGATTTAAACTCACAACTGCGAGTTATACAGTCAGAATTGCGTGTTATAAAGCGAAATATAGTCACAATTTTGACTTTTTTTTTTAGTTTTTATCACGCAATTGACCCTTCACCAGGAGTTTGATTGACAAGCGATCTACCCAATCATAACGCTGAATCCGCCATTTTGTCCAACAAAGCAGTCAGGAGTTAGAAGATTAACCTCAGTGGACTTGAAAAATGGTGTGTATTTACGTCTTTCCGCATTTTAAACAACATTCCTTCTCATGTTCATTCATGTTTATTTGATGCTATAAATTAACTAGTAAGAAGAGATGATCACGAGCCTCTTGAACTGAGGCGCTACAGCAATCCGTCATGACACATTAAAGAGCTACAAAACGGTATTTATTGTTCGAATTTCTTTAAAACAAAAAACAAAAAAACAATTTGAAAGCTGGGACATTGTTTAATATCATAAGTAACCTGTCGACGTGTTGTCAGTGTCCTCTTTGCTCCGCAATGTATTTTTCACTCTGTGTGACGTGACAGCGCCATGGCTTGTCAGACAAAGCAACAGTAACTAAGGAGGGCGGGTCTCTGCGAAGGGTCAATTGTAAATTTATATCTAACCATTCTAACTTTTCTCAGAATTTTGAGTTTATATCTCACAATTCTGACTTTATATCATGCAATTCTGAGAAAAAAAGTCAGAACTGTGAGATAAAAAGTCGCAATTACTGCAAAATAGGCTTTTTAATAAAACAATTTTGATATCAGTGCTACCTGACTAGAGAACAGAGAAAAAGAACTTTCCATTTGCCAAAAAGGTAGGAACACTTCAACACCCATAATGCACTGGGCATGTTACCGTCCAAGGCCTCTCCCACCAGTCTGCTATAGATACACTTACCAGAGTCAAATACCACCTTGCTTCAGTAGGAAATACTTCTTAGCAAACTTTTAGTCACATTGGTGTTGACTTGTATTATTCCCAGGTGCGAGAATTCAAAGAGTAAACTTTTAGCGCGACTACGTTACTTTCGGTTTCCAGCGAGGATCCAGCGCGTTGTAGACAGTGGCTAAATGCTGCAGAGAATCATAAATACGGAGAAAACGCTGTGATGGCCCGAGGCAAAACACTGTCACGCACAGGTAAGAAAGCTGATGCCATAGTGATCCATTTTTACCATAATTCTGTTTAAAGAATAGACAAAATACAATACTACCCTTAAAATAACTGCTCTGTTAATAATCCTCTGTCGATCCAGCCGTCCGTGGGCAGGGATACAAAAATGTGGAAGTATAATTTGTAGTTTTCACGAAAGCCCTAACGCTGTCAAAAATTCTCCAATGCTTTTGTGAAAATTACAGATTATTGCTGTCAAATAAACATGAATTTCTCAATCTAGGTAACATGGAAAAAGAGTAAACCTTTATACATATACTATAATACAAAGCAGGTTGAAAATCAGCAAACTTGCACTTTAAATAGTGGATGTTCTTACCGTAAAGTTATACTCATGTGCAAGAGCTTTTTGGATGGACTCTGTCAAACAGCTGATGCTGTTCAGACTCACAAACCGGAACTGCAGAGAGAGAGAACAGACCATGAATGAACCAAGTACTTAAGCTCAAAGTTCAGCCTTGTTCACAGATGCAGTTATTTGTTCACTTACAGGATTAATCTTGGAAATTTCAGAAAGACCTTCGGCCTCTTCCACTTTAGACTGCAGCCAGTAGAACCGGAACTCTGTCTGTAAAAATATAACAGTTCGTGCTTATAACCGTAAAAAAAGAATTGCATCCTTGCAAAATAAAATTATTAATTTTCTTTAAAAAAAAACAAAAAAAACAACTGACCACAAACTTTTGAATGGTAGTGTATAAAAATCTAAAATTAAATTATGACTGATGCAAGAAACATCAGTGTATTTCAAGGAAATTAATAATGTAAAATGGCCTGAAAGTGTAGAAAATGTCATTAGAGGAAGTCATTACTCACTGAGCAGTCATATACAGGATGTCCCCTCCAACACATGACGTCCAGGATGTAGTATGTTCTGTCTACATCACTGTAGATGCAGTCCAGGATGGTGTAATCTATATAAAACACATTTATCAGTTTTGGTTCAGATCTGCAGTCCTCTAGCACACTCTAGTGTGGTAAATCTGTAGGACAGCAGCAGAGATGCAGACCTTTTCCCAGGGCAGAGTTGTGCCTGTTGCCGCCGGGTATAAGAGAAGGAAATCGATTGACACAGTAGCCGCTTTTGGTGTAAGATGAGGTAGATCCCTAAGGAAAGAAACCATAAACGTGAAAGTTAAGAAGAAAAGGCTGCATCATATACACTACCATTCAAGAGTTCAAGTCTCTTATGTTCATCAAGGCTGTATTAATTTGATCAAAATTACAGTAAAAACAGTAATATTGTGAAATATTTCCTAATATATTGTAAAATGTAATTTATTCCTGTGATCAAAGCTGAATTTTCAGCATCATTACTCCAGTCTTCAGTGTCACATGATCCTTCAGAAATCATTCTAATATGCTGATCTGCTGCTCAACAAACATTTCTTATTATTATCAATGTTGAAAACAGTTGTGCAGCTTCATATTTTTGTGGAAACCATGATACATTTTTTTTTTCCAGGATTCTTAGTTCAAAAGAACAGCATTTATTTAAAGTTTTTGTAACATTATAAATGTTTTTACTGTCACTTTTGATCAATTTTATGCATCCTTTTTTAATTTCTTTAAAAAAAACAAAAACAAAAAAAACAATAAACCCAAACTTTCGAACAGCAGTGTATGTCTGATCACATGATGTATGGAAAAAGATTGGTCCAAACCTTGGAGGCAACAACGAGGGAACGCTTCCCAACTGGACAAACCACCATCAGCCAATCAGAGCTCAGATCTGCAGGGACATCCACCAACCACTCTGACAACATCAGCTGGAGATAATAATAAAATATAATATAAAATACAACTTTTCTATTCAAATCATATTTATTAATTATACCTTCAGACAACAATGTCATAATAATTTATCGATTTTTGTATTTTTTTATTATAATAATACATCTCTTATAATAGGAATATTTTTTAATCATAAAATACTTGCTTAACAACTTCCAGACAGGATTATCATAATAACTGATTACTTTTATATAATAGTATATCTCTTATAATAGGAATATTTTACTATAAAATGCTTACATTAGTAGTATATACTCATGGAAGTATCCACTTGTAATCCACTTCTGGGCAAACAAATGGGCCAAGCCAAAAATTGCAAAACATTTAGTGGTCTTTTAATGGTCTTAACCATCTTAAATTATTGATCAGGAAATTAGCAAGAATTGCACAAATAATGTAGATGAAGTAAGTTAGCACGGAATAGCCTTCCCCAACATGCAGACATCTTCTTACAGGAAGAGTCAGTGTTGTTCCACTCAGTGTTAATGGCTTCAAAGAGTTCATGAGTAGATGAAAAATGTCTCTCAGTTCATTTGAGTTTAATGTGAGACCAAATATTCACTGTAGGGTTCAAAACATGAGCCTGATGGACTTGTTCTCTCAAGACACTTCTTGGTTGTCTTTGCTATTTGGGCAGGATCATTGCCTTGTTGAAAAATAACATCTGGTCATTCCTCTTTAGATAACTTTTCATTTGTGGGAAGCAAGCCATTCTGCATTACCCTCTTGTACTCCAAAGCATCAAATGACTTTTCACAGTGAAGTATCTCACCAATACCAGCAGCTAAAAAGGCTCCCCACACAATGACACTCTTCCTCCATGCTTCAGTGTGGTACAGATGCATTATATTTCTCAGCAGATTTTCGAAGACATTGCTCTAGAGCATCACCATGCAACTCGTGTTTCATTGTGATTCATCACTCCACACAACTCCCCATATTCTCCCAAAATTTAATTCTGTCTTTGATGTTTTTCCTGAGACAGCAATGGCTATTTAAGTAGTGCATTTACATGAATTTAGCTAATTTCCTGACCAATAATTTGTGATTAAGACAATTAAAAGCTTGGCGTTTAGCCATTTTGGGCTTGGCCCATTTTTTGTGTACTTTAGTATACTTTAGCTTTTTTATGGAAGCTTGTTTCCGCCACTAAATAAAAAATAAAAAAGGTAATTGCGACGTTTTCTCTCGCATTTACGAGTTTACATCTCGCAATTCTGACTTCTTTTCTCAGAACTGATATAAACTCACAATTGCGAGAAAGTCAGAATTGCGAGTTATAAACTCACAATTGCGAGAAAGTCAGAATTGCGAGTTATAAACTCACAATTGTGATATAAACTCACAATTCCGATGTTTTCTCGTAATTGTGATATAAACTTGCAATTCCAACGTTTTTTCTCGTAATTGTGATATAAACTTGCAATTTTTACTTTTTTTCTCGCAATTGTAAGATGAAGTTGAGTTATAAACTCACAATTGTGATATAAACTCACAATTCCGGCTGTTGTCTCGTAATTGTGATATAAACTCACAATTCCGACGTTTTGTCTCGTAATTGTGATATAAACTCGCAATTCCGACGTTTTTTCTCGTAATTGTGATATAAACTCACAATTCCGACGTTTTTTCTCGTAATTGTGATATAAACTCGCAATTTTTACTTTTTTTCTCGCAATTGTAAGATAAAGTTGAGTTATAAACTCACAATTGTGATATAAACTCACAATTCCGACGTTTTTTCTCGTAATTGTGATATAAACTCGCAATTCCGACGTTTTCTCGTAATTGTGATATAAACTCGCAATTCCGACATTTTTTCTCGTAATTGTGATATAAACTCGCAATTCTGACGTTTTTTCTCGTAATTGTGATATAAACTCACAATTTACTTTCTCGCAATTGTAAGATAAAGTTGAGTTATAAACTCGCGACTGTGATATAAACTCGCAATTTTGACTTTTTTTCTTGCAATTGTAAGATAAAGATGAGTTATAAACTCACAATTGTGATATAAACTCGCAATTTTGACTTTTTCCTCGCAATTGTGATATAAACTCGCAATTCTGACTTTTCTCCTTGCAAATGTGATATAAACTCGCAATTTTGACTTTTTCCTCGCAATTGTGATATAAACTCGCAATTCTGACTTTTCTCCTTGCAAATGTGATATAAACTCGCAATTTTGACTTTTTTTCTTGCAATTGTAAGATAAAGTTGAGTTATAAACTCGCAACTGTGATATAAATTCACAATTCTGACTTTTTCCTCACAACTGTGATAAACTTGCAATTTTTACTTTTTTCTTGCAATTGTAAGATAAAAGTTGAGTTATAAACTCGCAATTGTGATATAAACTCACAATTCTGACTTTTTCCTCGCAACTGTGATATAAACTCACAATTCTGACTTTTTCCTCGCAATTGTGAGATATAAAGTCCAATTCTAAGGGAAAAAAGACTGACTTTTTTCTCAGAATTGTGAGTTTATTTCTCACAATTCTGACTTTATAACTCGCAATTGTGAGTTTATATCTCGCAATTCTGATTTCTTTTGTCAGAATTGTGTGTTATAAAGTCACAATTGCTTGTTATAAAGTCAGAATTGCAAGAAAAAAGGTCAGAATTGTGAGATTAAAAAGTCGCCAATTATACGTTTTTTATTTTTTTAATCAGTGGCGGAAAAAAGCTTCCATACTTTTTCCCACTCTTTTCAATTCTTCTACATGACTATGTCTGTTTTTCAGTCAGCAATGTTTTGAGCACCTGGTTGGCGTAATGCTTTGGTAACTTTTTCCTCTGCTCGATCTCCATCCCCTCTTCATCTGCGCTGTTCTCCAGCTGTTGCGGACTCTTCTTCTTTTCGTCCTCCTCATCCTCACTGTCACCTCCGGTCCAGTCTCCATCTGCCAGACGACGGGCGTGATTCACGTAGTTCAGCCTCTTCCTGCCAACATAATGTTTTCGATTAGTGTCAGTGCATCAAAATAAAGGTCAAGGGTTGCTAGGGTATTGTAGGTGGTTGCTAAGCAGATGCTCGGGTGTTTTGCTTAAGAAATTGTCCATTTAGATTTCACTGTGACTTTAACTCACTCTTTCTGGAACTCGAGGAACCTCCTGCGCCGTTCACTCTGCTCCAGAACACTGTATTTGCTCTTGTACTGGGCCAGGCGTGGATGAGGAGCAGATGTGCTGTTGGGTTCTCTGGATACAGAGAAGCTGGAAGAGAGAGCCTGGGTCAGATCCTCCATGATGGACCTGCGACAACACACAATAGAGTTCAAATCATCCTGAGACACTTATATGCAATAATACGTGTCGGTTATGTATATAACACCAATGAGGTATTTCAAAAGCAAACAGAAACCACATATATCACATTTGGATAAATACAAAACAAACACCAGCATGTCACGTACAGATAAAACCGACTGCAGGCTGCAAACACGTGATCACAATCCCATCAGAGCTGCTCTAAAGTCCTTTACTCATGATTCTGAGTAACAGAAATACAAAGAGAATGAAAAATCAGTGAAACAAACACCCACTACTGCGGAGAAACACGCTTTGAAACGCAATGGCGCGCTGACGTCATCAATCCTCACCGCGGCCGACCAAAATCCATCGCGGAGTTTCGGCGATTGGCGAAATAGTCATCTCAAAATTATTTTACTGTTGTTAAAGTTCGGTCGATTTTCTTAAACTAATTCAGTTAAAAGTATACATTTTATAAAATGTGCTATATTAGTTCGGCTAGTTGCAGTACCCTGTACAAGTTCGATTAATAATATTACAAAAAAAGTGAGCTAGTAAGACTATAATTGTCTATAACTGGTCTAAATAATATTTATTTATTTATTTTAACTTGTCACTGTAAACTTTGTGCCCCCAACCATTACCCAGACGCGTATATAAATAAATGACGTATTTACTTTCTATCATATTTTTTGTATGGTCAGAATATTAAGATTTTTAAAGTTATTATTACATCTGCGCGAAAAAGGACACTGAAGTTAGGAAGATGAGAAATTATATCATTCATCAATATTCAAAATAGAGTAGCAGAAAAAAAGCGACATCTAATGCAGGACGATTTTACCACAAAATAAATACATAAATCAAGAAGACATGTAATTTAGGAAGATATAGAAAGAAAGAGGTGGTTTTAACAAGATTTCAGGACTAAATGCATCACTATATTAACATATTCCAGGTAAATTCTTTTTCGCAAAATGACTGTTTTGAAGCGCGCGAAACGCCACACGCTGGTCAAAACGGTGTAAATGCAACGAAAACTCAGCCAAAACATTATTAAATCACCTTTTACAAACCAATAGCAAATTTTTATTGAAGTGTCTGTATAATATGTGCTATTTGATTAAATAGTAGGGATTGTTTATTAGCTTAATCGGGCTAATAACAAGAATATTAGCTAAAACTTCCTTTTTATAATAAAAAATAATTCTCTACAAAAGTCTATAAATTTATACAAAAAAAAAAAAAAAAAAAAAAACATAGACAGTGGTTCATGGATACCGAGACCATTAAAATTTCGAAACGTTGAAGACGCGTTCCGAATCAAGTTCCACGAAGCGTGTTTTGAAAGCGCCATCACTACATCTATGCGCGTGAGGAAAGGAAACAATAGGTGGCGCAATGTGCCTATGGTGTGGGAAACGCCACCTACTCCAAAGAAGAAGAAGATAGAGAAAGATACAGCGGCAGAGTCCGTTGGTCGAACTAGAGGGAGCGAAAACATTTGCAGTAGAGCGAAATTATCTGGATTAATAATGAAACGCAGCTACCCCGGCGAAACTGAAAAAAGAAGAGACAAAAAAGAATGTGGTCAAACTCCCCAGATTATCCTCCTTCTTTGCACACAAACTCCACGGCTATTGGTCAACACCGTCAGTGTTGCAGCAGCTCCTATCCAAAGGACGAGTTTTACCTCTCTCCCGAGTCCGGCCCCGGAAAATAACAATGTGCCGGTGAGTGTAGCTCACGAACAACACAGACACAAACAACACACAGACAGTGTTATTGAATGACGACCCTGCTTTCTGACCAAAACATCTGTCAGACAAAGAGCGCGGTGAGTTTGTTAGGAGAGGGACAGTTAAAATCACAGATGATTTCCCAGTTAACACCGATGGCGATGAGCATTACTCATTATTTTCTTTCACGTTGAGAAAATACACGATTACATTAAGATTTTGACATACGGTTTGTTTACAAATGTAGAAAAAAGTTTACTAGGGCCAGTGCTGGGTAGTAACTGAAATATGTAATCTGGATTACTTAATCACATTCCAAAAATTATATAGCCTACTTTTAATTAGATTATATTACATTTTAAAATATTCGCAGGCTACAGTTACATTTTATTGATTAACGTTACATGATTACTTGAAGCTGCAGTCCATAACTTTTTTTGTGTTCAATATATACATTTTGTAAATTATGAGCGAGTAAATCATGAATCCATTTTCCACACCGTGTTTTTGTCTTAATCTGAATCACTATGGTACATCTATAATAAGTGTTTATATTGGGACTACTTTAGGCTGGTTCTGGTCGTACCACTGCGGAGTAGTACAGTACCTGCGCGACTCGTCATAGACATAAACAGAGAGAAGTAGCTCCGGCTACTGTTTATTAACCGCTAGAGCGCCAAAAGTTATGGACTGCAGCTTTAATATTCACAAAATGGCGGCAAATTATTAATTATTTATTGATTCTCACTAATTATTTTTTAATTTGTCCTTTCTAAAACAGCCCAGTACTTATGTTCAAAGTCTTCCCATCAGAGGCCACACAGCATAAATAAAATATTTCATTTTTTTTTTTTTGTGTGTGTGTGTGTGTGTTTTATTTTGATTGTTTTTATTTTAAAATTTTACATTTTATGGTTTAATTCATTATTACCTTTTCATCAACTTACAGAGATATATATATATATTATTCTTATGTGTATTCAATCAATGCCACTGCTTTACATAATTCATTTAATTTTGCATGAGGTACAGAGATTTCCTTACATAACTTCTAAACATAAATAATCAATATTTTGAGAAATAGTATTTCTTATTCATATATTATGTATATTTTTGCTGACAGATGTTAAAATGGTGTGTGTTTGTTTACCCTGCACAGATGCATCGGACAATACTGAGGCGAGGACATGATCCTCTTCTCTCCATTGAGAAATGCTCAAGCTGCTGCAACATGTACCACTGTGACTACTGTAAGATGCTGCATAAACATTTACACGAGGCAAAAAATCATGTTGCAAATCATCTTCGAAATGCTGTTCAACAGGAAGGTATGTGTGAATTAATTTAAATTTCTTTATACAGTTTGTTTGAGCATAAACAACATCTGCAAAGTTACGACGCTCAAAGTTCAATGCAAAGGGAGATATTTTCTTTTACAGAAATCGCTTTTTAAGGATTACAATGAGCTTCTTCCTGGGTTGGTGACATCACTAACCCTGAAAATTACATAAACCCTGCCCCCGAGAACATGCATCTAAGGGGGTGAGGCCATGTTGGGCTGCTTTAGAGAAGAGGAAGAGTTGTTGTAGTAGAGTGTTGTTACTATGGCGCTGGTTTTGCACAAAAGATTAACATGACGGCACATGCTAATCGATGAGTTGAATCAACTCCACAGAAACTACATAAATTTATCCACTAACCATTCAGAAACGTCCAGTTTCATTCTAAAAGTTGTAACTTCTTCCTGAGTCTCTCCATCAGTGTCGACTCCGGTTTGAACAATGTAAGGCTGAACACCGTTACTGATGATCTTCATTTTGTCTGTGTGAGATTCTCCAGCTTTGTTGTTGTTGAGCAACCGAAGCGCGAGCTGTTAAAGCTCTGCTGCTTCATCCCAAAACCTCTACAGGATTGCTGCACTGAACTGTATAAAACTTTATTGTAAAAATGACTAATGACTGTTAAAAATATTCTCTCCACATTTTAGGTTTTGTCATCATCAAGTGTGGTCTAGGCTGCAGACAGTCGCCACATTTTCACTGCTGCTACTGCACGTCAACATTAATCAGAAGGGATGCTCTGATTAAACATTTAACAGCTTGTAAAAATACATCATACAAACAGCCTCCACCCATAGTGCCAGCAACAGCAGCACCACCTCCATCCACAGCAGAAGTACCTCCATCACAAGTGCCTCCATCCCCAGCAAAAGAACCCCTATCCCCAGCAAAAGAACCCCTATCCCCAGCAGAAGAACCCCTGTCCCCAGCACAAAGACCTCCATCCACAGCAGAAGAACCTCCATCCCCAGCAGAAGAACTCCTATCCCCAACAGAAAGACCTCCACACACAGCAGATGGACCTCCATCCTCAGCAGATGGACCTCCATCCTCAGCAGAAGGACCTCCATCTTCAGCAGAAGGACCTCCATCCTCAGCAGAAGGACCTCCATCCTCAGCAGAAGAACCCCTATCCCCAGCAGAAAGACCTCCACACACAGCAGATGGACCTCCATCCACAGCAAAAGAACCCCTATCACCAGCAGAAGAACCCCTATCCCCAGTAGGAAGACCTCCATCCACAGCAGCAGCCCCTCCAACTCCAGCAGAAGGAAGTTCATCCACAGCAGCTTCATCATCAGCAGTAAGATTACACGTCCGGGAGCAAGTCAAGGTTGCTTGTCCACACTGCGACATTCAAATAAATAAAAGGAACCTGCTGGTTCACATAAACAGAAGACACAGGCGCAACGCTTTGTGGAAAGATTTGACTTCAAATAATAACAAAGATGAGAATGTGGAAGCTTTTTTCTGCTACAAAATAAAAAAGGTAATTGCGACTTTATCTCTCAAATCTGATTTTTTTTCTCTCGCAATCCCGAGTTTATATTCCAACTTTATATCTCACTATTTTGAGGAGGAAAAAAAAAGCCACAATTGTGAGTTTAAAAACTTGAAATTGTGAGGGAAAAAAAGTCAAAATTGTGAGTTATAAACTTGGAATTGTGAGGGGAAAAAAGTCAGAATTGTGAGTTTTAAACTCGGAATTGTGAGGAAAAAAGTCAGAATTGTGAGGAAAAAAATAGGAATTGTGAGAAAAAAGTCAGAATTGTGAGTTATAAATTTGGAATTGTGAGGGGAAAAAAAGTCAGAATTGTTAGTTAAAAATGGAATAATGAGAAAAAAGTCAGAATTGTGAGTTATAAACTTGGAATTGTGAGAAAAAAGTCAGAATTGTGAGTTATAAATTTGGAATTGTGAGGGGAAAAAAGTCAGAATTGTGAGTTATAAACTCGGAATTGTAAGGAAAAAAGAATTGCGAGTTATAAATTCGGAATTGTGAGGGGGAAAAATGTCAGAATTGTGAGTTATAAACTCGGAATTGTAAGGAAAAAAGAATTGCGAGTTATAAATTCGGAATTGTGAGGGGGAAAAAAGTCAGAATTGTGAGTTATAAACTCGGAATTGTGAGGAAAGTCAGAATTGTGAATTATAAAGTTGGAATTGTGAGGAGGAAAAAAGTCCGAAAACTCAGAATTGCGAGAAATATAGTCGGAATTGTAAGTCAAACTCTGAATTGCGAGAAAGTCGGAATTGTGAGAAAAAAGTCAGAATTGTGAGTTATAAACTTGGAATTGTGAGGAAAAAGTCAATTGTGAATTATAAAGTTGGAATTGTGAGAAAAATGCAGAATTGTGAGTTATAAACTGGGAATTGTGAGGAAAAAAGAATTGTGAGTTATAAACTCGGAATTGTGAGAAAAAGTCAGAATTGTGAGTTATAAGCGGAATTGTCAGAAAAAAGAATTAACTTAAATTCCGAGTTTATAACTCACAATTCTGTTTATAACTCGCAATTCTGACTTTTTTCTTGCAATTATCTCAAAATTCTGGAAAAAGTCAGAATTACAAGATTTAAAACTTACAATTACCTTTTTTTTTTATTTCATGGCGGACACAAGCTTCCATATATTCATACTATTAATAGCACATTAAATGAGCTAGCTACTGCTTATCCAAACGGTGTGGTTGAAAATCGATACACAGATGGACATTGCCTATGGCAACTTTTAACATGTGTGGTTAGTGTGTGCATTATAAGAAGTCGTCATAGTTTTTATATAGCCTGTTTGTATTTTTACTGACAGATGTTAAAATGGTGTGTGTTTGTTTACCCTGCACAGATGCATCGGACAATACTGAGGCGAGGACATGATCCTCTTCTCTCCATTGAGAAATGCTCAAGCTGCTGCAATATGTTCCACTGTGACTACTGTAAGATGCTGCATAAACATTTACACCAGGCACAAAATCATGTTGCAAATCATCTTCGAAATGCTGTTCAACAGGAAGGTATGTGTGAATTAATTTAAATTTCTTTACACAATTCAATTATACCCATGATTTATTCACCATCAAGCCATCCTAGGTGTATATGACTATCTTCTTTCAGATGAACACAACTGGAGATATATTTAAAAATATCCTTAGTCCAAGGTTTATAATGGTTGTGAAGGGAGAAGACCAAAAAAATTCATCCATCCATTATAAAAAATAATCCATACGGTTTCAGGGGGTTAATAAAGGCCTTTTGAAGCAAAGCTATGGGTTTTTGTAAGAAAAATCCTTCAAAATCCCCCCTTCACTACCATTATAAAGCTTGGAGTAGCAAGGATAAAAACTCGGGACTGTGAGGAAAAAAAGTCAGAATTGTGAGATATAAACTCGGAATTGCGAGAAATATAGTCGGAATTATGAGTTATAAACTCGGAATTGTGAGGAAAATTCAGAATTTTGAGTTATAAACTTGGAACTGTGAGAAATTGTGAGTTATAAAGTTGCGCATTATAAAGCTTGGAGGAGCAAGGATATTTTTAAATATACTCAAATTGTGTTCATCTGAAAGAAGATAGTCATGTACACCTAGGATAGCTTTAGGGTGAGTAAATCATTGGATAATTTTCATTTTTGGGTGAACTATCCCTTTAAGTTAGAAATATATTCAAACTATTTGCGTTTTCTTTTAATCATGCCATGTTTTTAGAAAATGAAGCATAGATGAAGACACAATTATGAAGTATGTCTAAAATATGTAGAGGAAAAAAAAGACTTCCAGATGGATTCACAAACTCTGTCACTATATGTAAATTGCCAATATGTAAATTGCTCAGCAAATGATTAATATTCCCTAGCCTTACAAATGTAGACTAATTATCTGAAGAAAATGTATTTTATTCTTTTATGTTGCTTTTTCCCCTTCTCTGTTTTACTTAGGTTTTGTCATCATCAAGTGTGGTCTAGGCTGCAGACAAACGCCACATTTTCACTGCTGTTACTGCAAGTCAACATTAATCAGAAAGGATGCTCTGATTAAACATATAACAACTTGTAAAAATACATCAGACAGACAGTCTCCACCCATAGTGCCAGCAGCAGCAGCACCACCTCCATCCACAGTAGAAGTACCTTCATCTCGAGTAGAAGGACCTCCATCCACAGTAGAAGTACCTTCATCCCGAGTAGAAGGACCTCCATCCATGGCAGAAGTACCTTCATCCCGAGTAGAAGGACCTCCATCCACAGTAGAAGTACCTTCATCCCGAGTAGAAGGACCTCCATCCACGGCAGAAGTACCTTCATCCCGAGTAGAAGGACCTCCATCCACAGTAGAAGTACCTTCATCCCGAGCAGAAGGACCTCCATCCACAGCAGAAGTGCCTCCATTCCCAGCAGCATCATCATCAGCAGTAAAATTACGTGTCCGGCAGCAAGTCAGGGTGGCTTGCCCACACTGCGACATTCAAATAAATAAAAAGAACTTGCTGGTTCACATTAACAGAAAACACAGTCACACCACTTTTCTGTGAAAATTAGACTTCCAGTAATATTGAGGATGGATGATGTTTATGTAATTTTTGGTCAAATGTCTTGTTTTAACCCATTAAAATCTCATGAAAAACAAACGTTGTGTTCTTGAAATATACTAAAATGAAATTTAGTATTTTATTAATATCTTGTTATAAATTTTTCCTAGATTAAAGATTTATATTAACTGCACATTTTGCTGTTCAAGGTTAATATAAATAAATTCAGCAACATTTAGTGTGGCGTATTATATTCATTAATCAGATATGATTCGGATATATTCATAAATAGCCTTAAAAATAAAATAAATAAAACCAAGACAGGAGCGCACAGATTGCTGAAAAATACTAGAGAAAGATAAGGCAATATTAGCCATACCAGCGTCTAAAATTCCATACAAGTTTCTCTTTTTTTGCTTCAATAAACATGTTTTTCATTAGGTTGAAATTCGCGCTGACGAAGAGCTTGTAATAATGTTAACAGCCAGTGATGGCGCTTCACAGAGGTGGAGCTGGACGTCAAGCCCCGCCCACTTGGCGCCGCTCCACTTTAAACAAATGGTATTGTCACGTGGTTACTGTTAGTTTTCTCAGCGCTGTATTAGGATGAACCAATCACAGCTGATAGTGATTATTGGATAAGAGTAATATTTATTATTTTTTGATAGAGTTCTGTGCGGATTGCAATGTAATAATCATTTAAAATTGTATATATAAAAGATTATACTTTCTTGTGTCCAAACGTTTTCGATAAACGTCCTGTGATTTGAATGTGATTTGAATTCTTGAGCCCTGTGCCCTCAAAACCTTTTGCCTCGTAGTGATTGGTGATACCAGTATTTGTACACCATGTAGTTGAGTCACTGGAAACAGTCGGATGTGTTTTGAGTTGACCAAAAGCTGACAACACTGTTTAGGTGTTTCAGTTGTTTTCTTGACCGCCGCGGGGCGCCACAAACGCGATTGTAAAGCTCACGCTAAACTGCGCGACTCTCATTGTTCGATCGTCACGTCATGGAAAGAGTTACTGCGTTTTTGCTCAAAGTAAAGAAATACTTTATGAAAAACTCTTCACGGACCTGTTGAATCACCTCTCGAAGGAAATACTATGAACACACAGCGATTTGAACGGGATCTGTGGATTATAAAGATGCTTTAGAAGTACTTTTTGTTCTTTTGTTGGCGGAATGCAAAGGATGCGTTTATTTCCCATTTCTATCCGGGACGAAATGCTGGTATAATGTTTTCATCTGGGATTTAGTTCAGCCGGATTTGCAAAACAGCTGTTTGTTTGTTTTTTAAAATATTTTTACAGCATGCAAGATGGCTAAAACTTAATTATTATGAGGCACTGAACTGAATGTGTTTGCCGGTGTCTCAGTTTATGCTGGACGGGATTTGTGGATTTATGGGTTTATTTTTTTGCGGCTGAAGATTCTGGTTTTGTGGAATAATGAAACGACATAAATTAAGGGAAGTTGGAGAATAACAACCTGACAGGGAGTTCCAACATGTAACTCTTTATCTACAAATGTAGAATATCGGATATTATTTCCGAGGAAAATTAAGATTCCTGTTGTCTTGTGGTCAGTAATTTTAAAAAGGCTTGAAGATCTTTATCTTGAAGAATATTATTTACCAACAGCCTCAAAACTACTAGTTTTATTAAAGTGCTATGAATACATTAAGAAATACTGCTGTACTAAATACCCAGTTAACTTTTAAGTTATCTAAAAGCTTTTTGTTTAGATTTAATCTGTGCAGTCTGATATGAGGTAAGGGAACCATTTTTTTTTTTTTTTTTTTTGCATCTGGCCTGCAAAAGTTACAAATATGTCCCTGAGAGCCAAAGCCCTCTACACTTTCCAAAGTGAGAACAAGGAGGAGATAAGCATCCAGGAGAATGAAGAGCTGGTTATTTTCCATGAGAACTCTGTGGACGGCTGGCTACAAGGTGAGAACAGCCGAGGAGAGCGAGGTTTGTTTCCCGCTTCGTACGTCCAGATCATTCGGCTCAGATCCGGGTCCAACCTGACGGATCAATCCCTCAGCTCACCTGGAAGCTCTCCTGGTAAGGATTTGTCGTACATCCACACACCTTCCACGACCTTGCCAAGTGACGACGATGATGACTGGGACGACTGGGATGAAACTTCAACGGTGGTTGAGGATGAAGACCCTCGGAGAGGGGTGGGTGCCAATGGACATTCCCAAAATCAGTACTCCAACCCCAACGTCCACTACCGAGCCAAGCCGCATATGGAGCGTCAGGACAGCATGTCGAGCAACAGGAAGGGCAGCATGGTGGGAAGAAACTTGAACCGATTCTCCAGCTTTGTGCGCTCAGGTGTGGAGGCCTTCGTACTTGGCGACGTTCCCATGATGGCCAAGATCGCAGAGTCATACTCCATCGAAATGGGCCCCCGGGGGCCGCAGTGGAAGGAGAGCCCTCAACCCTTCTCCTGTTCCATTGAAGACCCTACCAAACAGACGAAGTTCAAAGGCATTAAGACGTACATCTCGTACCGCGTGACCCCCAGTCACACTGGCAGGCCGGTTTACCGCCGCTACAAGCACTTTGACTGGCTGTACAACAGACTACTGCACAAATTCACGGTGATTTCCGTGCCGCACCTCCCGGAGAAACAGGCCACGGGACGGTTCGAGGAAGACTTCATCGAGAAGAGGAAGAGGAGGCTCATTTTATGGATGGACCACATGACCAGCCACCCCGTGCTGTCTCAGTACGAGGGTTTTGAACACTTCCTCATGTGTGGAGACGACAAACAGTGGAAACTCGGGAAGAGGCGGGCAGAGAAGGATGAGATGGTCGGGGCTCATTTCATGCTCACCTTCCAGATTCCCAGCGAGCACCAGGACCTTCAGGACGTGGAGGAGCGCATTGACTCCTTCAAGGCGTTCGCCAAAAAGATGGACGACAGCGTGATGCAGTTGACGCATGTCGCGTCGGAACTAGTCCGCAAACACCTTGGAGGATTCCGGAAGGAGTTCCAGAGGCTGGGGAACGGCTTTCAGTCCATCAGCCAGTCATTCCTGCTGGACCCTCCTTACAGCTCGGACGCCCTGAGCAACGCCATCTCGCACACAGGCCGCACCTACGAGAACATCGGGGAGATGTTCGCCGAGCAGCCCAAATACGACCTGTTTCACATGCTGGATAAACTGTCGCTGTACCAGGGCCTGCTGTCCAACTTTCCAGACATCATCCACCTGCAGAAAGGTAAAGTGAGCTCGAACAAACTAAAGTATGTTTAAAGGGATAGTTCACACATAATTGAGTTTCTTTCTTCTGTGGAACACAAAAGAATATATTTAAAACTGTCTCAGTGTTGTTTTTGGCCATACAATTAAATAAAACTATAAAAAAAACTTTCATTACTAAATAAAAGTAAATGTCAAAGGGTTAGTTCACCCAAAAGTGAAAATTCTGTCATTAATTACTCACCCTCATGTCGTTCCAAACCTGCAAGACTTTCGTTCATCTTCAGAATGCAAATGAAGATATTTTTGATTAAATTTGAGAGATTTCTGTCCCTCCATAGACGGTTACTGACACTTTTGATGTTTTAAAAAATAATAAAGAGATTGTAAAACTAATCCATATGAATTGAGCGGTTTAGTCCAAATTTTCTGAAGAGACTCGATCGCTTTATGTGATGAACAGATTAAATTTAGGCTATTATTCACATATAAACATTCATTAACTCACTTCAGTTGTGGTAAATGGAAACTCAAGCATGTTTGCTTGATGTGCGAGAACCAATGAGGTTCATTTTCGTGTTACACATCACGTTTGAGCTTCCACAAGAACCAATGAGGTTCATTTTCGTGTTACACATCACATTTGAGCTTCCACAAGAACCAATGAGGTTCAGTTTCGTGTTACACATCACATTTGAGCTTCCACAAGAACCAATGAGGTTCATTTTCGTGTTACACATCACGTTTGAGCTTCCACAAGAACCAATGAGGTTCATTTTCGTGTTACACATTACGTTTGAGCTTCCACAAGAACCAATGAGGTTCATTCTCGCGTTACGCATCACATATGAGCTTCGAAGAACCAATAAGGTTCATTCTCGTGTTACACAGCACGTTTGAGCTTCAGCAAGAACCAATCAGGTTCATTCTCGTGTTACACATCACGTTTGAGCTTCAGCAAGAACCAGTGAGGTTCATTCTCGTGTTATGCAGCATCATTGTTGTCAAGTCCGCGGTTTTCCTGCAGAATTGGGCTACTTTTACACTGTTGCCGCGGGTTGTTTTTCATGTCTGCGGGTTGGATCGACCCCAAATACCGTGATATTTAGACCCTGGAATGCGAATTTTACCAGGGAGCCCCGCCAAAAACGCGGATTTCACGCAGAAAATCTAAATAAGTGGTTCAATGTTGTTTTGTACCCCATTGACATGGACAAGAGCAGTTGAAACATTCTTCAAAATATCTTCTTTTGTGTTCTAACGACATAAGGGTAAGTAATTGATGATGGGATTTTTATTTTTGGTTAAATTATTGCTTTAAGTAGACAGATTAATGTCAGAGTTGAAATATTTGCTGATAAATGGGTTAAACACTTGTATTTTACACACTGGTGTAGAAATTCAGCATTCATGACTCATTGTATCACCTCAACCTTTTAAAATAGTTTCTACACCCCTTAGTTTAGATGGTGTGCTTGTTCCTGAACCTATTGACTTGTTCAAATGTGGGGCACACAGCTGGACTGACCCAGTGACATTATGCCTGTAGGCAGCCAATCACATGTGTTATTTATGAGCAGGGGTTAGTGGGCCTCACATTGTGGACTGGAGTGAATTTTGCTGTCGATGATGTCAGGTCTCAAAGGTGACTTGCAGAGACATTTTTTGAAGCTGAAAAGTGATGCGTATGACATTTACAGGCAGTTAAGAAAGAGAAAATTCTGGCCCTGCTCCTGACGGGAAGCATCCTCCTCATTCTCAGTCACAGGAAGTGGGGGAAATTAATCAGTGCTCTCAAGTCCAAGACATTAAAGCTCAATCAGTTTGTGGCTCAGACAAGCTTCCACTTTCATTATGATCCTTTTGTGGAATGTCATAGGGATGGTAAGAATGTCTCACTCATGAGAGCTCAGACTTAACATATGCTGACATCCCGACACACAGTAAACATCAGTATTTACACGACGGGATGAAATTTGGACACACTTTGGACGCACCTGCTCACTTTATGCACTCTCACTGATCGGACAGCTATCCAGTTTGTTAAAACTGTTCCATTTACACTTGGCCACATAAATGTGTTTTCACAAAATGAATATAAATCCAATCTTCAAATCCGAGTAAAGTCAACAAAAGCAACCGATATGAGCTGCATTTTACTAATCGTAAGCTAATTTCAAGATTAAAGACTGCAATAGGAGAGTGAACGGCATCAGCACTGGTAAGATCATTCAGTCTCACTATTTTTTATGAGGATTTGAGCTTCAGGATGCGACGCCAAACTTTCAGTTTCATTTGCGGCAGTTTGTGTGTCGGCTTGCTAAAGAGATACTCAGCGATACGTGTTGCAGTAGTGCTGTCATATCTGGCTACCAGAAGCCAAAAATTTGCATATGTAGTTTCAACAACCACATGCATTTACACTTTATTTGGAATGCGTCTCAAACCACCTTCTGAAGTGGTTTGAGTGATTTGATTTAAAGGATTAGTTCACTTCAGAATTAGAATTTCCTGATAATTTACTCACCCCCATGTCATCCAAGATGTTCATGTCTTTCTTTCTACAGTCAAAAAGAAATTAAGGTTTTTGATGAAAACATTCCAGGATTTTTCTCCATATAGTGGACTTCACTGGGGTTCATTGGGTTGAAGGTCCAAATTGCAGTTTCAGTGCAGCTTCAAAGAGCTCTACATGATCCCAGACGAGGAATAAGGGTCTTATCAAGGGTCATTTTCTAAAAAAAAAATTAAAAAAAAGTATATACTTTTTGACCACAAATGCTCATCCTGCACTGCTCTGCGACGTGCCACGCATTACGTAATTACGTTGGAAAGTTCACGCATGACGTAGGTGGAAGTACTGATCCAGTGTCTACAAAGTGAACGTGAAAAGACTAAGTCAAATGGCCTTTACAAAAAAAGGTAAAACAGCAACGTCGGACGATTTTGAAGTTGGAGGAGAAAATAAGATGGAGTGTTTCTCCCTACTTCCATACGTGACCTTTCTAACATGATTGTGCATCGCAGAGCAGTGCAAGACGAGCATTTGTGGTTAAAAAGTATATACATTTTTATTTTTTTTTAGAAAATGACCGATCATTTCGCTAGATAAGACCCTTATTCCTCATCTGGGATCGTGTAGAGCCTTTTGAAGCTGCATCGAAACTGTAATTTGGACCTTGATCCCAATTGAAGTCCACTATATGGAGAAAAATCCTGGAATGTTTTCCCCAAAAACCTTAATTTCTTTCCGACCGAAGAAAGAAAGACATAAACATCTTGGATGACATGGGGGTGAGTAAATTATCAGGAAATTCTAATTCTGAAGTGAACTAATCCCTTAAATCCATCTTGAAAGCATCTTGGAGGGCATTTATACCTGGTCTTTTCACGATGAGACAGCTATCCAATTAGAGAAAATGCATGACAGTGCACAAATTTAAGCCCCGTTCAGACTGTCAGTCGAAATCCAGTTTTTGTGCATATCCGATTGCAATCCAATCATATTTAGCAAGTGTGAATGTCAATGATTTGAGCTACATTCATATGTGGTTTAAAATCCTATTCATATTTCTTTCAGTTTGACCGCTCTAATCAGATTTCATGTGGTTTATGTCACTTTCTCAGGCCATGCAAACGTAAACGTAAACATGCTGAAAGCCATGTTTTTTTAAATTAAATGTAGTGATGTTATTTCCATCAAGAGGTGCATCAGTTTTTGGACAAGATCTTGTATTAATGCAAGAGGTGAGCACTCTGTAAAGTCTCCTCCAGCACAACCCAAAGACTTTCAATGAATTTAAGGTCAGGACTCAGTGTGAAAATGCTTCTTCATGCTCCCTCCCAACCATTCTTTCACAATCTGAGCCTGATGAACCTTGACATTGTCATCCAGGAATATGGCTATGATGTGTCTTCCTACATGGTTAAGAAATGAAAAGCTACACACTCCATAAATTAGGGTTAAAAGAGCTGTTCCCAAACATATGCTAGAATCAATAACCACAGCAATAACGATCCAGTCATAGACTCTTAAGTGTTTGCCTGTTTAAATACAAACAGCAGCTTTTTTTAGCAGGTCAGTGTGTAGCGGTCATAAATCAATAAATAGGTATAATAAAAAAAATTAGTAGCTAGCTGTGTCTAAACTTTTGCCTGATAGTGTATATTTATGCTTTTACTGATGACTTTTAATGATTTTAATGACGTCAATAAAACTGAACACACTTTGATTTACATACATAAAGTGTTTTTGATTGTCTAAAAAGAGTGATAGAGGGGGTCTGATTCCTCACGACACCTGAGTCAGTGATATCTGTCAGGTAGTTGGGACATTTCACGTGTGTCATTCAAACTGTAATCAACGTGAGGATTTAATGTTGTTAAACAGGTTAGTGCTGCATTGTGGTGAGATCAGTAGATTGTGGAGAAGAACAAAAATATGCATCATCCTTCCTTATTACTGAGTTTGCTGAAGGCGTGATTAGTCACATGACTGAGGCACATGCCAGACCCCAGATTTACGGTTAATGATTTGGAATCAATGGAATATATACATTTATTCCCATGAAGCAGAAGTGATTTCAGAGTCCTTAAATCATTATTGTGCCTTTTAGGTTAGTTAAAGTGGCATTATTCTCCAGAATTAGTACTAATCAAATAACCACCCTAAGCAAACAACTGACGTGTAAGTGTGTTGAAAGGAGGCCAGTATGATTGCTCCAGTTTCACGTCCACACCCTATAACGGTCGTAACATGATTACCGTTCATGTTCAGACACAATGGATCTTAGCGTTCAATGGATAATGGTGTTTTCAAATAATCAAGTTGCTAATAGCAACTAATGGACACAAAACACGCCTCCTACAATAGAAGTCGATTAAAGTTTAGTATATTGCGCTGCTGATGTTAGACACAGGAAGAGTTAGAGGCAGTGTCTCTGATAGCAACAGTCGTTGACTCAGTGTTGAATCAACATTGATGTTTGACTTAAGTTCAGTTTTGAATTGCTGTGTTATTTTGGTATCACTGACATATTATAGTTTTTATGAATATTTTAGTTAGTTTATATATATATATATATAGTTTTATATTTAATTGGCTGGACTTTGAAGATCTTTTGTCAAATCTTTTTGGTATATTAAATCAATAACTATTGCTATCTGGGAAGATAATTGATATCATCTAAATTAACTGGTTTTATTAAAGTCCCCCTGTAGACAAAATTACATATTTAAACATTTTTTCCTGTAAAAAAAATTCTTAATGCCTTAAAATAGCCTGAATGTAACTCTACACCCTTGCCTCATTTAATATACGCAGATCTATGAATATGCATATTAGCCCCGCCTCCACTCACTCACAAGCTCAGAGATCCACTCGGTCAACTTACTGAGGTAAACGCTGCACAATGGTATCGCTCTTTACAACATCAGACAAAAAACGGTAATTAATATGATTCGCCTAATAATGTGTTGCTAATGTTACACAAACCATGTTCCTGTTTGCCATCTCAGAGTCAGACAGCTGTCTTCTAACAATCAGTATCCTTACAAACGCTTTAAACAACTCAGAACATCAGTGGAGAATGGCATATAGTTCATCATAACATCATAATATACATCATACACCCGCCATGTTGCTAAATCTACATGATTTTTCATATCAGCAGAAAAATATACTGGGATAACCTGGCTTCTCTCGAGACTCCCCTGCTAGTTTGCTGTTAATGATATGCGAAAGCCTGCCAGCACGTTGACGTGATTACAAAGGTAGTTTATTAAGTCAGAAACACCAGCGATTTCAAACCGTAGGTTTGAGACTGTCTTTTTTTCACTGCGGTTTTAAGGAGAAAATACTCAGTAATGGTGTTAACATATGAATTTGCACATGGTTTGTCTTAAAGCTTATTTAAAACACCACATAGACATATGAACAACATTAAAACTTGATTTTCACCACAGGGGGACTTTTAAGCCAAACATATTATATATATTATATTGCTGAATCAACCTAAATACATTAATTTATACCAACAAAACTATTTGTTATGGGTTAAATCAGGTAGAAATAGCTATTTAAGGTAACAATTGCAGGTTACCACTTTTTATGATGTAAAAATAGTTCAAAAAACAACATGAAATGGCATTCGTAATGCATTTAACGTCTACAATGTGACATTTCAGTGTGTAAACTAAATATTTAGCAGGAAATGATGTGAGGTGAGACTTGATTTTATATGTTGAGGTTTAATTGGATAGAAACATTTCAATATTTGTTCATAGTAATCTATATAGAACAATAATATCAAGGCTTATTGATATTATTTATATTGATTATGTCAGCAGAAAATGTCATTGTAGTGGTGAGGATACTTAAAATAAGGTGCACAATATGACCAATAACATTTATTAAAAGGAAGTAAATAGTCTATATTTTAGTTTAATATTTTTAACTGATAATATTGTGTTAGTTTTGTCCTCTGATCTACCTGCTGTCGGTAAAAAGCATCTTTGGAGACCCGAAAAGGGCCCGTCCTGCAGTTAGGGGACTGTAAAAGGTCTATAACGTTTTGACTCCGCGACACGTGAAAATTGAGCATCTGTTTCTCTTGTGAGCCGCACGACAGCACAGGGAGAGATCAAAGAGAACTAATGAACTGAGGAAAAACAACACATGACCCAGGGAAACAATAACAGCCCTCTCTGAGCGCGCTCCATACAGCGTTTGTGCGTCCCAGCCAAAGAGCTGTAATCAGATCCGCCGTGGGACGACAGGACACTTGACCTCACGTCCAGAAGTCGGCTTGAACCTGACCAACTCCCAGAATTAAAGGCTACAGAAATATTTAGATCTTCCAAAAGCAGTGGGAAATGAATTTGGATCTTAATCCATAACATCTCCCACCTTAGCAAATAGGGAGAGAATGAAAAATACAAGTAAAAACAAAAGGCGTTCCAGGCCTTGGGCTCTGCGTGTACAGTAGTCATGAACTCTTTGGCTTGTGTGGGTGTTGGTCTGATTTTACTGCCAGTAATACACACTCATACACACACACACACACACTCATCAGAGTTGTGCATTTTTGTTGCTTTTAGGTTTGAAATAAAGAGGAATAACATGTCAGGGCAAGACCTTGAATTCCTCTCCATCTCTGAGCTGCTCATTGGCAGGAACTAAGCCAGTTTTGTACATGCATGTATCTTAAATAATCAGGAAGTGTAAGCATGTGTGGATGAAATGGAGAGGCATACAGGATGGCAGATGGTTGCTCCACACCTGTCCTGTAATCATAGAGCCGCTGAGAACAGATTTTACTCACATTGTTATACTTTAGCCACACTCAAGGAAGTAATTAATGCCATTGCATTAGATATCAAATATCAAACTAAGTGGTATTCGCAAACAAACAATTTTAGAGATTTTTTGAGAACCAATTTCACTTTTCTGACCAACTTTTAAGTGCTTCAAGGGTGATTTTAAGGCCTTGATGATGCTAATGCTAAATTACCTGTTGAATGCTTTTTTTTGGAATTTAATGTTCATCTTCAAGTGTGTTTGGGTCATTGACGAATAAGGTTTTTAAAAATGTAAAAAAAACAATGGAGATATAATTAATTTTGAAGTTTTATTAAGTGTTAACAATGCGATTATGTGGTTTTTATAATCAATTAACACTGCTTTTGTCATTTCTTACAAGATGGACAAAATTTGTCACCAAAAAAGTCATTCGGTTTAACCAAAATTTCGGTTTTACCGAATGACACTTTTGGTTATACCAAATGATGATATTTTCAAACAATGCTAACAGGCTGATATCCAGCTAGGATAATCAAACATTTTATACTTAGTATAAGTTTTTAAAATATTACAACATTTTCCATGTTTTATAGCGGTTGTACCGGTTGTACCTGATGTTTGGGACTTGCGTATGAGCAAGTGAAAACATAAATTTTTCTGATAGTTAAGAGAGAGTTAATTACTTTGTTTCATGACCATGTAGTCTTTTGCAGGTGTCTGAATGATGTCACATCCTGTCACATGATACTGACTTGAATGACTTGATCCAAAATGGTCCCTTTAAATTGGTTATTCCGAATGACATCAATGAAATTCATTTTTCCAGACATTCCTTCTCATAACAAACAACTTTTAATACCATTTTGCACTATGTTGATATATGATGTTATAAAATCATGTCAGAATAAAAAATATATACATTTATTACATGTTAAGATATTTTAATCACAAATGAAATGGCCGTATTGGACGGTTAAACCGAATGACCTTTTGACATTTTAAAATCTTTAGCAAAAGCATGTAGCAAAATATAATTAAAATCTTTTGGATTCAATAAAAGAGATCTAATTATACTACACTTTGGATGTCATATCTTTGTTTTTTTATTATTATTAAGGCCTTTGGACAAAAAAATTGTCCCATCATTGACCCATTTATATTTATTTCTTTCATGATCAGATCAGTTTTTGATCAGTAAAAACTAATAAAGTGATCAAGTGTACTGTATTAATGTATTAAATTCACTCAGGTGTCCTAGCAGAGTATCAATATGCCTCGTTAGAAAGTGTCCAAATCTTAATTTAGAAAAGCATACATTTATATATTAACCTAATATACTTCTTTTTGTAGAAGTGTTTTGCTTGAAAAGCAAGTTTGTGCAATCTTTCTGGCCCACCGTTATGGTTTGTTTCTCCCCTTCTGGTGTCTGAGAATTTGCTCTGGGATAAATTGAGCTGTGACTGTTTTTCCAGTCCGAAATTCCTCTGCGTTTCCACGGCGGTGCTGGTAGACACATTAAATGCAGCTCTGAGGCTTCAGGTCAGTTATTCTTTGTGCTGTTAGCATTCATTTCACCTCAAAGACTGAGAGAAAGCTCACTTCTGACTGCAATTAGCATCATGCTAGCCTGTGGTATATTATTTAGTTTGTTTGTGGTATCAGATTGAGGTTCTTCTAATTTAAGAAAAATTACAAGTATGTTGTATATCAAGAGTATGAAGAGCTTTAATGATTTGTTATGTTTACTTGAAGTAACTTGCGTAGGAGATGTTAGCTTTGCAAGCTAATTGATTAGCTTGCTTACTGGAAGCACTACAGAAATGTTTACTTTATCATTTTGCTTCATTTAAATAACTTGAAATGTGATTATATTATACTTAAGACACTATTTTACTGCTTAATACTATGTGGAACAATAAGTATGGTTTTTGATTAGACACACTGGCTAAAATACCCCCAGAAAATCATTTAGTTGTCAAAGAGAGTTTGTTTTCCATCAGAGAGCCTCCTTACTTTCCCGCGGAGTAAACGGAAGCCATATACACACTAGTGTTTATGTAGGAAAAACAAATATATAGACAGTCACTGACTGCAAAAATGATGTCCAGACATTTTACGTAAGCACTTCCTCTTTTAATGGCCCTGTTGGCACACGTACACTAAAGTTTTGCATGTTCGGAGATACAGAACAAGAGGAATTCACTTTATTCCTATCATTCATGGCGTACGGTAATGTTTAGCATGTCTGCGGTCCATTAGAGAGGACAAAAAAATTAAACCCACTTTTAAAGTTTTGCTTGCTGAACATCACAGTGAGCAAAACCAAATGTTTGAAAGATCATGTGACACTGAAGACTGGAGTAATGATGCTGAAAATTCAGCTTTGATCACAGGAATAAATTACATTTCTGCAACATGTACTGAACATTTCCTGTCCTGTTTTGATTGAAAAACATGAGATATTATAATAAATCTGTCATATTGAGCGTGGCTTTGTTGAATTCAGTCCTCAGACTCGTGTGTGTTCGAGTGAACAGAGAGAAAGTGTGCTAGAGGTCAGTGCTGGGCTGTGCCTGGTACCGCTGGACGCTTCTTCTTGTCCCCCCATCGTGATCGTGACAAATTCACCCTACTGTTTCATTGTCCTCTGGGATAAAGGAATCATCTGGGAAAATAGGTTGTCTTTGCTTTTTGTCACAATTAACATATTACCACTCACTTATACTTCAACGTCTATTCAGTATGCTGGTATGCGGAGATTAGCCAATCATTACAGAGGTTATTTACATGTCATTTGCATACACAGTTGTTTTGTTTCAAATTGTGTACTTTCATAAGAGATGGAGACTCATTTATATCAGAAGTGTTAGAAAAGCTGTTTATATTCTATGTGGGTGGCCATGTTGAGATCACATGACCAGCCGAGTATGACAAAATGAGCAGCTTTATCTTCATAACCCCTTCATAGTGTGATGATACAACTGTTTTTTATGCGAAAAACCTCAGTATGGAAGCCAATATTTGCCACATAATACACATTTTGGTAAATTATAATTGATATTTTATGAAATTGAAATTAACATACTTAGTCATGTGTGAAAATTGTGAGATATAAAATCAAAATTAAGTTTTTGGCTTGACTGTCATAATTTGAACCTTTTTATGTGCGTGATGTGTCATGTCATTATAGACAAGTCGAAACGACATTTTGAGATGATGAAATTATGACATAATTATGTGGTCAAAATGACTAAATCAAAATTGAGATGAAAAGTCACAATTATGACAAAAAATAAAATCTCATAGTTTCGTAATTTATGTCATAATTTTTTATATTTTCATTATTTCAACTTCTCAGGTCATCACGAGAAATAAAAATTGTGAGATTTTCTTGACTTTTTGTCATAATTTTGACTTCTCATATTTATGACTATGATTATTTTGATTATGGCTAAGTGTGTCATAATTTTGACTTTTTATCTCATAATTATATTTACCAAAGCATACCAAACCTCAGGACACAATGCTATAAAAAGTGTAGAAATGTACTCAGTGTGGTTAGAAATGATTTCCAAAAATAAATATGTAAACTGCAACCTTGTTCACGGGGCATAATATTGTCTTATTTTAGATGTTTGGTGAGGGAATGCAAACACGAGGTCTTTGCATACAGACATTTGACTGTATTCGTTTGTTCTTTGTGGTGTTTGTGCAGTGGGTTTGTAATCCGCCAGTCTGTGAGCTGAAAGGAAATAAAGTAATAAATTGCTGTGTATCAAATCCCAAACACAAAGAACACAGGGCCAGACTTCCTTTGTCAGATTACAGGTGTGTACAGCACTGTCAAACACTGACCTCTGATCAGCTGTACACGCTCAACATCTAATCCGTCATGCTGTTTCTGACAATCTTCTGTGCTGCAGATGGACACAGCATGTGATGATTTAGTGGATCTGTCTGTTCAGGTCTCCAGATTCAGTCGTATTTCTCCTATGACTTAGCGGCTCCGTTCAGATCTCAGACTCTCAGACTTGCTCTGTCACAACAGGACGTGGATGATTAGAACCGGTTGCACTGGAAAAGTGAAACAAATATGAGACAAAAGGCACTTTATCTGACAACTGAGAAAGATCTGAGGTTCACTGAGTGGTGAACATTTAAAAATAATTTCTTACTTTTTGCTAATATTGGAGTCTTGTTTGGTTTTTGCTATGCAGAGCAAGTGTTACAAACACAAGTGTGATGTTATGTTTGAATTCTGGGTACGATTATTTTGTTGAGGGTCAAATTGACCCTAATTGTATTCAAAACAATTCACAAAAAAAAAATTAAAAAAATCACACTATAAAAAACAAGTAAAAACAGTAAATCCTTAACATAATTACTTCTCACACATTACAACAAAAATAAACATGAGGACAAATTATTTTTAAAACCGTATTTAACAACTATATTTTAACCATTTGTTTAAAAAAATATGAATATTATAAACAGTATTGTAGCAATTTTTTTATTTAAAATTGTTGATTTTTTTTTGTTTTATTTTAATGTTTTTGTTTCATTTTTGTGTGCTTTCCTGAAGCTCAAACAGCAGAGCATAGCGCTAGCAATGCCAAAATCATGCGTTCAGAAATGTATATTCAACATAGTGTATTTTTTTGGATAAAAGTGTCTGCCAAATGCAAAAATGTAAATTTAATTACTGTCGGAGTGTAGTTGAGAAAATGACATTAAAAAATACATATATTTTTTTAAATGTTGAGTCTGTGCAGCTGTGGTTAACCATGAAACTGAGGGTCAAACTGACCCGCGAACATCAAAATCATCAGAAATTTTGTACACACGTTCCACAACAACTCAAAGTGTCAAAACAGGCCTGCTTATGTCCCTAAATAATAAATGTTCACAATATTTCCAAAAATGTCCTAGGTTAACCAAAATTTCTGACAATATTTTAATTAATATTTGTTTTAATTTTTTCAGCAAATATTGTGTAAAATAGTTTATAATTTATATATAAAAATGATCTGTAATATATATACAATTTATTTTGTCTATATGTACGAATGATATTTATTAAGTATAATTATCCCATATATATATATAATTTGTTTTACATTTATTTTATTTATTTATTTAGATATTTTATTTATTTTTTTTATTTATATATATATATATATATATATATATATTATTAATATAACAGTAAATTAATATAATTAATATTAAAATGTAAACTTAAACTACATCATATTCTCTTAATTTACTCACTTTAATACTTAAAAATATGTTATTAAATATATGTAGTGTGTTTAAATTATTTAATTGTTTTCATTTGCTTCTATTGTAAGAAAACAGATAATTATGAGATAAATCTTATCTCTCGATATGAGTAATTTTACACTGCATAGTCTTCACTGTGTAAATTAAACACATTTATTCTTATTTAAGTTAAAAATGTGATTCAAAAGTGATTTCTCTTTTTTGTCGTTTGATTAATATCAATGACAGACGGCAGCAGGTTTATTAGGATGCTGTTATGCTGTTAGGATCCGAATGAACAGATCAAATATACTCACTTGTTTTCTTTCTGTTTATGTTCACTTAAGACATAAATGACTGTGTTTATGAAGATACTTGCAAAGAAGGGCATTTGGGCACATAAGTGTGTGTATTTAACCGTTCAAGACCAATTAGCCGGCAAAAAAAGAACTCTGTTCATTACTCACACGCTCTATCGGCTTTGCATAAAGCAAAATGGGTTCTCTTTTGCTGCTTGCTACGCTTCAGCAGTGTAAAATCACTTAAAACGCATGGAAATGATAAGCTTTCATTATGGTGCAGTACAGCAGCATCAAGTGAGCAGAACCGCGATAAGAGATGATAGTCTAAAATCTCTACTGGTTGGCAAATTTCTACCGGTTAATCGTGCCTACCAGTATATCGTCCACCCCTATAGTAGTTTCCCATATGTGCAAAATTTTGTAAAAATATTTGATAAATCAGTCTGATATTGGTTAGTAGAAGCCTAGCGGTGTGCTAAAAACGTTCAAAATTAAAAGTTTTCTTCAGCGCCATTGCTAGTGGTTGACTAAAGCATACATTTTAACATTTCTAAATCCCCTCTCTTTTGCTTCCTTTCAGGTGCATTTGCAAAGGTAAAGGAGTCTCAACGTATGAGTGATGAGGGAAAGATGGACCAAGAAGAAGCAGACGGCATTCGTAAGCGCTGCAGGACTGTGGGATTCGCCCTGCAGGCCGAGATGAACCACTTCCACCAGCGCAGGGAGGTGGATTTCAAAGAGATGATGCAGGCGTACCTCCGCCAACAGATCGCCTTCTACCAGCGCGTAGGTCAGCAATTAGAGAGAACCCTTCGCATGTATGAGAGCCTCTAGAGCCTGACCTTTGGCCTCTGGACCGTAATGGAGATCAGCTCTCCTGTGAATGGATATACGAACGCTTTTTTACTCCCAAAGTTGGAATTTTTGAATTCCAGACAGGATTATTTGCAAGAGAAACAGGACATTCTCGCTTCTGCACTTAAAAATGTCACTTTGAACTCCAGAAACCAACAATACAGTTGCCTTTCATAAACCATACATGTATATTGTATCTTCATGTTTTGAATTTTATTTAAATGCCTGTTAGATTGTCTTTTAGATTGCCTGCTAGATCAACTTTTTTCATATTTTTTCAGTTGTGCGAATGATGTTACCTGTGTGTTAGCAGGTGCAGACGCTAATCAGACTCCAAAAAAAAGTTGTTTACGCATTAGCTTGCTAAAACACAACTATCTCTTGAAACATCAAATTGTGACACTGTCTTATCCAGGCGCAATGCAAAAAAAAAGTGTCAAATGCTGAACGTTAAATTTTCTGTTCATGTGTTTTGCTAAGATGCTCCGCCCACACTGAAATCTCATTGGTCCAAAAGCCTGTTCCAGTTCACTGTATATAGAGTGCAACAGTCGGGTTTCAGAAGTAAAAACTTCATTCATTTTCTCCATAGGGAAATTGATTTTTAACGATAACTTATAAACCTTTAAAGACAGACATATTGTGAGCTACAAGGTTGTTAATCGATAGTATTTGCTTCTGTTGAAGCCGTCAGCCCGTCATAATCATGTTTAACAGTGGAATTCCTGGTAAAAAAAAAAAAAAAAAAAAAAAAAAACTACATTACCCATGATGCTGTACAGAAAATTCAACCAATCAGAAAGTCGCTACAAGCAAAATGTGCCAAATGAGCTATTTAGCTCCGCCCACTCCCGTGAATATATATATATATATATATATATATATATATATATATATATATATAATCAACATTTTAAAAATGAGTGTTAAAAATTGATTATGCTGTTTGCAATGCTTCATGGGATTGTAGTTCTTTCCCTCACTAAAGCCGTTATGTACTCAGTCCTGTACCTTTATTGCTTCAAATCAAAGTTTTAATGTTGTGATTCACCTCGTCATGGCTTATAATGCTTAAACAAAGACTATTTAAAATTCCCTATAGGAAAAAATGAATGGGAAAAACACCACTGAAAAAGCGGGCGGGCACTGTTGCACCCTATTAAAGACAAAATATGTTCTGATTGGCTGGGATTTGTTGCAAAATTATGTGACGCTTCAAACGTTCAACTGCTACATTTTTTTGGACTAGATGAGCTAGAAATAAACCCACATAGCAGGTTCATGTAGCTTCGGCTCACTTGCGGGAAGTTTAATCAGATAACACGTTAATCCAGCTTCAGGCGGCAGAAGATTCCTGAGTTTACACGAAGGTAGGTTTTCTGATCTGATACAGCGAGAGTCATATGATATTCATCAGCGATTCAGATGAATCACAGCAGGCTTGACCGCTGTATGATCCTAATTTCTTCTGGTGTTATTAAGAGAAAACATGTTTTTGTGAAGTCTTGGGCAAGAATCCCCACCCATCAGATGGAAACACTTCAGTATTAGCATTAGCATTTAGCTTAAATGTTTGTTCAGGGTGTTTCAAAGGCAAAATGGAGCTCATATCCTCCTCTTCTCCTTTTTGTGTGCCCTCAGGAAAAAACTTGAGAGGACTTTGAGCTTATGTTAATGGGTTTTGTTTTAATTTCCTCAAAAGTAGGCTAATCTTTATTTTTAGTTGCTAGGTTTAAGGGGTACAGAGGTTTCTGTAAGTCTCAAGGCTGCAGTCTGTGGTTAAGAGTTGTGATTTTTACAATGCTTTTGGTTTAACTGTAAAACTTGTCTCAAGTTTCGGCTTGTAAACTTGGATGTTTACTGTTTGCACACTTCGTAACTGAGGACCAAAATGTAAACCTTTGGTTTTACTATAAACATGCTAAAATCGGAGCAGGTTTGGGCACAAGCAATAAATAACAGCCAACAAGAAATCAAAATTGACCGTTTACTTTCTTAATACACATGAATGCTGTTTTTTCAATGGATGAAATCAATTTTAACATTTAAGTTTTGGCGCTCTAGTGGTTAATAAACAGAACTGAATGCGTCTTGCGGAAGAACATTGTAGCCGGAGCTACTTCTCTCTGTTTATGTCTATGACGAGTCACGCAGGTGCTGTACTACTCCGCAGTGGTACGACCCGAATCAGTCTAAAATAGTCCGAATATAAACACTTATTATAGGTATACTGTAGCGATTCAGGATAAGACAAAAACACGGTTTGGAATATGGATTCATGATGTACTCGCTCACGTTACGGACAGCAGCTTTTGTATTATGAAAGTAAAATGGGCTGCGAACAGCATTTTAAGTTGACTTTAATGTGATCACCGGGAAGAATATTTTTAAGAACTGACCGCTCCTGTGGTTTGCAGAAGTTGTTTTGGTGTCCAGATGTTTATGTGCCCACAGAAGATACGGTCATCGCTTTCGAATCAGTTAAAACAACACTGAAAGATCCTGTAGGGGATTTCTTATCTGGTAAAGCAGGGGGAGAATGCACATAAACAAAAACCTCTGCTCTTATTTCTCTGGAAAACGTTGGAAAACAGACAGTGTGTCAGGGTTGCGTGTGTCCGCTTGGCGACTTCACACACATTCCGGGATACAGCTGAGCTCAAACGCACAGCAGAGTTCCTCAAGCGTTAGTCATACCAAAGCAAAGACAGTTTTCCATGACTGGGCTAATCCAACTATTCCCTTTTCTTAATGGTCTCCTTGCGTCTCGTACTAGAGTCAACAGCAATGTCACATCAGAAGATGGATTACACACACCATAGAGACAAATCAAGCAAATGAACAACAACTGCAGAAATGGACACCATACGTTTCTTGGGGGAACGGCAGACCTCACACAGATGATTTTGGACTCTGTTAGGACATGTGAAGCCGCGTCCAGCACATTTTACTCACTGTAAAGAGGACAGTAGAATTTATATAATGTGTAGATTTTACACTTTTACACAGTTCTGGTGTTCAACAGGGGATCTGAATAAAGAGATCTCAAAATGGATTCAGTGTCTTGTTTGGTTTAAATTTTCAGGGAATGTTTTTTTTTTTCTTTTTTTCTGGATAGCAAAGATTTATGAGTAACTGCATTCTGTTGCAAACCACCAATAAAATGCCTTCGAGATTTGAGTTAAATGGTAGAAGTAGCAGCGCCAGCAACATCAACAGACAAAAATAACAGTTTTTTGTTTTCAGTTAACTCATTGGGGGACATGTGGACACATAGAATATCCACTCACATTTACTTATTGTCATGTAAAATGCATACTAATTAAAATGAGTAAAACCACAGATGGTACAAAACTATCTATCTATAGCGGTGAATGATAGAATACATTAAATATATATTTTTTGTTTCCCATTTGCTTAAATAGCAAAAGAAAAACTCAACAACAGTGTTTTCACAACTTTAAGAAAAGAGTAAAAAAAAAAATCTGTCTATCTATCCAACTGTCTGTCTATCCATTCATCCATCTGTCTAGTTATAGATAGATGCCATCTATCTATCTATCTGTCTATCTATACACACACACACACACACATATATTCAATTATATAATATATAATTGCAAGGAGAGAATACATTAAATATATATATATTTTTTGTGTTCCCATTTGCACAAATAGCAAAAGAGAAACTCAATAAGTGTTTTCACAGCTTTAAAAAAGAGTAAAAAAAATCTCTATCTGTCTGTCTGTCTGTCTATCTCTCTCTCTCTCCATCCATCAACTGTCTGTCCGTCCATCCATCCATCCGTCTGTCTATCCATTCATCCATCCATCTATCCATCCATCCATCCATCCATCTGTCTATCATCTATACCATCTATCTATCTATCTATCTATCTATCTATCTATCTATCTGAATTCATGGTAAAAAACTACATTACCCATGATGCAGTACAGAAAATTCCACCAATCAGTCGCTACAAGCAAAACATGCCAAAAAATCTCTTTAGCTACATATAACTACATATATATATACATACACACACACACACACACATATTCAATTATATAATATATAATTACAAGGAGAGAATACATTAAATATATTTTTTTGTGTTCCCATTTGCACAAATAGCAAAAGAAAAACTCAACAACAGTGTTTTCACAACTTTAAAAAAGAGTAAAAAAAAATCTCTATCTATCTATCTGTCTATCTCTCTCTCTCTCTCCATCCATCAACTGTCTGTCCGTCCATCCATCCATCCATCCGTCTGTCTATCCATTCATCCATCCATCCATCCATCCATCTATCATGTTATAGATACAATTACACGTTTCATGTGACATTTAGCTTCACTATAAAATGCAGTTTTCAGATTATTTTTCTTGCTTAATAACAAAAAAAATCAAATACATACCAATCAATGTTTTGATAATTATTTTTACTTCTGAAATGTTGGACTTGTTAGATATGGTTTACACATAAAAGATTATGTAAATCTGTTCATCATTATTCTCTTAAATCATTTAAGAGAATAATGATGAACAGATTTACATTTTTTTTTAAAAATGTGTCCAGAGCTTTACTTTAAAGTAAAATACACACATCTCTGGACACATTTTTTAAAAAATCTTAGACTGAACAAGATTCCTCTGGAGGTCACAGCCTTATGAGGAATTTTAGACAGATCTGAAACTGCCAGCCATCTTGTGTGCAGATGAGCAGCTGATAAAGCGAGGAAAAAGCTTGGGAAATGCCTAGAAAATATGATAAGAATGAGATAATAGCACTCCAGATTCCGGAGATCCTAATTCTTTTTGATTAAATTATAGCAATAATACAATTATAATGAGCTTAAGTTATTTAAGAGCATTTATGAGATGTATTTTCTGAATAAAAGTTCGCACTCATAAAGCACTTCAGTTGAGTATCTGCAGTGGGTCTCCAGCTTGGCTGTGACCTCTTAAGTGGGCAGATCCATAAATAATGGCTTCAAAGTGTCTTGATGTTTCATCCAGAGCTCTCTCTCTCTCTTTAAAAAGAATTTCACTAAATATAGGCCAAAGGTCTTTTGGTTCCTTAAGGTGGAATTATAGAGGAAAATTCACTCACGTTTGAATGAGAAATCATGCTGCAGGAACACTGGGCAGCTGTCATTGTCATTTAATCATGATCCAATACTGTATGAAGAACAGATCTTGATGTACGTGTGTCTGGCAATGAAAGGAAGGCCAGATGTTCTCTTAACATGTAGTCCTTAATCTGTCCTTGGTCATGTTCTGAAGAGTTTCTTCTGTAAAATACAAATATAACATACACTGAGGGGTAGATTGGGGGTCAGTATGTTTTTTTAATTTGATCAAAAGCGACAGCATTGACATTTCTAGATTTATATTTTAAATAAATGCTGTTCTTTTGAACTTTCTATTCATCAAATAATCCTGTAAAATATTAAGCAGCACAACTGTTTTCAACATAATAATAATTAGAAATGTTTCTTGAGCAGCAGATCAGCATATTAGAATGATTTCTGAAGGATCATGTGACACTGAAGACTGGAGTAATGATGCTGAAAATTCAGCTTTGATCACAGGAATAAATTACTTTATACAACATATTTAAATATAAACAGTTATTTTGAATTGTAATAATATTTCGCAATTGTACTATTTTTACTGTATTTTAAATAAATGCAAATAAATGCAGCCTTGGTGAGCATGAGAGATGTCTTTCAGAAACATAAAGAACAATCTCACAGGCCCCAGATTTTTGAATGGTGGTGTCTGAAAAGATTAGTATTTCCACTTCAAGTTTTTAAATTTCTTTAAACATTTTTTGAACATATGGGAGAAGCACAGTCATATAGGCCTCCTGTAGAGACTATCTTTAATATCGCTTAACATCTGCTATATGAAAATTGTGCCTCAAAATCGTTATTTTAGTTGAGTACCTGTATTAAAAAAACTAAAGATATGCAACAGTGTGCTGTGCCAACATAATTTGCTTTATTTTACTTTTTGTGTGTGTGTGTGTGTGTGTGTGTGCTTTATCAACATGCTCACTTAGTCATTCTGTAGAAACCTTGAGATTACAACAAGATGAAGATGTTCTGGAAAACATAACCCTTTTATTGTATAATGACTTTATGCTGTTTTATAAAGAGGGAGCAGACGGGTAACCAAACTCTGCAGATGTAGATACTGGAGGAAGGCCAGATCAGAGAGAAAGGGAGAGAGAGAAAGAAGATGAGTATGAGAAAATGCTTGGACCACCACTCCTAATTGTGCGAAGCTTCCCCTGACTCCGCCCCTTGTCTTCAAGCCAAGCAGCGTTCCCAGAAGACAACAGTCACTTCCTCAGAACACTGAGCCTACATTCCTCTCGTGCTTTCAGATCTCCTTAAACAACAGCCCCAAAATGTCCCATTTTCTCAGTCTCTTTCTTTGATTTCCATGTCTCATTTCAGGGCACAAGCATCTGTTATTTAAATTCAGTCAAATTCAGGACAATACTGGTGGACATTAAGAGCTTTTAATGGTTCTCAACCAGGATGTCTTCTACAACATACCAAAATCAAACATGCCTCTCGAAAGACCTGCCATAGGGACTAAGAGAGACACTTGTGCGCACACACATCTCACACTATTCACATCCACATTAATGCCTCAGCAGTGAGGTCATGGTACAATAAGATTCTAAAGCAGTGAAATTATTGAGCAGTGGGATTATAATGAGCAGTGAGATCATAAGGCAGTAAAATGCTGATACACGTAGAAAAGTGAGGCCATCTCACAGAGGTTCTAGAGCAGAGGGATTCATGAGGAGTTCTATAGAAGGCTATAGAACAGCAATTCTAGAACAGTGATGTTACAAAACAGTACAGTGATGTCATAAAGCAAAGTGGATAAGTAGAGCAGTAAAGAAAGCAGACTGGGTTTAGAGAAGTAAGAGTATAACAGAACGATTATAGAGCAATCGTGTTACAAAAATAGAGCGGTTCTAGTGCAGTAAGGTCACAGAACAGAGAATTGTAGAGCGGTGATGTTACATAATAGAGCAGTGACATTACAAAACAGAGTAGCTGAGTAGAGCAGTAAAGAAAAGCAGAGTGGTTATAGAGAAATAAGACGTAGGCTAGTAAGAGCTGTGCATGTAAACCTCACTCCCCTGAACTCAAGAAGCACTCTAGCAACTGACATTAGAGACTGTGGTCTTTAGCCTCCTTGTTAGAGGGCCCAACTCCTATGCCAGCGGACACGGGTTCGAGTCCCGATTAGAGCGGCCGGTTCGAACAGGAGGGGTTACGTTGGTGTCATGACCCGGATGGGAGTGAGGTTTAGTTGAAAAGTTGAGAAATCATCAACTTCTGCCGCGAACAACGTGAATGAAGCAACGCGACGGAACCCACAATTCAATTCGACAATGCATGACGTCACCCATTCAAAGTAAATGCGAAGCGTTAATGCCGACGCCCCGTGTGAATGCAGCATAAGAGTGGTGCGTGTAAACCTCACTCCCCTGAACTCAAGAGGCGCTCTAGCGACTGACGATAGAGACTGCGGTCTTTGGCCTCCTTGTTAGAGGCCCGACTCCCATGTTGGCGGACCCGGGTTCGAGTCCCGCTTAGAGTGGGCGGTTCGAACAGGAGGAGTTGCATTTGTGCCGTGACCCGGATGGGAGTGAGGTTTAGGGGGATGAGTGTAACAGACATAGGCTAGTAAGAGCTGGATGTTTTTTAAATTTGAATAAAATGAAAACTAAAAGACTTTCAAATCACATGAGCCAATGTTTTATTCACAATAGAACATAGATAACATAACAAATGTTTAAACCATATGCACTTATGCACCCCCATACCATCAGAGATGCTGGCTTTTGAACTGAATGCCGATAACACGCTGGAAGGTCTCCCTCCTCTTTAGCCCGGAGGACACGGCGTCCGTGATTTCCAACAAGAATGTCAAATTTGGACTCGTCTGACCATAAAACACTTTTCAACTTTGAAACAGTCCATTTTAAATGAGCCTTGGCCCACAGGACATGACAGCGCTTCTGGACCATGTTCACATATGGCTTCCTTTTAGCATGATAGAGCTTTAGTTGGCATCTGCAGATGGCACGGCGGATTGTGTTTACCGACAGTGGTTTCTGGAAGTATTCCTGGGCCCATTTAGTAATGTCATTGACACAATCATGCCGATGAGTGATGCAGTGTCGTCTGAGGGCCCAAAGACCACAGGCATCCAATAAAGGTCTTTGGTCTTGTCCCTTACGCACAGAGATTTCTCCAGTTTCTCTGAATCTTTTGATGATGTTATGCACTGTAGATGATGAGATTTGCAAAGTCTTTGCAATTTGACATTGAGGAACATTGTTTTTAAAGTATTCCACAATCTTTTTACGCACTCTTTCACAGCTCTGCCCATTTACTTCTGAAAGACTCTCTAAGACATCCCTTTTATAGCTAATCATGTTACACACCTGATATCAATTAACTTAATTAGTTGCTAGATGTTCTCCCAGCTGAATCTCTTCAAAATTTCTTGCTTTTTCAGCCATTTGTTGCCCCCGTGCCAACTTTTTTGAGACCTGTAGCAGGTCATTTAGTGGATAAAAGTGTAAAATTTCTCAGTTTAAACATTTGTTATGTTATCTATGTTCTATTGTGAATAAAATATTGGCTCATGTGATTTGAAAGTCTTTTAGTTTTCATTTTATCCAAATTTAAAAAATGTCCCAACATTTCCGGAACTCGGGTTGTAGAACAGAACAACTATAAAGCAGAAATGTTACAAAAGTAGAGCGGTTCAAGTGCAGTCAGATAACGGAACAGAGAAATTGTAGAGAAGCAATGTTACATAACAGAGCAGTGACGTTACAAAGCAGAGCAGCTGAGTAGAGCAGTAAAGAAAAGCAGAGCAGTTATAGAGATGTTGTAAAAAAGAGCGGTTCTATAAAACAGAGTGGTTCTAGAGCAGTTAGTAAGATTGTAGAGGAGTTTCTATAAAGCAGAGCGGTTCTAGAATGGAATGGTTCTATTAAAGAACAAGCGTTAGATCGCCTCTGAGCAATGAGGTTCTAGAACAGAGCAATTGTAGTGTACTGAAGTTGTTCCAGAGCAGTATATTTACAGAGCAGAGCCATTATAGAGCAGCAAGTTTATTAAATAGGCATTTCTACAGCAGTAAAATTAGAGTAGTGGTGCTATAGAGCACAACACTATTCAAGAGCAATGACATTTTTGAATAGTGATATTATAGATCACATTTTATTCAGGTTATAAAATAGTGAGGTCATGGATGAATCATGGAACAGTTCAATAGTTCAGGCTCTAGAACACAGAAAGCAGAGCGGCCGGCGCTCTCTTTAAACCCTGCTCCAGTCTGAGTCAATAACACTGCCAATGAGCCTCTGTCCTGTTATTTGCCAATAAATCCTGGGTGTATTATAGGGAAAACAGAGCGACATACAGTAAATAGCCTGATCCTGCTGCGACAGGATGTGTGCCAACTCACCATCATCAGTATTTTCTGAATTCTTACTCTCTGTTGGTGGTTTACAAGTTTCTGGGACAGGCAGAGTCACAAAAACATCTAACCTGCAAATAAACTTTACATTACAGAAAGAAAAAAAACTTTCACTGTTTCACTGGATTTTGAGGTCTCTGAAGATAAAAAAGTTCATGTTCTTCATTATATGTTGAGACCGTTTAAGTGCCTTTCCAGAGCTCATTCCTCAAACTATCGGTCTACCCAGACTGCATATCATCTCTGTTATCCCTGCACATCAGGCTCTCCATGAAAGCAGCACTATGGAAACCAAAGTCCCTGCAGTACAGAGACAATGACGACAAGTCTCGGATCACATACCCAGACATGTAGACTCTAACTAGGGCAATACAGTTAATATTTCCTGCTGGCTGCTTTCTTCCAGAGAAGATTGAACTTTAACTACTAAATCCCTTTAAACCTATTAATGTATCAGAGCACCATAAACTCATTTGACCATTATAATAGTATTTCGACCAATAAAAAGCAAGATTGCAAGATGATTTCACAGATTCTGTGGTGACCTCAGATGGAAACAAGTGTGTTGTAATAGCAGACAAGAAGCAGGAAAAGCTAATTTAGGGGTTGGAAATGTTAACACATATGCAGGATGTAAAAAAACAGAACTGTGAGGCACATTTCACCCAGACGGGATGAACAGAAGGAGAAGGGGCCCTTGCATACGAACCACACGTTTTGGGTCAAGGAAATATATAAACTGCAAATTTGCTTAGTTAATTAGTGGTGCTTGCTAAGGCAAGTATCCCTATTACTGTTGCTCATATGTACAGTTCCTGATTTGAACAAATCCCTAACATTCAGGGTATGTTTACATGACAATGACGTACTAAAAACGGAAACGTTTTTCCTTTGCGTTTTTTGTGTGCAGATGACAAAATTGTCAAAACGATCCCCGTTCATACTGATCCACGAAAATGACTAAAAACGCTGTATTATGCTGCCAGGCCAGTAGATGGCGATGTCACTTAAAGAAACACTACGCTGCTATAGACTGAACATGTAATACGCATGACGTCACTGTTCTCACAAATTTGCGTTTTTGTGGTTTACATAACGGTTTTATTTTCAAAAACTTGTTTGATCCCTGTTTTCAAAAGTTTGTGTTTTCAGCCCCCAAAACGACGTTGTCGTGTAAATGAACGGCCAAAACGCATATTAAGTTTTCTGTTTTTAGTTGAAAACGATGTCGTGTAAACGGCCCCTAAGTATTAAATTTTCACTAAGCAACCATCTAGCAACCACACTGAAACACATTAGCAACTGCATTAAAACACCCTCAACAAACCTTAGCAGCTACATAGCAATGTGCTAAAAACTACTCCGAATATACTTGCAACTGCATAGCAACACTCTGGCAACCACCCTAAACACCTTATCAACTCTATAGCAACGTGATATAAACCACTCTGAACACTTTAGCAACCTCATAGCAACGACCTGGTATCAACCTCAAACACCATAGTAACTGCATAGCAAGGTGCTAAAAGAACAAAATTTAGCAACTGCATAGAAATGCCCTGGCAACCACCTTGAACACCCTAGCAACTGCATAGCAACATACAGTACTAAAGAACAGTCAGAACACTTTAGCAACTGCATAGTGGTAACCACCTCAAACACCCAAGCAGCCAATGAGATTTCACACACACACACGCAGACAAACATACACACACACAAACACACACAACATCATTGACACATCTGACAAAGAATGAACCGGTGACCCTGTTCTTTTTTCTTGACCCTTAACATCTGCCTTTCTTTCTTAAAGACTGAAAGACTCCGCAAACCATGAAGCCCTTGTTTCCAGTGTTTCCAGTTTCTGCATCTGAAATGTGCAAGGCAGCAGATATATGGCACATTACTGTCATCTTGGAAAAAAACACGGTCCTTTTTCTTCTAAAAATGCTTGTCTAGGTAGATTGCATGACAGTATTTGCACCTGCTAGTAAATAGCCAAACCCTTTAATTACAAGGGGAGTGTCTGCATACTTTTGACTTCACAGTGTATATTTAATTTATATTCATTCTCTCTCCCAAGTATGACATCATTATGCACTGCAACCACTGATCTACATATATCATTTATATAGATCATCAGTGATTGCAACAAACTTTAATCATTCCATAATGGAAAAGAAATCATAAAATTAGAATTCAAAACCATTCACCTGCATTGCACTGAATGTCAGTTCACTGTTGAGACTGTTTACTTCTCTTTTCTGGTTTCAACATTTTTTTAAGGTGGGTGTGTCAACTGTATGTGGAGCGCGACCTGATTGGCTGGTTGAGCTGAGCTGTTTTGATTTTGATCCATATGGAGCGACACTTCAAAACAAAAGTCTCTCAAGGCAAGTATATAACTAGTTATCTGCTAAACACAATGAAAGGATCTGTAAATGGTGGCAATGTAATATGCTGAACACAAGTATGTCAGCTACAGAAACAAGCCTATGGAGCGTTTGACAGTGAGTCTTATTCCAAAGAAAGAGCCAAGAGAGAGCGAAAAGGCCGCTGGTAGGAAAGAATGAGCGCAGATGAGAGTGCGTGAAATAATGATGGACACCCTTGCGTCATCTGCTGGGCAAAATGAAGCATTGCAAGCTGCAACTGACAGACTTACATATGCGATGGACATCACGAATGCTCATCTTTGCTCGCTCATGTGAAGCTATTTTGAGTAAAACGGCTCTATATTTAACTAAGCACATACAGAAGACCTGAACCGGAAGCGAGGCGATCTGTTTTACAGAATATGGACGTTTGTGGTGCATAACCTCCATTATAGTGCGTTGAAACATACTAAAATAATAATAGTAGTAGTAGTAATAATAATAATAGCCTTACATTCAATGTAAAATTGTAATATTTAAAGGGTTAGCTCACACAAAAATGAAAATTCTGTCATTAATTACTTACCCTCATGTCGTTCCACACCCGTAAGACCTTCGCTCATCTTCAGAACACAAATTAAGATATTTTAGATGAAACCCAACAGGTATATTAAGGCTTCCGTCAAAGAATATAGATATAGAAAGTTCACTCCTATTAGTTATAAATAGGAGAAACTGCAACGCGCAACATGGCGGAATACGTCCCGCCTTCCAAGTAAAAGAGCCAATCGCTAATTGATAAAGTCATTGCGTCATTGCAGCTGCCTTTAGAAGCTCCGGTTCCCATAGAAACCTGAGGCTTGACAGTTATGAGAATGACACAGAAAGATATTTTTGAATAGTTATTTTTGTTTTGTTTTTGCGCACAAAATGTATTCTTGTCGCTTCATAAAATTAAGGTTGAACCACTGCAGTCACGTCGGCTGTTTTAACAATGTCTTTAGTACCTTTCTAGACCTTGAAAGTGTCAGTTAAATTGCTGTCTATGAACGAGTCATAGCCTATACCTCTCGGATTTCATCAAAAATATCTTAATTTGTGTTATGAAGATGAACAAAGGCCTTACGGGTGTGGAACAACATGAGGGTGAGTAATTAATGACAGAATTTTCATTTTTGGGGGAACTAATCCTTTATAAAATTGTAACATTTAAAAGTGCATTTATTTTATATTAAAATGTTTAACAAATATGTGGATGCATAATTCCAAAAAACAAAAGCAAATCCAAACAAAGACCTTTTTTCCACTTTTTATTTTATGTTGTTGGGACCATGACATTTTTTTTTTCTATAGGGACATGAACAAACTTCTAAAAGAGCAAAAACTAAACTGAATATAGATGCTAAAAATAAATTATAACACTGGAAATGAAAACTCTCACCCACAAATGTAATCTTTAAAGAGCTGGAGGAAAGTGCATTTTGATTCTCATGACAGGTTTTTGTGATTTGACATTATATATTTACAAGCAAACAGAATAATCCAAAAACACATAAATTGGGGTTGTACATGGTTTTGGGTTTAAGGTTGACATATCCCTATAAATACCCAGAGAACAAACACCATTGATGACCTGAGTTTTCATGTGATCTCAATTCTGCTCTGCAGAAACACAGATATAAATGTCCTGAGAGGTCACAGATGGGATATCATAACCCCAGGATATGCAGTTAATACTAGCTTAATAAAGAAAAGGGAAAATCAGATCAACAGTGATATAAATTCCATATGCAGTACCTTGGGAAACGATCGTTTCTCTCTATAATTACACTCAGGAATGATGAGAAGGAATTGGTCTATGATTATAAGGAACATTGCTATTGTCAGATAAGAAAAATATAGCCAAACAACCAATTAAAACATCTAATTATACAGTTCAGCCAGTGAAAATCCCAATAATTAACTGCAATCCAGAGAGAACCAGTGATAATGGGCAGTCTTTCGGTGAACATTTAAGGAATAGAAAATTAAAACTATGTTTACTCATGTTCAGGTCCATTCACGTATAATCCGTGGAACGTACAAAAAATGATTTAGCAAAATGGGTGTTTTTTACACCCAAAAAGCACCATAGAAGTATATTAATTAAATTTAAGTGACACAAAGTTTTGAAGAACTGTAAGGTTGTGTAAATTAATGACAGAATTTTAATTTTTCGGTAAATTGTTACTTTAGGCCGCACTTCAAATTCTTTATTTCCTCATATGCAATCACTGCAGATATATATTTCTGTAAACCCTAGACATAATTTTGTAAAACGTGTATGCGCAGACATACTTTCACCCAACCATGCAACAATTTTCCTTTAATTAAACCTAAAACAAAAGTTGTGTGAACTGAACTCAGAAACAGCTCTGGAAAATAGTCGCCGCAGCCTGAGGAATAATGACCTCATATCTTCCCTGCAGCCAATCAGAACACAGCGTGAATTCAGCCAATGCTGACTCGCTTCCTGTCCGTGGCTGCAGTTCTGGAGGAGAAAACGTTTACAGTTCTTCAGTGCCTGTAATCAGTGCAGTGGATGAAAGCATTTACGGACAAAACAAATACAACAAACCGAGTAGAAAAGATAGATTTATAGAAAAATAACTAAAAGCATTTGTTTTACTTTCGCATGACTGATATGAGGATTAGTAAATGTGAATTCTCTTGATCCATCAAATTTCGCAGCACTGGTTATGTCAAAAGTGAGAAGATAACATGGCTTATTTGAGCAGGCATGATTTCAAAGTGCCACTAGCACCATAATCTGACAGAACTAAAGGCACATGTGTTTAATTTGTCCACCTGCCATACTAGCCTTTTTTTGACCACACTATGACTGCATTGTAATACTCTGCCTGACCTGTAGAGGACAGCAGAAAGCTGTGACATCTGTGATTTCACTGCTCTGAAGTACAAAGAATAAGTAGCTTAGACAGCTAAAGATATCCTTATACACTTTCAAATGAGTTGTACAAACATGGGTACCTTCTGACTGTTGTTTCCACCATTATCATCTGCAGTTTCCCCTACATTTTACACCTTCTTTGGCTGGTTCTTTACAACAAGCCACAGCCCATCTATGAGTGTTGACACATAGTGCACCCACCAATAGTTCCCTCAAAATTGCGCTGATGTCGAAATTTACATCATGCCAAAGCATACTTTGAGCTTAATTATGAATATTATGACTATTATGCTGTCAGTTACCACAGAAAATAAGCACTTGCAATGGGAGTCTATAGGGTAATGCATTCCAAATGGTATAAAATCTGAAATTTGCTACTTATATTAAGAGTTATTTCACCCAAAAATGAGAAAAAATCTCTTGCGGAAGCTCAAACGTGCTGCGTAACACATGAAAATGAACCTCATTGGATGTTGCAGAAGCTCAAATGTGATGCGTAACACGAGAATGAACCTCATTGGATCTTGCGGAAGTTCAAACGTAGAGGCAGTAGACATTTTCGAACTCTTGCTACTCAAACACACCTGATTCAATTGATTAGAAACTTCACTGAAATAAATGGGTCAGATAAGGGAGAGATCCAAAATGTGTTTTGTTGGTGTGCATCCAGGAACAGGATTGGGAAAAACTGGTCTGAATCATGCCTTTCGAGGTGGGACTACGTTTCTGATGAACAGATGAATTTACCTACATACGTTCAGAGTTTACAGGCTTTACATGGTCATAACTGGTTTAAGTTTTGGATTACTTTTCATAGATGAGATTATTAAGTAATTTTTACATAGCAGTCTCATGTAATGTAGAATGCTGAAATCCTGTTTCTATACTTCTGTGACAACTTGCCCCATAGACTTCCACTATAAGTGCATGACTTTTTGTTATTTTCTCAGGTAATCAACATCATGTAACAGATGCTGTTGACAGCTTAACTTGTATTGAACTCAGAATATTCCTTGAAACAAGTGGTGCCAAATTGTCAGAGCAATTTTAAATTGCACAATGTATCACAAAAGAAGACAGGCTACAGGGAAAAACGCACATGTATTGATCGGTGTTTAAAAGCAACACAAACACGAAACATAAACGTAAATAACACTGAAAAATAAGATCTTAACCCATTTACTGCCTAAACATACATACAATAGATTGTTCAAACATATGCTATGTTCTTGTCCAAAAGTACCTTAAAAGTTAGTTAATTCAGCCTCAGCTGAAAAATAACTATTAGACCATCAGCACATACACAGATCTGGTTGTGCCATCTAAGGCCGTCTTAACACCTGGTATTAAGATGCGTTTTGGTCGATCGGATCACAAGTGGATGAGGGAGACACATACTTGTTTACACCTGGTGTTTTAATCCGTCTCTTTTGTCCACTTTCAACCACTTCTGTCCTGATTTCTTCGAGGGGAGGATCTATGGGTGGTTAAATGTATGGGTTTTTTCAGATCTTTTGATCTAATGAACAAAATAAGCTTGCGCAATTTACATATGAACACACCCGGAGACGACGGAGAAACATACGGAGAGCATCAGCTTTCGTTTCTGCTCTGAAAGCAGCAAGACTACACCGAACGCTGCGAGTGTTGTGTTGTTTGTGAGAGAACATTGTGCTTGGTACATTTTTCATCTTTACACCAAACTTGGGTCTTCAGCCGACAAAGCTTAAATCCCGTCTGGCTAGCGCGCGTTTCATAAGTAGGCGTAAGGTCAGTAGGTGGAGAGCAGGCGGTCTTTAGTGGGTGTTCGAATGCATGAGCATTTACACTACGAAAGCAAACCGGTCGAATGCGCTTCCGACTACCTCTGGAAGTGGTTGAAAGCAGACAAACTCAAAACGTTTTACACCCCATTTACACCTGTATTTAGCGTCGTCCACTTGTGATCCGATCGACCAAAACGCATGTTAATACCAGGTGTAAACAGGGCCTTAGAAACCCTAAACTCAGACATGTGCTGAACTTTAATTCATAAGCATCAATAATGGCAAGAAAACTGTATAACACTGACTGGAATGATTCAAGGCCTTGAAAACACAAGTGTCCGGTCGCCTCCCCATCTCAAACCCAGTACTGATTCTTTTTCAGTGCTGGGTTTGTTGTCCGACAGTGCTGTATTAACTCAGGATCTGCCCCTTTGGAGTCCATGTTTGACATGGGGATGTTGTTTGCAGGATCGGTTTTCCTAAAAGTCTCCTGACTCACTTCTCCATTCTTGGGCTTCGCTGCCACTGTTTGGACATTGTGCTTCCCAGTTTTGTTGCGTCGGACTAAGTAGTATGCCAGTAGTGCAGCCAGGAGCATGAGTATGAGGATGACAAGGATGGGAATAAGGATAGCCCACAGCGTGTTCCGTCTAGACACCACAGGAGTGGCTCCAGTGCTGCTAGGACCCATGTCGCCATCTCCTCTCCACCTGGGCTCGGGTTGACCTGCGTCACTCTTGTCGGAAACGGACACCGGTGGAACTTTGAGCAGTGTGGCGCCATAAACTCTAGAAGGGTCGTAAGGAACAACGTGGAAGGGCAAGACGCACTCTGCAGGAGGAACGCCGTGTGCCTTTAGGAGGAAGCGTGCTTCATCTTGACTTTGACTTCCAACGTTTTGACCCCCAGTTGTGTTTAAGATCTCCAAAGCTACCCGTCCTTCATCCAGGTCTCGTTGGGTGAAGGAGCTCACTGGTTGGCCATCATCCGGCCCACCCCTCTTGATGAACCGAGCTCCTTGAGGTTGTTGGATCATGCTGAAGGTTGGAGATGTTCTGGTCTTGTTGGCCAGAGGTGTTGCATCCAACAACTTTCTGTCTACAAGTACAGTAGCACCTCTGGGGAGCACAGGATTCTGGGCCACCTTCGCCAGTGGTTTCACAGTAATGTTGAGGACTGAGGACACATTCGCTGCCCTGCTTCGGGCCACAAAGGCCACGCTATCTCTCGGTGAGGTGGACTTCACGAAACGGACGCTTACTCTTCCCTGTTTAATCTGCTTCTGCGTGAATGCCGAGGTCGGCTGTCTGTCCACCATTACGGCTGCGTACTTTGGGACGTTGGTGATCTTATAGAGTACCTCCTCCTCAACGGGACCCCCAGTGGAGGTGTTCAGCATGTCCTCGGTGATTAGTGTCTCATCATCTCCCTGCTTTACGTGGATCTCCGGAGCTTTGTTCAGTATTAGAGACCTGGCCAGGATTCCAATATGCAGTGTGTACGGGTCCGTTTGGTGTTTCCCGTCAGATACTATAAATTCCATGAAGCCATCGGACAGACTTCCATCGCTGACGAAAGCAACCCGCCCAGTGTTGATGTCTTCCTGGCTGAACTGGTTGATCCGGTCTCCATTGTCAGTGTAGATGAGATATCCATTAGCTGGACTCTTGGAGATGGTGAATCGGACCTCGTCTGGTGTGCTGTCCTGGTCGACCGTGTTGAGGTAGTTTTTGGAGATGATGGTTGTGGAACCCTGTAGTGCTTCTAAAAGCTGGTCCAAGCTTGTGAGTTCTGGTGGGTTTGAGTCTCGCCGCCTGATGGAGATCAGGAAGATCTCCTCCAGAACCACGGCACCGGGCTGAACTTGCGGGGTTCGGCCACTGGGGTTCAGATGGACACGGAAAGAGAAGCTATCAGAAGATGCTCCGGAGTCATCATGATAGTACTCCAGAGCACCACGTGCCACATCGTCCTGCAGGAAATGGGGAGCGTCACGGGGCAGGTCAGACCCTACGAGAGTGAGTCGTCCATGAACGGGGAACCGACGAACTTCGTAGACGATGTCCTGCCCCTTCCGCTTCTGCTCAGGCAAACTGGCAAGCAGGTTAGAGGCATCCAGAACAGATTTGTCAATCACTTTAGACTGCCCCTGCACCACGGACACACCTGCAATACATTAACAAAATACCAAAGGCAAAGAATTAAAGGATTAGCTCACTCCAGAATTAAAATTTCCTGATAATTTACTCACCCCCATGTCATCCAAGATGTTCATGTCTTTCTTTCTTCACTTGAAAAGAAATTAAGGTTTCTGAGGAAAACATTTCTAGGATTTTTCTCCATATAGTGGACTTCAACTGGGAATAGCGGGTTGAAGGTCCAAATTGCAGTTTGAAAGCAGCTTCAAAGGGCTCTACATGATCCCATACGAGGAATAAGGGTCTTATCTAGTGAAACGATCAGTTATTTTCTAAAAAAAATACAAATTTATACTTCATAATCATGTTGGAAAGGTCAAGCGTGACGTACACGGAAGGTAGGGTAGGGCGAAAAACATCTCACTTTCTCCTCCAACTTCAAAATCAGCTGACATCGTTGTTTTACCTTTTTTTTGTAAAGGCCGTTTGACTTAGTTTTTGCACATTCACTTTGTAAACACTGGGTCGGTACTTCCGACTTTGTCAAAAAATTTACAATCGTTTCGCTAGATAAGACCCTTATTCCTTGTCTGGGATCATATAAAGCCCTTTGAAGCTGCAGTTTGGACCTTTAACCCGTTGGTCCCCTGTGACGTTCACTATATGGAGAAAAATCCTGCAATGTTTTCCTCAAAAAAACCTTAATTACTTTTTGACTGAAGAAAGACATGAACATCTTGGATGACAAGGGGGTGAGTAAATGATCAGGATATTTTTAATTCTTGAGTGAACTAATCTTTTAAATTGGATTTAAGTGTCAGAGCTGTGGCCTAGAGTTTAACATGCAAAAGGGTTCCTCAAATACGGCCTTCAGAGTCTAGCTCAAACCGTGATCAAACTCCCCCCTACCTGTAACTTTCTAGTAACTCCTTGTTTAGCTTGCTTAGGTGTCTTAGAGACACTTTGCAGCCTTTCAAAGTCAGATTTGAGGAACCCTGGCATACAAGCTTCAACCATATTGACTCATGCAGAACATGCAGCCTGCAATGTGTCCTAATTCTGCTCCCACCACATTTGCCAATCATTCTCAGTCATCTGTTCACTTTTGTATCAAATGATAAAGGGCACCTGCATCAAACCCCTACTCCCAAAAATTAAATTTAATTGGCAGCTACCTTTGTTCTTCCAGAGCTGAGAAGAGACGTTTCGATTGGCTGCATAGTATGAGACAGTGACTGGCAGGCTGTGATGCAGCTCTGTTGCTGGAGGCGATGTTAGGGAAAGCTCAACAGAATCTTTCAGGACCCAGAAGGGCTCAGGCGGCATTTGATGCTCATAATACACAGCACCTGCATCCAACTGAACACAGACAGCCACTAGTTATAGCAATAAATGAATATAGTTTTAGTTCTGAACATGAAATAGTTGCACATTTCATAAGTTTAGATCGAACAAGCAAAAGCCTGACCATAATGAGAGCATAATGCTGCCCTCTACTGTCTGCTAATAAGATCTACACATACAATGGTGCTCTCTTGTGGTCAATGAAGGCATTACAATGGAATATTGACAGCATATTGAGGGATTTACTACAATGCCAAAACAAAACTTTTTTTGGCAATATTATCTAAATCTTTCTAAAATTTTAGCTGTATGTGTTACCGTTTTCCTCTGTAAGTATATGTTCACAAATATACAACATTATTTACCTCAGTCTGTGTGAATTTGGTGATCTCTTCAAACTGTCCAAGTTGGTTAGGTTTGATTATTCGTCCCAAGCGAGGAGGTTTCACCAACGAGTATGTGATTTCATCACCGTCTTCACTTGTTATAGCCCGCAAAATATCTCCACTGATCACCTGCCTGGTGCCTGACAAACATCATCAAACAAATCATATCACTTCACTGATTCCTTCAAGAAAACACATTTTTGCAGATTTTATACAGTTATAATTGACATAATTGATCTATTAGGTTGTTCCAGATAAGATTATGGACTCTTGAGGAAAATTAAAAATCCACCCTCCCCCACCCTTTTAGAAGTTTTACATAAAATTTTCTCTCAGGTCCAATAAAGATCTTTCCATTGGCCCAGAGAGAGACAGGTATTTAGATTTAAGCTTGGGATGTGTGGAGCCCACCTGGGAAGACCATGAGTTCTCCCTCCGTTTCCATGGTGATGGTGAGCTGTCTTGCCTTGACAGCGAAGCGGTAGAGAGGTGAAGTGTGTTCTCCATCAGTCACGGTGAAGCTGAACCCACCCGATTCTGAGCCTGAGATCAGACACAAGCAATCATATTCACCACTAAATCATGTTACACTCTTACAATAGGCCTAAAGGTTCTTTAATGGTTCCTTGCAGCACATCAGATTTATCAAAGTAACCTTTTCTTATCATGAACCATTTTGGGGGATGGGTCATTGACGGATAAGGTTTTTAAAAGTGTAAAAAAACATAATGAAGATATAATTAATTTTGAATTTTTTTTAAATGTTGACAATGAGATTATGTGGTTTTTATAATCAATTAACACTGCTTTCATCATTTTTTACAAGATGGACAAAATTTGTCACCAAAAAAGTCATTCGGTTTAACCAAAATTTCGGTTTTACCGAATGACACTTTTGGTTATACCGAATGACGATATTTTCAAACAATGCTAACAGGCTGATATCTAGCTAGGATAATCAAACATTTTATATTTAGTAGAAATATTACAACATTTTCCATGTTTTATAGTGGTTGTACCGAATGACCTGATGTTTCGGGACATGTGTATGAGCAAGTGAATTTTTCAAATAGTTAAGAGAGAGTTAGTTACTTTGCATCACGACCATTGGTCCTTTGCAGGTGTCTGAATGATGTCACATCCTGTCACATGATATTGACCGCATGACTTGATCCAAAATGGTCCCTTTATATTGGTTACTCCGAATGACATCAATGAAATTCATTCTTTCTCATAACAAACCAACGACTTCTACACATAATTTTAATACCATTTTGCACTATGTTGATATATGATGTTATAAAATCATGCCAAAAAAAAAAATATATGTTTATTACATTTTAAGATATTTTAATCACAATCTAATTGGCTGTATTTGACACTTCAAAATCTTTAAAATACCTTTATATGTAGCAAAATATAATTAAAACCTTTTGGATTCAATAAAAGAGATCTAGTTGTACTACCTTACATACTTTGGATGTCATATCTTTGTTTTTTTATTATTATTAAATCCTTTGGACAAAAAAAATGACCTGTCACATCACTGACCCGGGTATAAAGTTCTTTGTGTTGCTATATGGTTCTTTGGAGACTGTACAAGGTCTTAATGTTATGTCTTCAATGTATTGGTTTCTGGGGTCTTTAAATAAAAGTTACTTAATCAAACATTTACTTTTTTTTAAAAAAAAAAGCCATCACAGTTCTATGGAGGGGGGTAACTGTCAGATAACTGCTGCTATGCTAAGGTGTTTTGAGTGGTTATTTTAACATATCACTATGCTTTTACTAAGGTGTTCTGAATGGTTTTATTGAGTTGCTATGTAGCTGCAAGATGTTCACAGTAGTTTTAGTTTGTTGCAAGGTGTTTTGAGTAGCTTTTAAGAAACAAATTGCTATGTGGTTTCGAATACTTTTTAGCATGCTGCTAATTTATATGATTGCTAATGTGTTCAAAGTTTTTGTAACGTGTTGCTATGTAGTTGTTTTTGAGTGGGTTTTAACTTAATGCTATGCAGTTGTTAAGGTGTTCTGAAATGTTTTATCATGCTTTACTAGGCTATATGATTGCCAAGTTGTTCCGAGTTTTTTTTAGCGTGTTATTATATGGGTGCTAAGGTGTTTGGTGTGGGTTTTAGCATTTTGCTATGCAGTTGCTAATGTATTCCCTGTTGAAAAAACCAGCATATGCTGGTACGGTAGGTTTTGAAGCTGGTATGCTGGTTTATGCTGGTCCTGTGCTGGTCCATGCTGGTCCTGGACCAGCATAGGACCAGCATGGACCAGCACTTGACCAGCATAAACCAGCTCAAACCAGCATACCAGCTTCAAAACCTACCGTACCAGCATATGCTGGTTTTTTCAATAGGTTTCTGAGTTGTTTTGATCATGCTGCTACTGTATATGAGTTGTTTTAACATGTTGTTGTGCAATTGCTAAGGTGTTTTTAATATGTTGCTAGAGTTCCAAATAGATTTTTGCATGTTTTAAGCATGTAAGCATTCTGTGTAGCTATGTGTGTTTCAATGTGGCTGCTAAATCATTTTGAGTGGGTTTTATCTATGCAGTTTTTTAAGGTGGTCTGGCTGGTTTTCAACATGTTGCTATGGTGGTTGGGCCTTGAAAGTGGTGGTTAACACAATGCTATGTGGTTGCTATGTGCTGTACATGACTGCTTACATGTTCGGGCCTCAATCTCTTTTCTGGTCCATCCTCAGATGGCCTACTGGTTTCTCTGTATAGCTAATATTTTATTCTGTTTTCAAAGGTTTTAAAGGACTCAATTCAGAGAAATCCATGTCAACTCACCCCGATGAATGAATAAAACCTCTCCATTATTAATCTGAGCCTGGGTGAAACTGTCCACACTGTCATGTGGAGACACTTTAAAGGCAACAATCCCATTGCTGGGCATCTCGATTGAATACACCAACTCCTCTGGAGGGGTGTCCAGATCATCGCTGCTCAGCATATTGGCTGTGATTTCAGACTCCTCGCCAACTAGGAGCTGAAAGGAGAGAGCACACACACAGACAAAGAGAGATAAACAAACCAATAAACAAGATGGAACAACTAAACTGTTGTTTTCAGAGGTGTCTAACTGTCTGGAGTTGTTGGGATGTGAAAGAGGCAGTTATGTCTCCTCTGATGCTGCTCTAATGGATCTGTAATGGACAAGTTGCTGAAAGACATTCTTAAACGATCAAATTCAGCTGGGAGAGTGCAGTGCTGCCACACATCACCACACATTTATCTGTTCCTGCCTCCATCTACCGCTCTCCTGAGAGACCGAGTGTAGAAGAGGAAGAAAAAACTGAGTACATGGCGTAGTGCCCTGGAACAGAAAGGTCCACAAGTTCATTATCATTTAGTAATCTAGTTTCAACATGATGTGACCTTCACGATTTAAGTGCATCTCCTTTCTTCCTGCGAGTGCTATATAATGGAGAATAATGCAGTCATTACCAGGGTAAATATTAGTCATAACAGATAACTCTCTGCACTGCCCCCTGGTGACCATTCAAAGACCTTTACACCATTTTCTGTGTAGCATGTGCATTGGCTTCCACTAGATGGTAGCACTAGACCAGAGTACAGTGCAACTGAAGTTTATGAAACAAATATCTCCCAAATTGGGCTGGAAATTGCTGTTTCTTCATACTCAATATTTAATAGATGTAACATGGATCAGAAGCTGCATGGCAAATCAAATACCAGCATGCTGTGCTGAGACCTGCTTTGATGGGAAACAGCAATTTTTCTCTCTGATTGGACTGGTGTGTCTGATATATCACTGTGTGTGCGTTTGTGTGGATGAATCTCACAAAAGTTTCATAGATACCGTAGTATACTGAAGTAGTAGATACCATGTGTACTGAATTTAGTTTTTTCCACATTACGGTGATGAAAATTAGATTTTTTTTTTTTTTTTTTTTGCATTACACTGAGAATTAATTTAATTTGTATCAAAATAAAACTATAATTGTAAAAATTATAATATAAATAATTATATTTTTAATTGCAAAAAAAGCAAATGAGACTCACATTAAGTTAAGAATTTGGGGAAATGTGCTTAAATGGTTTGAAAAAAAAAAGTGCAATAAAAATACAAATAAATATTTCCTGCTTATAAAATACATTTAAATATAATTTTAATAGAATGTAAGTATTTATGTATTATTTATTTATATAATCCTATTTATTTATTATATTTATATATATTATACTTTTAAATCTATTTTTTTCTCTTGATTTTGGGGTGAAATATGATCCTATAATTTTTTTGTGAGATCACCCAATTATGAGTGTGTGATTTATACACTGTGCTAGTAAACTGTGTTTACAATTTTGGAAAGAGAAGGTCTGAATTTGGATCTTCTCTGTTATTATCATCAGTAACCATTGAAAATTGAGGTGTCCTGGATTAAAGCATGTCTGATTCAGAGACAGACAGAGAGAAAGCGCGCGCGAGAGAAAGTGAACTATCTGCATGTGGAAAAACACATATCATTATTTCACATTTTGCGGGAGTCAAGCGGCATCCCTGATTGGTCTGTTTTCCCTCCAGCCCAGTAGCTGAATCCTTGCCACCATCATGGTTTTCCAAAAATATGAGTTTCCAGGGTGACCAGAAACCACAGAAAGCATCGAGCAAGCAATGAATGACACTCTGTGTTCCAGCGGAGGGAGTCGCTCTGAATTTTCCGACTACGTCTCTGTTCTAGAAGCTTCATTAAAGTTTAAAACAGGGAAAATGGACTGACGGGTAGCTTGGTGTACCTCCAGTCCAGTGTTGCGTTGGATGCGAGGTGGTTCATCGTTCACAGGGACGACGGTGATGCCGACTTTCAGGGATGCACTCTGGCGGGTGATGTCAAAAGCAGACGCCGTAAGAGTGAAACGGTCCTCCGTGGTCTCACTGCTGTCGTGGTGGTAGTACACCTGTCCCTGTTGTACCTGAGGATACACACGACATACACAACAGATATCAGAAATCTAAACACACACACCTAATCCTTTTTCTGACCACTGGGGCATTTCAGGTTTTTACAGTGGCTTTATTTTGTCATTTTCCAAGTGAAAGGACAATGATAACAGCTTTTTAAAATTCTTTAGATGTAGTTTTCCTCCAAAAAGATAAAACAAACAAGGGATAGTTCAGCCAAAATTGAAAATTCTCATTTACTCACCCTCATGCCATCCCTAATGTATACGACTTTCTTTCTTCAGATAAACACACATTTTTAGGAAAATAATCCATCTCTGTGAGTCCATATAATGCAAGTGAATGGGTGCCGCTTGTTTGATGGTTGAAAAACCCAACACAGTGATCGTGACTGGAATCCATACGACCCCAGTGGATGAATCAATGTCTTTTGAAGTCAAGCAATAGGTGCATGTCAGAAAAATACTAATATTTATACGGTGGTCCTCTGTGCTTCCGTGTTACTTCTCAAACAAACTTATGTTTATGTCAAGCTGAATTGTGAACGGACAGCTGTACGGAAGCAATGGTTTATAGTTAGAAGAGTTTATATTTATACTTATATAAAGTGTTAGCAGATATTAAACAGACAGTCTATTAATACTCTAAGGAGAGTTAGTTGACATGTAGTTGCAAAGTTACTTGTAGTCAGTAGAATGTCTTTTGGGGAGCATCAATATAAAATATTAGCAGATATTTAACATACAGTCTACTTATACTCTAAGGAGAGTTAGTTGACATGTAGTTGCAAAGGTACTTGTAGTGAGAATGTCTGTTGAAGGGGACCATCAAAATAAAGTGTTAGCAGATATTAAACAGACAGTCTACTAATACTCTAAGGAGAGTTAGTCATGTTGTTGCAAAGTTACTTGTAGTCAGTAGAATGTCTGTTGGGGAACCATCAAAATAAAGTGTTAGCAGACATTAAGCAAACAGTCTACTAATGAGAGTTAGTTGACATGTAGTTGCAAAGTTACTTGTAGTGAGAATGTCTGTTGAAGGGAACCATCAAAATAAAGTGTTAGCAGATATTAAACAGTCTACTAATACTCTAAGGAGAGTTAGTCATGTTGCAAAGTTACTTGTAGTCAGTAGAATGTCTGTTGGGGAACCATCAAAATAAAGTGTTAGCAGATATTAAACAGACAGTCTACTAATGCACTAAATAAGAGTTAGCTGACATGTAGTTGCAAAGTTATTTGTAGTCAGCAGAATGTCTGTTGGGGGACCATCAAAATAAAATGTTAGCAGATACTGAACAGACAGTCTGCTAATACACTAATTAAGAGTTAGATGACATGTAGTTGTAAAGTTACTTGTAGTCAGCAGAATGTCTGTTGGGGGACCACTTATATAAAGTGTTAGCAGATATTAAACGGAGCCTACTAATACTCTAATGAGAGTTAGTTGACATGTAGTTCCAAAGTTACTTGTAGTCGGTAGAATGTCTGTTGGGGAACCATCAAAATAAAGTGTTAGCAGATATTAAGCAAACAGTCTACTAATGAGAGTTAGTTGACATGTAGTTGCAAAGTTACTTGTAGTCAGCAGAATGTCTGTTGGGGAACTACTTATATAAAGTGTTAGCAGATATTAAACTGAGCCTACTAATACTCTAATGAGAGTTAGTTGACATGTAGTTGCAAAGTTACTTGTAGTCAGCAGAATGTCTGTTGGGGAACCATCAAAATAAAGTGTTAGCAGATATTAAGCAAACAGTCTACTAATACACTAATTAAGAGTTAGTTGACATGTAGTTGCAAAGTTATTTGTAGTCAGTAGAATGGCTGTTGGGGGACCATCAAAAAGTGTTAGCAGATATTAAACGGAGCCTACTAATACTCTAATGAGAGTTAGTTGACATGTAGTTGTAAAGTTACTTGTAGTCAGCAGAATGTCTGTTGGGGAACCATCAAAAAGTGTTAGCAGATATTAAACGGAGCCTACTAATACTCTAATGAGAGTTAGTTGACATGTAGTTGTAAAGTTACTTGTAGTCAGCAGAATGTCTGTTGGGGAACCATCAAAATAAAGTGTTAGCAGATATTAAACAGAGCCTACTAATACTCTAATGAGAGTTAGTTGACATGTAGTTGCAAAGTTACTTGTAGTCAGCAGAATGTCTGTTGGGGGACCACTTATATAAAGTGTTAGCAGATATTAAACGGAGCCTACTAATACTCTGAGAGTTAGTTGACATGTAGTTGTAAAGTTACTTGTAGTCAGCAGAATGTCTGTTGGGGAACCATCAAAATAAAGTGTTAGCAGATATTAAACGGAGCCTACTAATACTCTAATGAGAGTTAGTTGACATGTAGTTGCAAAGTTACTTGTAGTCAGCAGAATGTCTGTTGGGGGACCACTTATATAAAGTGTTAGCAGATATTAAACGGAGCCTACTAATACTCTAATGAGAGTTAGTTGACATGTAGTTGCAAAGTTATTTGTAGTCAGTAGAATGTCTGTTGGGGGACCATCAAAAAGTGTTAGCAGATATTAAACGGAGCCTACTAATACTCTAATGAGAGTTAGTTGACATGTAGTTGTAAAGTTACTTGTAGTCAGCAGAATGTCTGTTGGGGAACCACTTATATAAAGTGTTAGCAGATATTAAACGGAGCCTACTAATACTCTAATGAGAGTTAGTTGACATGTAGTTGTAAAGTTACTTGTAGTCAGCAGAATGTCTGTTGGGGGACCACTTATATAAAGTGTTAGCAGATATTAAACGGAGCCTACTAATACTCTAATGAGAGTTAGTTGACATGTAGTTGCAAAGTTACTTGTAGTCAGCAGAATGTCTGTTGGGGGACCACTTATATAAAGTGTTAGCAGATATTAAACGGAGCCTACTAATACTCTAATGAGAGTTAGTTGACATGTAGTTGCAAAGTTACTTGTAGTCAGCAGAATGTCTGTTGGGGAACCATCAAAATAAAGTGTTAGCAGATATTAAACGGAGCCTACTAATACTCTAATGAGAGTTAGTTGACATGTAGTTGCAAAGTTACTTGTAGTCAGTAGAATGTCTGTTGGGGAACCACTTATATAAAGTGTTAGCAGATATTAAACGGAGCCTACTAATACTCTAATGAGAGTTAGTTGACATGTAGTTGCAAAGTTACTTGTAGTCAGCAGAATGTCTGTTGGGGAACCATCAAAATAAAGTGTTAGCAGATATTAAACGGAGCCTACTAATACTCTAATGAGAGTTAGTTGACATGTAGTTGCAAAGTTATTTGTAGTCAGTCAAATGTCTAAAGTGGACCATCGAAATAAATGTTTCCCTATTTTTCTAACACACACATATTTCCTTCAGAAGACGCTGATTCATCCAATGGGTTTGTATGGGTTCCTGTCACGATCACTGTGTGTGGTTTTTCAAGCATCAACTGAGCAGCAGTTATTGACTTGCATTATATGGAATCACAGAGGATTATTTTCCTAAAAATCATTGTTTGAGTTTATCTGAAGAAAGATAGAATGAGGGTGAGTAAATGACGAGAGAATTTTCATTTTTGGGTGAACTATCCCTTCAAGTAAACAAAAATCTACCATGGTAACCGTAGTTCCTGTTTTTTTAATAATGTTTAATTTTGCAAATTAAAAATCTTTGTTTGTTTTCCTATATTTTCTTGCCTTTTTTGCTTATAGTATATATACACAAACCATGAATAAAAGTCACAAGTTGGACTCCAACACACATTCGAGCATGTGCTCCAAACACTAATCTGCAACTCCAACTTTATTTATTTATAAAATTAACATGGTTGTGAATAACAAAGCTGTTCTTCCATGCAGACAGCAAATAAGCCGTTTCTCAGTTGGTTTCATCACGTAATTAAATGCACATCCGTCACACTAAAACTGGATTTAAACTGGACCATGTGGGTGGTCAGATGCACTTTTTAAACAAAACGCAGATTTAGTCAAACAAACATAACGCAAAACTCCAGGCAGTCCCACAGCTGTGAGTGTGTCCTGTGAAATTGAAGTATGTTAGTGCATCCGGCACAGGAGGTCAGACGTCTGCCGTTTGTCATGTGTTGAACAGATTTTAACCCACTCCAGATGATCAGAACCTAAAGGCATATATACTATACAAACTATACTAACCTTAACAATTACACTTCCATGACCACGAGCACTCACATTTTCTTTAGAAAACATACAAATATAGCTGCATTTGATTTTTTTTGTCATTTTTCATCAGTACAAGCACCACAGCTCAAAGTGTCAGAGATAGGGTTAGCCATAGCTAACGCTAACAGAATTTTTAGCCAAGAAAAGCTGTGCTTCACCTCTTTCTGCCATCGTTTAGTCTGCAAGTCTCATGTTTGTCAGGAAATCCATAACTTATGGCAGCTGTTTACGTAAAATGTCATTTGTAATAAAGGTGAAATGCTTTTGATCTTTTCTTCAAACTGTCTTATTTTATGTTCCTCAGAAGAAAGAAAGACCTACAGGTATGGAATGACGTGAGGGTGAGTAAATTATGACAGAATTCTCATTTTTAAATGGACTATCGCTTTAATATTATTAATATCAATTTCAGTTTGATTGTGCTTTTAGATATTTTAACTGGAAAACAAATCGTAAGAAGCCATTTTTGCAGTGTATGGCACAATGTGTCACAGCATGTATGCTAACCGTTAACTCAAAAGCTCTGAAAAAACAGAAGATTTTGTAGAGAAAACCTGAGCTTCATTTAGTTTCTGCCGCTGTTGGTCAGTAAATCATTGTGTTTGCCAGGAAATCAATACTGTTAGCGACTGCTTACAGAAGATGTCAATTTTCTAACACTGGTGAAATGTTTCAGGTAACATATTAGTGGCTGAGAATCTTTGTTTATTTTATGTTTGGCCTTTTTTGCCGTTTTTATTAATAATATAGTAGAGAAAGGATGGGAAATGAGAGGGAAAAAGTGGGAACAAAAGAAGCAGGAAACGTCACGACTCGCATGTATGAATAACACAGCTCATTGTTTCAAAGTGTGTGTGCGCTAATGCTAATCATATCTTTTATTGTTGACGTCAAACTCTACTTACGGTTGAGAAGCAAATTCATCCGTCACTTAGTGGAATTAAGCCAAATAGGTCACAGATGTCAACATGGGCAGGTTTGTGACACAACATCTTCTAAATAATCCTCGATAATGCTAATATTAATGAGATTAATGTTAATATTAATAATATTAAAGAGATATTCCACCAAAAAAATTAAAATTCTGTCATTATTTATTCATCCTCATGTCGTTTCAAACCTGTATGACTTTCTTTCTTCTGTGGAACTTAAAAAAAGATATATTGATGGTTACCAAACAGTTTTGGTGAACAAAAAATACAATGGAAGTCAATGGGAACTGAAAATGGTTTGGTTACCAACATTCTTCTTTTATGTTCCACAGAAGAAAGTAAGTCATACAGGTTTGGAACGACATGAGGGTTGTTATCCAATGTAAAATCAAAGTCCTCAAGGCCAATAAATGAAGCAAAGAAAAGCTGTTTCACTTTATTCTGCTGTTTAGTCTGTAAATCGCAGTATTTCTTATGATAGCAGAAGAGAAATGTATTCCAGATTGTTTCGCCGTGAGATGCTAATATTCTTCCTCTCTCTTTCTTTTTGAAGCCCTGAGCTGTTTTGAGATGTTTTCATCTCAGCGCGTCGTGAATGTTTGCTACTACGCTGCACCGTAAGCTATCATTACAATCTGTCCCCTGGTGTGGCAGCAGTGACCGCCGGTATACAAACCAACCGCTGACTCCACAACACAGAATAAAGAAACTCCACATTCAGCTAGTAATGAGCATGATGCATACGTCTTTAATTTAGGAACAATTCTGCTTTGGTTCCATTCCTGCGCAGTAGTTTCGCTCCATATGGAATGTATTAGCTTAGTTTCAGAACGAATTGCATAACTGAAGAAAGGAAACATAGAGCGCAGGACTGCGAGAGCCAGAGCGGTTAAAACATCGTGTATTAAGATGTAGAGTAGAGCGGCTGCACACAATGAAGTTATTCTGACAGCTGGACGAAAGCCACCACAAGACATTGATTCTGAACTTCAAATTCAATCTGTCCTCCATCTGTGATCTCTCCCTCTCTCTCTCTCTTGTCCTGTCCTTCTCTCTCTGATCTGAGAGCTATGTTCGCTGCATAAGATATCTGTCAGTCTAACGCCTCTCATGTCCTGCTGCGTCTCAATCGCTGAAAGGAATATTCAGTGTTATTTTCAACTTTAGGCCTTCAAAATGTCAACGCTGCTGTTTTCAATAACAGCAAAAACATATGTGACCTGCTTTGTCATTTTGAGTCACTTAGTTTTTGACAGAAAAATCAAAGTCAAAGTCAAACCATTGTTTAGACTGAATTATTTAAATATTGTCTGTCATAAAACCTTATTTTTTTTTAAAATGGCCTCTAAAAATTTGCTAATATTTTCAGAAAACAAGACTTTATATATTCTGTCATTTTGCTTTTTAAGTAAATATATCTTAATTTAAGAATGTTTAGATATTTTACTGAAAAGCAAGTCAAAAATACTGAGTAAGAAAATATTACAAGCTGTTTTATTGATGTTTATCACAGTATGAGACTTAGATCTTTCGACAAACCCTGTGATGTTCCTGCTATAACCTGTAGTGAAGATGCTAATCTCTCACACACTACATTAAAAATTATTTCAACTATATGAAGATAAAACTGACACTATGGTGTCAGAGAAATTGAGCTTGAAGTTGAAAATAATCCAGAAAGTTCATCTGTTCTGGCTGAAATGCTTCTGAGTTAACCTGATCTCTGTTCTCAATGTAGCGTGCCTGGCGGCGCGGTGTAAATGCTTTATTTTGCGGGATAAATGGGCTAGTTTATTATGGCCCGCGGCAGCAGGGAAGCGCAAGTCAGAATTTCCATCAAGTCGAAATGGCAGTCATAAGAGCAATGTCTAACCGCTCTCTCAAACAACAGCACACTCATTCTACCGCCAGTCTTTCCCTGTTCATTCTTTCCACTAGAAGACCTCTGGGCCAATCCGCTAGATATCATAACGCACAGTAGTTTCGGGGGGCCCAATGGAAACAAAAAGGGCTTAGATGAGACTTAAAAGAGAGTGGGAGAAAGAGAAATTATTTCTTTGAGCCTCTAAAACACAGCGAGCATCAGACAGGCATGATCAAGGTCCGCCACAATAGCTGTTATTCTGTGAACGACTTGTAATTAAGATGCAGAAAATGCTATTTTACGCATGACTGTTCCTCAACGATATGGCAAAATGCTACGCAGGGATCCTGGTGGTCTCCGAGAAACCATTACACAAGGCTGTTCGCCCTTTTAATTAAAGCCAATGACAGCTCCTCTGGTTCCAGTGCAGCCGTTTTATCGTGAGAAGAATTAACTCTCATTGCAGACACAAAGTACAAACAAACAAAACAAACAAGCCTGTAATTATGGCATCATTAGTTGTTCCCACCGTTTCCTCTACAAATGAGAAGAGTTTACCCAAAAAATGAAAATTCTGTCATCATCTGCTCACCCTCATGTCATGACTTTCTTCCTCCTGTGAAACTCACAGCCATTTCCAAGCTGCTCGAGTAAACAATGAAAACATATTGTGACCAAGGGCTGTCAAGGTCCAAAAAAGACATAAAAGCTCCATAAAAGTGGTCTTTACAACTCTCACACAACATTTCAAGTCTTTTGAAGTCATACGATATAGCTCTATGTGAGAAAATTTCAGTTATTTATTGATGCTCTCCAGTGCAGCTCTTAAATCTCATTTGCATATGCGCATTTTCATTCTTGTCGCATCAGTATAGTCGAATATAGCATTATGCGTCATGTGGTCTGCTGTTATGGAGATTTTATGTCCTTTTTGGATCTCATTTTGTGTTCCATGGAAGAAAGAAAGTCAGAGAATAAGTAAATTATGACAGATTTTTTTGTTTCGTGTCAGTGTTGAAGTACTAAAATTACTAAAACTAAAATAAAATAAATGAAAGCTATATAGAAATATAAAGAACCCCAAAAACTAATAAAAAATATAGCTGCGAGCAGCAATTATCGGGGTTCAATCGCTTTAAGGTCTTTAAGCAGCTGCGCAAAACTGTATTGTTTCATTTAGCAAGCATGTAACAATCTCATTCGTAGATGGAAAAGACCATTTACAGCCAATACAGACAGTTTACCATAGGAAATTTGTTTTTTTTTAAAGCTTTTTAACAGTTATAGCACCACCTATGGTCCAGTCTCCATAAAAGTTGGCATGTTTCTTTAGAATCATATAATGCATGTGCTCACCTATTTTCATTAAGTTTTGAGTTTTCGTTTAGGATTTATAGGCTTTTAAGTGTATTTTGCCACGCCCATTTTCTAAATGACCCTGTTATAGCTACACAAAGGGTAAAGTTCAACATTTTTTTGATCATTATTGATCTAGAGAGTCCAGAGAATTGTACTGCACTGGTTTGATTACTATCGAGCAAAAAACCCACGGCAAGTTTGCAAAAGTGTGGTTTTTACATAATAACAAATATTTAATAAACAATTTGATTGACAGTAGTGGTTCTTGAGGCAAAGTTGTTCAGCATGAGGAGATATATCAAATGATATGGATATTGTGTGTATGTGTGAAACACCATGTGATTACAGGGGCATAAAACTCGTTAGTGCCACCTAGTGGCCGATTTCTTTTAAAATTCTTACAGACCTCTAGGACTATGGGTCGAAACATGCCAACAGAGTTTTGTTCCTATCGGCCTCTGTTAACCTTGTCTAATAGGTGCTCAAACTTCATTGGCTGATGGCGGCCATGTTTTTCAAGATACTCCAATGTCCTCATAGACTATCATGCCCCCTTGGACCAAGACACTGCATGCCAATTTTTGCATAGTTATAGCTGTTTTCAAAAATTTTTTTCATGTTATAGCACCACCAAGTGTCCAATCACTGCAATTTTTTTACTGTGACCAAAGATTGAGCTCATACATATGTGTACTAAGTTTGGTGAAAATATCTCATTTTGCTCAAGACTTATAGCCATTTTAGTAAAAGTGGCTCCGCCCACTTAGAACGTTTTGGCACTACGTGCTTGCCTTGAACCCCTAATAATAAAAGTTAAAGGCACAATATGTAATTTTTCATATTCAGGGATTTATTAACATTACTGTAGTATGAAGCAGGGTGTGGGTGAAAGCTGTTGAAGCAGAATGAGGCCGCTGGAGCGATTGCTAATGAGAGACAAGCGCGACACACAGCTCGAGAGCAGATAAACTTTTATTATGCCGCAAACGACCACTTCCGCTTATTATACTACATACATTTGAGTGTGTTGAAAGTTGTTATAATGCCACTCTGTGCGTTCGTTTGGCAGCTACTATGAGACACTTGTTGCGCACTGCAGTAAGCTAGATCGATATTAGGCATGGTAAAACATGGTACTCTTGGTAAATCAAGAAAACAAGATTTAAACAATAAGACTTAACTGTGTTGAGCTATATAACATGATTACGTAGTTTTAATAAAACCGGAAATCGAGGGTAACAACAAAATATTTAACATTTTTCTAGTGGTTTTTGGATATTTTAATCCAAAATATCTTACATATTGTGCCTTTAATAAAACTGAAAATCTAAAATAATAAAAGCTAATTCAAAATGTTAATAAATACTATAATTGTATATGTGTTGGCACTCACGTCCTCCCAGGAGAAGGTTACAACTCCTTCTTCTTCCTCCAGATACTTGATATCTCCATGCTGAGGTACTTCTTCCACAAAAAACTCAATGTTATGGGACCTGTAGTAGGGGTGTGTGATATTCAGAAACTCTTGGGTCAGCGCCACGGATCCACCCTCCCTCACCGTGAGGTTGACCACCTGGACGGGTATGATGCGTGGAACAATGTCCACCTGCACCTCCAGATATTTTACAGTGTTGAAGCCATTACTGACGTCGGCTGTGAAGTGGTCCCGGCCCTGCAGGGAGGCGGAGACGTAAAGGATTCTACCCCGGTTTATGTCTTCCTGCGTGAAGGTCTGAATATAGTCCAGGACGGGTGATACTGTGCTGTCCGAGTCATTGTTGAGTTTGACCACATGACCCAGCCGTGGAAAGTCTTTGACAGAGTACACCATCTCTTTGGGCAGGATGTCTGTCTGCTCCACCTAAGAAGATGAAAAGAAGACCTTCAAACGAGTGCAGAACTTAGAAATGGGAAAAAGAAACTGCTTGCATATCCCTACAGATGGTCTTTTAATAATAATCATCAGGACATGTATAATATTTAATTCACAACATACTGTACACTCTTTTACAAATGTATTTAAAAAGAGTTATTTACTCAGTCATGTCATTCCAATTCCAAACTGTTAAAGAATTTGTATTTGCATACATTTAAATATGGTACATCAAGATTCATCACACCATGTCAATAATCTAATATCACAAATATTGATATATTTGAACATATGGAAATTACATTCAAGAGCTATGTGTTGAAAAACATGAGGATCAGTAAAAGACTTTACATTTTTGGCTGAGCTATCCCTTTAAGGTCAGCTTAAATCTTAGAGCAATATTAACACCATTTAAAAACACATAAAATGTTTTGATATATTAAATGGCTCTGAATGGTACATTGGAGAAACCTTGAGCTGATATCATAAATGAGATTTATGCCAAACCCTCTATTTAACATGTGATAAATCCCAGAAATACAAATCAATGCAAAATAGCAAAGATATAAATCAATGTCAGGCACTCACAAATGTCCTAATGAATCTAAGTGGAGACTGTTTCCTCTATGGCAACACTTGGGTAATTACTGAAAGTACACTCAGTGGAGCGTTAACAATATAGCATATCTAGAACCACTGCAGAGGCTCAACAATCCTTTTTCTAAAACACACATTTTGCAAATAAATGCAAAGCAGCTCCTGGATAGATTTATGAGCCTAGCATTCAGGGATTTTGGGAGAAGTGTTCTTGCGGTTCTGGAACCTTCCACAACTGTAATACAACAGCTGTTGAACACAAATTATCATTAAGGACTGGTGGAAGTCTTACTGATCATAATATTTCTGCAATATGTGAGGTGTTTGTCGTGTATTTTATAAATGAAATGAATATGTTTCTTTCAATGTATTAATGTAAAAGACATACAGTACTTTGCTCTTTAGAATTGGCCAAGCATTGAAATCACTGGCTTTTTGCCTTTGAATAAAAACTTGATATGAAATATGACTTTCATGGTCTCATTCCTGAAACAAAAGTAGAACAAATTTCCTTCTAAAACATTCATAAAACCATTTATGTGTAAACTGTTGAGTTGAATTTGGTAACTGTGCTTTTTTGCAGTAGCCAATAATTTATGAAATTTAAGTATTGAGTGAATAAAAACAGTGTTCAAAACTATTAGTGTTGTCAAAAATACTGACTCTGATTCCAAGTCAGTACTGAAATTTTAAAAATGTGATGCTTTGTGCGCTGTTGAGCGGATTCGTAAACACTTCTGATTGGCCATATGTCTGTGATTGCCTTCAATGGTCAACGCACAGGAGCGTTTAAAAAGCACACAGAAGTGTTTGAAAGCATTTTCACAACAAAACCCGCCCAATTGCTCCCCAAAACTAGCCCAAAACTAGCCCAATCGCATTTCAGGGGGGGTCCCACGGTAAAAATCGATTTCCTGGTGGCAAAATTTGCGAATTTGGCGGGGCTTCCCTGGTAACATTTGCATTCCAGGGGCTAAATATCACGTTATTTGGGGTCGATTCAACCCGCGGACATGAAAAACAACCCGCGGCAACAGTGTAAAAGTAGCCCAATTCCGCGGGAAAACCGCGGACTTGGCAACACTGGTTAAAAGCGGGAACATTTGAAAGCTGGCGTCTATCGGCGGCCTGCTTTCAAATACTCCCGTGTGTATCTGTATAAGCGCTCGGAGAAGAGCGTCATTGATGTCTATTTACATTGATGTCTTCAATGTTTTTGAAGCGTTGATCATTGTAGCCAATCACAGACTAATCCACTAATCCACTAAACAGCGCTCAAAACGGCACATTTTTTAAATTTCAGTACCGACTTGGTATAGAAGTCGGTACTTTTGACAACACTTAAAACTATTTGTGCCATATCCTGATTCACTATGGTAAGCCTAGAATAATGATTTAGATATTGAGCAGAAACTTGCAATTTTATGTTTAAACTACAGATGGCAATAGAGACGTCAAATTTTAAAAAGTTTTACACAGGTTTACACTTAAATTTCTTTTTTTAGATTTGTACTTCAAACAAGAAAATATTTTGTCAAAAAATAATTGCCAACAGTGTAAGAAAATTAATTTATATTTTTCAAAGGTTGCCTTACCTTCAGGAGGGTTTGGTCAATAACAGAGTGCTCCCCTTCATATGCAATGACCACCTTGTTTGACACAATCTGCGGCTCTGACAGGTAACCTTGCTTGAATATCTTAATCTTGAAAGTGCCCTGTGTGGTCCAACCCTTAGCTTGCACAGTGAAGGCAAAGGAATCTTTCGAGCTAAGGCTCTGTTCGCTGTGTTCGTAGGAAACCACACCCTTAGTCAGGTCCTCTTGTGTAAATGTGGAAGATTCAATTCCACTGACTATAATCCTACCATCACTGGGAGCAGAAGTCACATCATAAATGATCTCAGCTGCACTTCTGATGTCCATGTTGGTCTCTGCACTTAACAGACTGGTGTTCAGCGTCTTGGTGCTACCGTGGTCCATGACCACCATGGTATTGTTGGCTACATGTAGATAGGGGTCACCTGCTTGCACCTGAAGTACAGCTGTGGTCTTGTGCAAACCATCAGATACTTGAAGTTGGAATCGCTCACGATCTGCCCCATGGTGGACAAACAAAACCTTCCTGTCCCTCAGGTCAGCCTGGGTAAAGCGGTAGAGAGGCTGTGTCGGGTCTACTGAGGAGACGATGTTTCCTGAAAGAATTCCCACTCTCGCATAAACTAGTTGGGTGTCATTAAAGTCAGAGTCATCGTCTTTGTACAATATGTCATCAGTGGTTAATAAACGCTGGCCATTTCTGACAACATTAAAAGGTTTGTGAATTATCCTTTGAGGCTCATGTTCATTCCTGGACTGTACTGCAATGTTAAACACTCCCTTCAGTACCTCATGACCCTCATCTTGTCCATCATTGCCACCTCTTGAATCAAATGCCAGGAAGTTAAACTGGTCATAGCTTGTTTTTGATCCATCATGTTTGTAAATCAGCCTGTTCAAAGAAAGATCCTCATTGCTAAAGACCTGAATTGCACCCTCAAATCTTTGCTCACCGGGTGGAGAGTCTCTGATAAGACGACCATGTTTGGGATCTTGTGTTATTCTGTACACAAAGTCTGTTGAAGTGGAGGTTTGAACCCAGAGATATTCTTTATTTATGATGCTTTCCTTACCTTCCAGCACAACAAGTCTCTCGTTGGTTAGGACAGGAGCGTTAGAATCAGCCTTGATTTTGATCGGAAAGGTGTATTCTCTGGAGTAATGATCCTTTGCGAATACTTTGAACTGGAACTGATCCTCAGAGTCAACTGCTCTGCGGACATGAGGGCTGTAACTGATGAAACCATTCAAAATGTCTTGTTGGGTAAAGGTATCACCCTCAGACAAGTCTTTATCAAGCATCATCAAGACTCCCTGGGCTGGGCATTTCTGAATCATGTACTGGACTGTTCTTGGATCAGTTTGGCCTATCCTCGCAAAAGCTTGTAATTGCTCAGGCTTAATGACCTTTTGCTGCCCATCTTCAACTTCCAGAGGAAACATTTTAGCTATTCCCACAATGGCAGGCATGATCTTGATGATAAATCTGTTGTCTGGGAGAATGACCTGTCCGAGCTGTGCATTGAAATGAATAAACTCGGTCTCTATGCTGTCGTGATCGGCTGTGAGGTTGGGAATGTATTTCAGTCGGTTCTGCTCCAGATCAGACTGATGAAATAGTGTGACTCTTTTTGGTACCCCATTGTCTGATATCAGCTGCAGTTCTCCAAATAGAAGTGGCTCAGTGATATTATAAACAACATCTCCAGTTTTTGGAGTTGCAGAAATGGCCAGATTTTGTATTCCAATAGGGGCACTGCTATCCTGAGTGATCACAAGGCCAGTATTTGTGACCAGACTAATCTGTGGCTGGGTGATGAGCAACTTAAATGTGCTTGACTGGCTAACCAAATCTCCATCTGAAACCTGCAGGGTAAGTTCTGTCACTTCTCCTCCCCTGTGAATGTAGTAGATATTTCCTTCTTTCAGTTGTCTACAGGTGAACTCTCTTAGACCAAATCCTGGCTGTTGAGCATTCTCCAGATATCCAGCAGAAGTAGGGTCCGAAGTGACTGTGACCTTGAGTTCATCACAACGATTATCTGAGTCTGAGATTTTTATGAGGTTTGGACTTAAACGTGTGCGCCCATTGGCTGTGATTGAGATGTCACCTACACTGAGCTGAGGGATGTCATTGACGGGGATGATCTCCACTGGTAGCACATATTGGCGTGCAACACTCAAGCACTCAGGAAGATTCGTTCCATGAGCAATGACCTCCAGTTGGATTTGATCTCCATACTTTTCATTGCCATCATGGATATACTTGATTTTCTTGTTGACAACATCCAGAAGGGTAAACTTCTTTGAGTGTCTTGAGTTCATATCAACCTGTCCATACCAGGGATTGTTTAGCAGAGTAAAGATGATCTGAGATTGACGAACACCTGCAGAGTTTAGGTTAAATGTTGGGTTTAGGTTTACAATGTCGATAAAGGCCTCTCCGCCCTCAGAAACTAGCAGAGGAGTGATGTCCAGAAGTTTGGAAACATTGTGGAACATCTCTGGTAAGTCCTCTGTAGAGAAACAATGTCTTTCATCAGTATTGACATCAATGTATGTTATTCTTACTGGAGGCGAAGTTGTTGACTCCAAATCATCATCATAAGCGGAGTAATCATATTCCCCTTCACATTTCACATGAATGTCTTTAGTTATCAGAGCATCCTGCAGGCTTCTGCCTTTCTGATTCACCTTGATTTCTCCTAAACATCCAATAAAAGACTCAGTTGTGATCTCCTCCTCCACACGAGTCAAAAAGTCATCTTGAAACACATCCTTCATCTTCCTCTGAATGCCTCCCAGGTACAGGTTCCCCACTAGATCCAGCTTTTCAGTCTCATTAAGAGGGTGTGAAACCATTCTACTGTCCACATTTATCTGGAACTCGTTGGGCTCAATCTGAATGGTTACCCTGTGCCACTGATCGTCATCCACTTTGACTTCCACATTGTCCAGCACATACATCCCACTTCCCAGGTCGATTACACCTTTCAAGAACCCTCCTGCCATTCCAACTGCAATGAAGTCTGTCTGTTGTCCTGGGTGGAAGAGCAACAAAGCATCCTCAATTGTTGTCTTCATAAGCATCTCTAGACTACGGGAGTCTGAGCTAGGTCTGGTCCAGGTAGGAAAAGAGATGAATGAGTCTGGGCTGATAAAGCTTGTGGTGTCTTCATCCCCTGCCTCAAACTCGCTGCTGCAGGTCTCCTTGGTGTCATAGCATACTGGAGTCGCTGTAGCTAGAATATCAAAGTCATAAGACTTAAATACAACATTGCTCATGCACCCACGCAGGGAGGGCACAGCTGTGCTCAGGTAATCCACTTCCAGGTCTCTCACGCCTCCAAGGAACACGCCCTGGTCAATGTTCAGGTCCTCATCTGTACTCTCCATTGGGATGAAGGTTGTGTACAGGTGGTCCACAGCCATAATGAGTTTGAAGTCTTTCAGAATGAGAGACACATGATGGTCCAGAAGGTTACTGAGCTGGAGACCCATGGAGGAGGCCAGAACCTTTTCTCCAGATCCCATGTCAATCCTAGCCTGTAAAGAGACACACAGAAACAAATGATTAAACAGCAAAAGAGGCTGTTAAAAATAAGAAGTAAGTGACTTTTTCACTGGTTGCTGCCATGATGTTAGGGCAGAGATCTTCAACCCTGCTTCTGGGGACCCACTGTCCTGCAGAGTTTAGTTCCAACCCTAGTCAAACACACCTGAAATATCTAATCCTGCTCTTCAAGATTGCTCGAAAACACACGGGCAGATGTGTTAAAGCAGGTTGGAAATAAAGTTTGCAGGATAGTGGGTTCCCAGGATCAAGGTAGAAGACCTCTCTGTTACGGTGTTGTGAGTGGTTAACAGTGCAAGCTGTGTTTGTAGTACATTGCTATGCAATTGTAAGATGTTCTTGTTTGTTTCTAGCGGTATCATTTAAAGTAACATTCATGTCTGTATCACAAATGTGCCAGAGGAATTGCACGCTTTAAAGGTTAATACTTGTCCTTGTTAGGAATAGGGTTTGATCAAGGGTTTGGGGTTTCTTTGCTCCACAAGCACCACCTGTAAATCTTGTCTTAATATCTTATGCAATTTTGCATCTCAGGTACATTTATCTTGTTTAGACATTTTACTACAAAACAAGACAAAGGTACTGACTAAGAAGATGATTTTTCACAGTGCATTATACATGCATCCAATTGTGAAATTTGATACAGACTTTGCTGGATCAGTCTAATATTTCAAACACTGTGTAGCCACTTAAACTGAAAATATCACAGATCTCATTTCAGATCTGCAGCCTCCAAAGATGAAAAAAGTAAATCTGAATGAATTGAATATGTCAGTAGAAATGCGTTTTTAATGACAAATCCTGCCACCGATGAAATAGTCTTGGTACCGTTTCATATAGCAGCATAATGCAGGCAGTTTGAGCGTCTGTGTTTATCTGTGCGGAGCGGGAGCCATTTTCTAGGGAGGCGACAGATGAAGAATAAATATCTCAGAGCAAACCAGTAACTCATTCTAGCTGTGGAAGCTTTTTCCATGTGTTGAGCTGAAAAACTGTGACGATCCTGTCATAGTGGAGCTGGAAGCGAATGTGAGTCATCCCTCTCACCACAAACCAAACGGCTGCATCTCAAAAACTCACAAGAGATTTTCTCAGTGTGTGGCTCATTCTGGGGGCCTGAAATCTTGAAGGGCCATGAGAAAATTCTGGAGTTTATATTTGTGTAGTCAGTCTGGGTTATAATCTGCAATTTGAAGAATTGCACCCTGTGCTTTCTGGTCTTGCCATATCTGATCTCTGTCTTTAGTGAATAAATAGTAATTTACAATCCAAAGCAATTTAACACATAAAAAGCATTCAGTCTGACACTGAATTACAGCAACAAAGCTACTAGAAGTCATCTAATGTTAATGAGGTCACATGAACGGTAGTTGCTGATCGAAAAGTTTATAATCGACCCTTGAAAGATTTGAACCCAAAATGTATCTCACCTGTAATCTGCCATTGTAGAGCTCCAATGAGAGGTAATCTCTGTGTCCCGCTGCCAGTAGGAGCAGGCCGCTTCGTCTGCCGGTTTTAAATTGGAGCGACACTTGAAAACTTGACAGGTCCTGAATGGCATCTATTCGACAGTAGCTGTCCCCAAAATAGGAAGCTGCAAACACAGAAGGAGAAAGATTTTTTTTTTTTTTTGGTATTAGAAATATTTTAATGATGACGTGCACCATTAACGTGTGAATGTGGAAGTGGGAAGGCAGCAGATGGAAGTTTGAATTGAAAACTTTTCCAGCTGTCTTGTCAGCTGTTGTGTAGAAAAGACACTGTTCTGGAGAGTTCCAGCTTCGGCCCCATGAGAATGTTTATATAACTTCTTTGCTGCAGGATTCCCGGAGCTTAGTGTAGTAATGTTCAGCTGTATCCTAATGTAGGCTAGCCACCTGCCTTGGACTGCAAATTTGACTTTTTTTCTCAATTTCTTTCACTTCTTTATTAAATCATACACACATCACTCCTGGGCCATATGTCAAGGAGATCCCCATTCCACTGAAGAGGTTTCCAGGGGCCAAATCAACAGTATCTAAGCAACGATTACATTATACAGCCAGACACATTGGGAAACCCCTCCATGGAATTCTGGGATGGATCCAGAAATGGAACATTCTCACAGGAACTATGGTCAAACGTCTTGGTAGTAGGTCAGGAGTCAATTTATGACTCATTTAATTCCCTTATCCCAGATTATTTACAGTTTTTTCCTCTCCTTGATAAAAATGGACCATGATTACATTAGTGTCCACCAATATACTATTGTTACACAACAAAAACATCACATATTAACTTATGGTTTTAAAGAAAGTAGCAGTAAGTACTGATCAAATTTACCATGGTAAATTTCTGTCCATGATAAATTAAGGTTAAAAATACTTCAGAAACATCACAATGATACATTCATTTGCATTAAAGGGTTAGTTCACCCAAAAATGAAAATAATGTCATTTATTACTCACTCTCATGCCGTTCCACACCCGTAAGACCTTCGTTAATCTTCGGAACGCAAATTAAGATATTTTTGTTGAAATCCGATGGCTCAGTGAGGCCTGCATAGCCAGCAATGACATTTCCTCTCTCAAGATCCATTAATGTACTAAAAACATATTTAAATCAGTTCATGTGAGTACAGTGGTTCAATATTAATATTATAAAGCGACAAGAATATATTTGGTGCGCCAAAAAAACAAAATAACGACTTATATAGTGATGGCCGATTTCAAAACACTGCTTCCTGAAGCTTCGGAGCATTATGAATCAGCGTATCGAATCAGCGTGTCGAATCAGCGGTTCGGAGCGCCAAGGTCACGTGATTTCAGCAGTTTGGCGGTTTGACATGCGATCCGAATCATGATTCGACACGCTGATTCATTATGCTCCGAAGCTTCCTGAAGCAGTGTTTTGAAATCGGCCATCACTAAATAATTCGTTATTTTGTTTTTTTGGCGCACCAAAAATATTCTTGTCGCTTTATAATATTAATATTGAACCACTATACTCACATGAACTGATTTAAATATGTTTTTAGTACATTAATGGATCTTGAGAGAGGAAATGTCATTGCTGGCTATGGAACAACATGAGGGTGAGTAATTAATGACAGAATTTTAATTTTTGGGTGAACTAACCCTTTAAAGAGATAGTTCACCCAAAAATGAAAATTATCCCATGATTTACTCACCCTCAAGCCATCCCAGATGTATACGACTAGGTGATATGATCTTCTTTCAGACGAACACAATCGGAGATTTAAAAATATCCAAGCTTTATAATGGTTGTGAATGGGGGGCTACATTTTGAAGCAAAAAATAAAATGCATCCATAATAAAAGTAATCCATACGGCTCCAGGGGGTTAATAAAGGCCTTCAGAAGTGAAGTGATGGGTTTTTGTAAGAAAAATATCCATATTTAAAACTTTATAAATTCAAATAACTAGCTGTGCAACAAACTCAAGCTCCTCTTCTCTTATGTCGAAATCCTCCAACATTTCTCTTTAAAAATTCTGGTTTTAGTCTTCTATTCGTGACCAGTGTTTTGTTTTGCTCTATCCTCTGCGCTTCCACGTTCGTCATTACCATGCATCCGTCGTCTGCCGAAAGCTAGTTATATAAAGTTAATAAAATGAGTTAATAAAGGTAATACATTTTTAAATATGAATATTTTTCTTTAAAAAACAAACAAACCTATTGCTTCCCTTCAGAAGGCCTTTATTTTACCCCTTGGAGCCGTCTGTATTATATTTATGATGGATAGATGCATTTATTTTTTTCCTCAAAATCTGCCCCCCCCTTCACAACCATTATAAAGCATGGAAGAGCCAGGATATTTTTAAATATATCTCCGATTGTGTTCGTCTGAAAGAAGATAGTCATATACACCTAGGATGGCTTGCGGGCGAGTAAATCATGGGATAATTTTCATTTTGGGGTGAACTAACTATCAACATTTACTCACACTTGTTGAATAAATCATTTGATCAGGTTCACAAACTAGTCTGAATGATTAATTCAGGTATCTGATTCTTGAGTTCACTCACTCTTTTACTTGAACTCAGTTATAATAACACAGCTCAAATAACAGCTCTTTGGAAAGAAAGATTACCAGTAAATAGTGACTTAAATTTCAATTTGTTCCTAACACAAAGCTATTGACACTTGGAAAACAATCATCTGGACGGAAAGTCTGGGTATTGGAATGACATGAACATTATTTAAAGTAAATTAGCCTACTTATTTATCCTAATAAATATCCTTAGAGTAAGCAGCATCTGAAATCATTCAGCAAAATTTGCTATCATTAGCTAAAAGCTAACTCCTAAATCATGGCAACCAGCCCAGTTGTGTTTCTGTTTGTTCCACTGTACTCATGAACAAAGGAAATAAATTGATTTGAGAGAACAGCACTTAATACCCACCATAAATAATGTTACAGTGAATTGAATGTGCAGAAAACTATGGGAGTAAACAATTTTAATGTGCCAAAACATCTATTTTATGAACAAAGACCTTCTTTAGAGTAATTGAAACACTCATTTGCACTCCGAGTGAGTGATGCATCAAAAGCATCAGAGACCTTCACAGTTCAGCAAAAGGTTCTCACAGATACGCCCAATATACATTCAGTCAATGCACTCCAAAAAACAAACCCATAAATCTCGCAGAAAGAGCCAAACACAACAGGAGGCATAATATGATCTCTCATACAATAATCTATAATGCTGAAAAGGTTGTAACATTTAGATCTGAGCCAGCCAAAGACTGTCCACACAGATCTGAGACCCTCAGATAGCATATAAAGCAGAGAAAACCCAAAGAGGCGAGATGAATTTTAATGAAGCTACATTTATCTGAAGCCTGTTAGTCTGATTTAGTTTATATCAGTGCTCAACGAAACACACTGGAGATATGCAAGGGCCAGAGAGAGAATAGATGGAATTAGCTGGGAATATTTCCCTCAGCTTTACGATCATGAGATCTGTTTTTGTTGGAATATTCACAGCGCACACGGGAAGCAGAATGGGCAACTGGAGCCCAAGGACTCTGAGGTTCAATCCGCCGTCGGTGCGCACTGAGCATGCTCAGACCAGGAAAGACACAAGGGCCACAGTGAGCCCAGCCAGCATGTATGAATCTGGAACCCATTACAGCTCTTTGAGGGGATTCTAAATGGGACACATGTGTTGAAGACCCCCAACCATTCCAGGATCCAACATGCACCATACATTTAACCAAGACTCAGCTCTCGTCTTTATAGGCCAGTCACGTCTCATTGCGTGCTAAAAACACAGGCGGCAGGCTTTTGTTTGTGAATGAGCATCATTATTCTGTTGGTTAGTTGATTACAAGACTCCATCAGTTTAATGCAAACGGAACATCTGTCTTTACACACCAGTTATTTTAAAGAGGGGAACGCTGTATGAAAAGAAAACCCAGAGTGGAAAAATCGAGAGATTCGGACTTAAACATGGAATCTGTGTGTGCCAAAGTGGAATCTAATTGGCATTGGTGGAATAATAAATCCACTTAAAACCAACATGAAATCATATTTACTGTATTAATACACATTCCTTGGACATTTGTCTTCATTAAAATCAATAACTTGCTTCGCCTTTAAAACATGTTTTCTTCTGATGTGATGAACCCCTCTTACTTTTCAATCCCTTAACATCCAAACCTTCTATGTAATGCCCTCTTTGTGAATATTGTTCATTCTGGAATATCTCCGATTATGGAAGTAAAATGCGTTCATGCATTTCAAATCGTCCTTTAAGGGCTACATTCCAAACTGCATGCTTCAACTATGGCCTAAAAGTACATACTTCATCAGTGATGGCAAGTAGAATGCTAGTATTGGACATACTACAACTAGAAAAAAAATTGTTATTCACACAACCATCAGTTACACACTGTTAAACAAACAAACTCCACTTCTATAGAGTGCAACAGTCGGGTTCCGGAAGTAAAAATCCCATTAAAGGATTAGTTCACTTTAAAATGAAAATTACCCCAAGCTTTACTCATTCTCTCAAGCCATCCTAGGTGTATATGACGTTCTTCTTTCTGATGAACACAATCGGAGATATATTAATAAATATCCTGATGCATCCGAGCTTTATAATGGCAGGTTCACGAGTATGAGCTGAAGAAAGTGCTTCCATCCATCATAAACGTACTCCACACGGCTCCGGGGGGTTAATAAAGGCCTGATGCATTTGTGTAAGAAAAATATCCATATTTAACAAGTTATAAAGTAAAATATCTAGCTTCCGGCAGACCAGCGTAGGATGTAGCGTAAGCGTTTTGAACTGTGAGAGGCGTTACACTTTTTTTTCATAAGTTGAATACGGAAGGCGGTCTGGAAAGCTAATTATTTTACTTTATAACTTGTTAAATATGGATATTTTTCTTACACAAACGCATCGCTTCGCTTCAGAAGGCCGTTATTAACCCCCCAGAGCCGTGTGGAGTACGTTTATGATGGATGAAAGCACTTTCTGGAGCTTCATTCTCGTTGATCCTGTTCACTGCCATTATAAAGCTTGGATGTGTCAGGATATCTACTAATATATCTCAGATTGTGTTCATCAGAAAGAAGAAAGTCATATACACCTAGGATGGCTTGAGGGTGAGTAAATCTTGGGGTAATTTTCATTTTAAAGTGAACTAATCCTTTAATTTTCTCCATAGGGTATGGATTTTTAACTATAACTTAAAAACATTTAAAGACCATTTGAAGCCATCAGCCCACATTATTTTAACTTATATTTAAATAATAATTTTCAACAGTGGAATTCCTGGTGAAAAACTACATAATCCTGCAGAGAATTAGAGAGTCGTGACAAGCAAATCATGAATCAAACTTCACATATTTTTATGCATAATATGCATAAATGTAAAATACACTTTCTATATATTTTAAATCAATATATTTCTCCATCATTTTTAATTAAATATGAGTTTTTCATGAGATTCATCCCACATTAAAGCCATTAAGTACTCAGTCTTGTATCTTTGTCTTTTTGTCAGATTTTTAAATACATTTTTGCTTGAAATCAAAGTTTGTAATGTTGAGATTCACAGCGTAGCTAGGTGGTTCGGTTCATGGCTCTTGTAAATTTAACTTGTAAATGAAGACATTGTAAAAATCCTTATGGAAAAAAATGAATGGCAAAAAGGCCACTGAAAAAGTTGTTGGTAATATTAATCAATAAGCATGCTTGGATGCACACAAAAGTGCACTGGAAATAATATTTACACACTATGATTTGCAATGCACTCAACTTAATCTTGCATACTATGTAGCACAGAGAGTAAGTGAATTGGGTTGCAGTCCTGCTCTTTGATGTGACTTTTTAAGTCACACTAGCTTAATCATATGATGCTCCTATTGCTCTCGCATCCTTCGCCCTGGGAAACTGTGTGTTTGTGCATGTGTATGTCCCTGGACGTCTGCCAGGGCAGATGGCGCTGTCATGAGGGCCGCTGCAGTCTGTATTTTTAGTGCTCAAAGGGAACTGAGTGGGTCTCTGTCTCCCCATCCTGTGAATGAATCAGACGCACCCTAGTTCCTCAAAACCCTGTTAGACATCCGGAACATTCACACGGAAGCAAAAACAACTGAAACCAGCGGAAGCAACCTGCTGTTTAATCGGCCAAACAAGAGATGTGTAGACCACAGGCAGAGGAACCAAATCCATAATGAAGCTTTTTTTTTTTTTTTTTTAATCACAGTTATACTGTGTCTAGACCAAACCTCTCTGGAGGTGACCTTAACTCTCTTGCTCATTTGCCTCGAGAATGATTTGTTGTCCACGGCTGCAGTCATGGGGAATAAACGGATCTCTCCGCAGATGAGCTCTGCGCCAGTAAAACAGGCCTGGACTCGATCCAGTCTCTGCACCATACACCTGCTCTTATAATATGACCGTCTGAACTTTTACCTGAGCTTTCGTCCACAAATTACATTTACGCAACTCCAAAAAAAAAAAAAAGAAGGAAAAAAGAATACCGGTCACTTCTGAAGAAAAAGAGTCCCTGAACCAGTTCTGTTTGCATTCCGCCTGCACTATTCAAACAAACACAAATAATTAATCTAAAATATAAATTTTTAAAAGCACATCTGAAAACATGGCAAACATCTTTTCATGTGTGATTTCCATGGTAACAACGAGTGACCATTATGTTTCCTAAAACAAACTGCTGAGCTGCCGGTAAGATTAAACATAGTAAATAGCGGTTTTGCTGATGATTTGTTCCTCTGGTTGTGTGGCTGTGTGTGTGTGAGAGAGAGAGGGATGGTTGTAATTACATCAATCTTAAAGCTGTGTTTTACTGGAGTCTCTCTATATAGACTCTGAGCTATTTGTGGGGATCTGTTGCTACGGCAGATCAAAAACAGCCTCTGCGTTGATCAAAGTCTGTCAAGATATTCTGAGATATTATTTTACAAGAAAATAAGGATGATGACACATCAGTAAACACGTAGGCCTATCTTTTTTTTTTTTTTTCTCCCTCAAAAAGCTATAGGCTATATGAAAAATAACAATGCTTCATAACTTGTTCTGAGCAACACATCCTTCATGAAATAGTAAAAAACATGTACTTTTCATGTCCTCTACATCATAAAAAATACGACAAGATGCATCATGCATGCCATATTTGAGTATACATGAATATGAGATTTGAGTGTTATATTGCTGAAGGGGAGGTTTTCAGCAAATAACAACTTAAAATTCATTCTAGCGCACAAGGAGTATCCCTATTATCTACTTTTATGACAACTATGCGTTCTACAGCCAGTCCCCATTCACTTATGGCTTCACTTAAGCCAAGACAATGAATGCAGAATAATTCCTTGCAGATCAAGAATTGAATCAGTGTGTATCTTCGTTCCTGAAAGAATGACTGAATGAATAATTTGGGTGAACCTATTTGGGTATGAGCAAAAACACACCGTTTTTGTGTGTGTCTCTTTAAATGCAAATGAGCTGCTGCTCCCGGTCCGCTTTCCAGAAGAGGGCGGAGCTTTAACAGCTCATGCTTCGGTTGCTCAACAACAACAAAGCTGGACAATCTCACGCAGCCAAAATGAGGATTGTGAGTAACGGTGTTCAGCCTTACATTGTTCAAACCGGAGTCAACACTGATGGAGAGACTCAGGAAGAAGTTACAACTTTTAGAATGAAACATGGCCTCACCCCCTTTGTTGGTGTTCCCAGGGGCGGGGTTTATGTAAATTTTAGGGTTAGTGATGTCACCAACCCCGGGAAGAAGCTTGTTGTAGTCCCTACCAGCCGTTTGTTGTAATCCTTAAACAGCGAATTCTGTAAAAGAAAATCTCTCTCTTTGCATTGAACTTTGAGCGTCGTAACTTTGCAGATGTTGTTTATGCTCAAACAGCAACATTACACACTAACTAAAGTTAAAAAAGTGAAATCATAATCAAGGACCCCTTTAATTGTTTTATTACTGAACAAATCAGCTTTTGAACAAATCAGCATGTGAACGGATCGGTTGAGTGAATGATTCAATAATTCACACACAGGCTGTGTCTAAAATCGCCCCCTATACCCTCATTCACTATTCCCTACATTAATATATCCACTAATGTAGTCCACTTGAAGGAGTGGATGAATTTGGACACTGAGCTGAAATTTTGTAGTCACAGTTTGGAAAATGACTGGATGGATGATTCAGCTGTGGCGACATCTTCTGGCGAGACGCGGGACTACATTTGGAGCATGACTCTCACAGTGCATTATGGGTATTCTCTAGTCGTTGAGCGTACATCGGTTGTACACTCGTTATTGCAGTGCATTGTGGGATTGAATGAGTGCACTTGATAACGTCCACAATGGTTTCGGACACCACTACAAATGACTGTCCCCTCAAAGAGTATTGGGGGGCGATTTCGGACATAGCCATACAGTCAGTAGTTTTAATATTGAATGAATCAGTGTTTTGAATCGGTTGAGTAAATGACTCATTCTTAAAGACAGTCGCTTGTCGCCACCTAGTGGCTCAATGACGTAACCTGCAGAAAATACACTAACTAATCTACACCAATAATACAAGAGCATACTAGCATATTACGCTTGCCATTTATTTAGTGTATGACATTAGTATATGTCTACAGTATATATTTCATAAATATTATTTAAAAAATCTAGTTTTCCATTATTTGCCCCCTTTAAACTTAGTAGTTTTTCTTACAGAGGATTTGAAGTTATAAAAGTGCTGTTTGGACGCTATCAGAGATTATTCCATGAGCTGAACTGAAGATGTTTCTCAGGGGTAATGGCAGACAAAAGCTGTTTTACAGAACCCTGAGCACATGTAACTGAACTCAAATGTACTGTTGACCCACAGAGGTTCGGCTCTATTCCCTTCCCTCACATTTCACTTAGATATCGCTCCTCTTTTCTCTCAAACACATGCTCAGAGGGAATAACTGCACTGTTTCCACAGCACGCTGCTGACACTGATATTAATTAAACCATCTCAACCTTTAAATACAAACAGCGTGCACACATTCTCACACATATGTGAGCCAGAACTGCATGAGAAATCACCACTCTGTGCTTGAACAAGAAGTATAATTGCAGATATGCCTAAAATACACTGAACACAAACAGAGGAGAGACAAAAGTGATTATAAGAGGCTGAGAAGAGTGTTTTTTTTTCTGTCTGTTTCGTGTGAGAGGTAAAACACTGAACGTGTTTATACTGTTAAAGAACAAATACTTAAATGAGTCATGCTAAACAAGGATTACCTTGTTCTTACAAAATTAAACTGTTTGGAAACTGAGGAAATCTTCTTAACGTTCACATTCGATCAGTAAGAAGTACTTGATCCTATTGAGTATTTAAAGAGGTGGTTGATTATGATTGCTCTTTTTTAAACTTTAATTAGTGTGAAATGTTGCTGTTTGAGCTTAAACAACATGCTTCAGTGCAAAGGGAGACTTTTCTTTTACAGAAATCGCTTTTTAAGGACTACAACAAACGGCTGGTAGGGATTACGACAAGCTTTTTCCCGGGTTGGTGACATCAATAACTCCAAAATCTACATAAACCCCGCCCCCGAAAACACACAACAAAGGGGGTGAGGTCATGTTGGGCTGCTTTAGAGAAGAGGAAGAGTTGTAGAGTGTTGTTGTCATGCCGTCATTTTACGCCGGACTGCTTCACAAACGAGGGTCAATTCAACAAAAAAAATTAACATGACGGCTGTTAAAGCTCCGCCCTCTTCTGGAAAGGGGGCGGGGAGCAGCAGCTCATTTAAAGGGACACGGCATGTTTTTGCTCACACCCAAATAGGGGCAAATTTGACAAGCTATAATAAATGATCTGTGGGGTATTTTGAGCTGAAACTTCACAGACATATTCTGGGGACACCAGAGACTTATATTACATCTTGTGAAAGGGGCATTATAGGTCCCCTTTAACAACTTGGTGGTGGTGTTATTACTCATTTCACATATGAAATGTTCATAACAGAGGTCATTTACATGTATATTTACATATTTAGTCTGTTTAATTCATTCTAACTGTAAGTGAGAGTAAGAAAAGTGGTAATGAAAACTAAATTACAGGCATTATTGCTGCAAGAAAGCTATAATAAGTGGACTCAAGTGGCCTTGATGATGTCATCAAAAAGAAAAGTCGTTTTAAAAGCAGAGACATTTATTACGTTTTGATGAAAGTTTACATTTTTCTAATCACATGCACTGATGAATCTCGCATAATAAGACCAAGAAGAACGTCTTAAAACAGAAATGCATTTGTGTGCTAAAAACCATGTATGTTTGATCCTAAAGGTCAGAGCTCTGGATTCTGCAGCTGAACAGGAAGTGGGGGAAGGTAAAAGGTACGAGGGGTACATGAGCATCTGGAGAGAAAAACTCCTCACAATTCAATTCCAAATTTTTTCTTCTCTCACTCTGCTCAGTGAATAAAACGACCCAGAAAATGTGTCTAAATGTGCAGACGTCATAAACGACTGTTATTGCGCTCCACGGGAGCTGAGGCCCATGTTTGGTTTGCAGTAGCTCATGTCCAGAGAACGAGGGTACAAGCTGAATTATTTTCCCTAGCGTACACGTAGCACTTTCAGATGCTCCCAGCAGAATATTTAGAAGCTGACGTTAGATTCACCGCAGCAGTGCGAGAAAATGCCCCGTCGGCATGATGTCACCTGCATGCAAAAGGGAGATATTGGCTGCGTCTGAAATCGCATGCTCTCTTGAGTAGGTACTTATTTTGAATAAGCAATTACTTCACAACCGTGAAAAAAGTACTATATAGTATGAATGTGTGTATTATGAAAGTAATTCGGACATACTAAATTTGACATGTTGTCACTGTCATGTGACCTACCAGCGTCAGCCATTCACAAATCCTCTCCTGTGGGATAGAAAAGTGTCCATCATATGCACACTTCAAAATCTCACCAGAAGTAGTAGGTCATCAGAGTCAGATTTTTGCCTACTCTTTTATGAATACTGTGAATTTGGATATACTTCTTTCGTCACATATTGTTTTTCGCCTACTATATAGTAAGGAAATATGTGATTTCGGATGCAGCCGTTTTGAGGGGTAAAAATCTCACAGTCTGTGAATGGAGTTCTTGAACACACATGAACTCTTTTTGCCCGGATGCTTCTTTCTGACCTTAAAACGTGACCTTTGACTCCTGGCCTGCCGCAGTGTCGAGTTCCTTTAACTCAAGTACTGCAGCTTTCAGATCAAGCAAAAGTTGTGTGACAATGTATTTTCCTTGCAAAAGAGAACAATCACAATGCATTTAACATCCATTATGACAACTATATCCAAGAATATAATCATTAAGATTGTGAAAAGTATGCTAAGGCAGCTTAAAGCAATTACTATATACTTAAGTATATACACCTACACCCAGTTTCACTGACAAGGCTTAAGCTAGTCCTTGACTAAAATGCATGTTTGAGCTGTTTTAACTGAAAGCAACTTACACTGACATATCTTAAAATATATCAGTGCCATTGTTTTGTCTCAAGATGCACACCAGTAATGTTTTTTTTTCTAGTGTACGTTTATAAGAGCTACTTAAATGTCCTAATTGAACTAAGGCCTAATCCTGGCTTAATCTAAGCCTTGTCTTTGAAACCAGGCCTTAGTGTGATTTAAACAAATCCCTAATCCTAAATATTAAAATTAGGGCACATTACCCATCCCGTTGTGCTGCAGACATGCATTAGCTCAAATTGTGATGCTTGTTGAGGAGAGGTTTGCTACTGCTTTTCTTAGTTATCTTTCTATAAAACTGGGAAAAATAAACCTACTTTTGTTTTTTCACAAAGTTGATTAATATTATTTTCCCTCTCCAAGTGGCCTTGTTCGAAAAAACAAAGTCGTTTCGGAGATGGAGAAGATTATTATTATTATTTGATTGAAGATTACGAAAGCATTTTTTTCCTTTTAAAAATACATGCACTGCTGATTTGCGCACAAAATAAGACCAGAAACCTTGATTAAGAAAATAAATAGTGCTGATTTCGATTTCATGATGCCTTTAAAGGAGCTGTACTCGAACACAGATGTGTTACATAACTATTGTGTAAATATTGACTCTCCATGTGTCTCGTCATGTGGGGAACACGTCGAACAACGCAAACCTTGTGCTGTTAGCATGAGGTCAATTCCTGATTTCTATCAACTTGTCGTTGCGTGAAACACTTCATTCAGCTACCAATCTCTCACATAAATCACCTCATTAGTGTCGATGTAGAGCGATTTAAACACTGACAACTGAATTTTTATGCTTGTAAATGTATGTGTGTGTTTGTGTGTGCAGGAATTCCTCTGGGCTGTAAGAATAAGTGCTGGTGTTTGATCAGAGAGGCTGATCTGACACCCAGAATTCACACACATATTTGTTTTTCTGTAGTGGGGACTTTCCATGTTTTATACTAAACTAATAATATATTCAACCCCTAAACCTCAAATAAACATTTCTGCACTTTTAAATTTTAATTTCTGCATTATCCGTTTTAGCCATTCTCTCTAGATACAGGATAAAAAGAGTATAAATGTAATACAAGTAGTTAAATACCTGTGCAAAAGTTACCACTGGTCTCTATGGCATCGCTAGACGGTTGTCACATTGATTTGGTGTTCTGAGCGGTCACTAGAATGTTGCTAGGTGGTTGCCAGGACGTTGCTATGCTGTTGCTAGAGGGTTTTGAGGTGGTAACCCTTGTCTGGGTGTCACTATGCATTTGCTATGTTGTTCTGAGTGTTTTTTTTTATCTCATTGCTATGCTGTTGCTGTGTTGTTCTGAGCAGTCACTACGATGTTACTAGGTGGTTGCCAGGGCGTTGCTATGCTGTTGCTAGAGGGTTTTGAGGTGTTAACCCTTGTCTGGGTGTCACTATGCATTTGCTATGTTGTTCTGAGTGTTTTTTTTATCTCATTGCTATGCAGTTGCTGTGGTGTTCTGAGCAGTCACTACGATGTTACTAGGTGGTTGCCAGGGCGTTGCTATGCTGTTGCTAGAGGGTTTTGAGGTGTTAACCCTTGTCTGGGTGTCACTATGCATTTGCTATGTTGTTCTGAGTGTTTTTTTTTATCTCATTGCTATGCAGTTGCTGTGTTGTTCTGAGCGGTCACTAGGATGTTGCTAGGTGGTTGCCAGGGCGCTGCTATGCAGTTGCTTGAGGGTTTTGAGGTGTTAACCATTGTCTGGGTGTCGCTATGCAGTTGCTTGAGGGTTTTGAGGTGTTAACCATTGTCTGGGTGTCGCTATGCATTTGCTATGTTGTTCTGAGTGTTTTTTTATCTCATTGCTATGCAGTTGCTGTGTTGTTCTGAGCAGTCACTAGCATGTTGCTTGGTGGTTGCCAGGGTGTTGCTATGCAGTTGCTAGAGGGTTTTGAGGTGTTAACCCTTGCCTGAGTGTTGCTATGCATTTGCTATGTTGTTCTGAGTGTTTTTGTCTCATTGCTATGCTGTTGCTGTGGTGTTCTGAGTCGTCACTAGGTTGTTGCTAGGTGGTTGCCAGGGCATTGCTATGCGGTTTCTAGAGGGGTTTGATGTGTTAACCCTTGCCTGGGTGTTGCTATGCATTTGCTATGTTGTTCTAGGTGGTTGCCAGGGCGCTGCTATGCAGTTGCTTGAGGGTTTTGAGGTGTTAACCATTGTCTGGGTGTCGCTATGCAGTTGCTTGAGGGTTTTGAGGTGTTAACCCTTGCCTGGGTGTCACTATGCATTTGCTATGGTGTTTTAAGAGTTTTTTTTTTTTTTTTTATCTCACTGCTATGCAGTTGCTGTGGTGTTCTGAGTGGTCACTAGGATGTTACTAGGTGGTTGCCAGGGTGTTGCTATGCAGTTGCTAGAGGGTTTTGAGGTGTTAACCCTTGCCTGAGTGTTGCTATGCATTTGCTATGTTGTTCTGAGTGTTTTTGTCTCATTGCTATGCTGTTGCTGTGGTGTTCTGAGTCGTCACTAGGTTGTTGCTAGGTGGTTGCCAGGGCATTGCTATGCGGTTTCTAGAGGGGTTTGATGTGTTAACCCTTGCCTGGGTGTTGCTATGCATTTGCTATGTTGTTCTGAGTGTTGTTTATCTCATTGCTATGTAGTTGCAGTGGTGTTCTGAGCGGTCACTAGGATGTTGCTAGGTGGTTGCCAGGGCACTGCATTTATTTGCCTATTTATTAGACTTTTAAAAAAAGATATAATCAATATGTCATGGCAACATTTTTCCATTACTTTAACTCATCAAAATAATTTAATCTTGTACAGGACTAAAGTTAAATTATACTTTAGGAGTTTGTTCAGATCTCAAGGCCTACATATGAGTAATAGATACAGTGAATCTTGCCTTAGCATACTGCACCAATAAAACCTTTACCAGGAGTGCAGAGTGATTCAGCATTTATGTGTGTGTGGGAAAACCACTGGGGTTTAATTATAATCAGAGACTGTTTCTAATCCGTAAGGTTTACATGTCTGATTTTAAGGCAGTAGAGATGAGATGGTTCTGCTAGCTCAGGGCTCGCAGAGTATAAAACTCACTGATGGCGGGGTAATGGTTTAAACATGTGGCTCGGCTGGAGATCACCGCAGAGGAGGTGTGTGTGTGTGTGTGTGTGGAGAGAGGTGTGTGTGTTTAAACCTAGCCTGCTGAATGTCAGCATCTCCTCAAAGTGCCCTTTAAACACCCTTAGTTCTCTCTTTAGCCGAAAAACACAGCCTTTCATACAACACATTTAACATATACTGGCCTCTGAGATCCACTGTGTGGGTGACTGATCTCGAAGACAGATGCTTGTACAGTCCTCATATGGCGTAAAACAGATGCATACATCTATAACACGCTGTAAAAGTCAAAGCAGACAGGAATGTGTTTTTATGCATTTCTTCGCATAGATGAAATTTTCAGCCCATCTCACGATCACCTCATCGACGCGGCCCCAGACAGATGAGGACGAATATCTGCCGGGAGATGCCGAACATGAGGAGAGTCAGAAATGGGAAGGAGAAGAGCAAAGACATAAATAATAATGCCGGCATCTGTGAATTTTCTAATATATGAGTTCGAGATTCGTAATTACGATGCGTTCAAGTGATTCAAGTCTAAATAAAATAGAATCACTGGACATTTCTTTCTATCTTTAGTTTCCTAATAAGACAAGAAGATTTTTAGTGTGTAATTTATGGTTATCTACTGTGTGTGTGTTTTATCATCTGCCATATATCGAATTTTTGGGAAAATAGTCAAAAATGCTGGGGGGTGGCTGGCAACTTTTAAAAAAAACACTGGTGGGGAAAGAGTTAAGAAAAGGATTCTTTGCAGGATGCCGCCCATGTATTAAAAGATGCTCACTAGGTTTTAAAACTCTTGTCTTCTGTAGGTCTCTCTCCTGTTTCTGGTGTAGATTAGCGTGAAGGATGTCTCCTGCCCATAGGAGGGACTATAAATCAGCCTAATTCTGAGGAGACATTCAAAGCTCCCGCAGGTCCTGTTACCCTTCACTGGTCTCTGCTTTGCCTTCACTATATATTAAACACACACACATATGGGTGACCCCTGGTGTTCACTGACCTGTAGGGGTCATATGTCATGCTATTGGCCTATAACTGTAGCCACTGCTGCTGACACGCTCGTATGTTTCACATTATGAGGATAGATTACAATAATCAACTGCAGAAAAGCCTTCAGGAATGAAGCAGGAACCACAAAATACACCCTGGAACTGTAATTACTGTGACAAAGATCTTTCTGGACTTTCTTGGCTGTCTTTGTGTTTACAAAATATGTCATGAACAAGTCATCCATCCATCCCTCCGTCCATCCGCCTGTCTGTCTGTCTGTCCGTCTGTCTGTCCATCTGTCTGTCTGTCTATCTATCTATCTATCTATCTATCTATCCGTCCACCCATCTTGGCGGTCTTTGTGTTTACAAAATATGTCATGAACAATTCATTCATCCATCCATCCATCTGTCCATCTGTCTATCCATCCATCCATCCATCCATCCATCATCAATCCATCTATCAATCCATCCATCCATCCACCATCAATCGATTGATCCATCCATCCATCCATCCATCTGTCCATCTGTCTATCCATCTATCCATCCATCATCAATCCATCTATCAATCCATCCATCCATCCATCCATCCACCATCAATCGATTGATCCATCCATCCATCCATCCATCTGTCCATCTGTCTATCCATCCATCCATCCATCATCAATCCATCTATCAATTCATCCATCCATCCACCATCAATCGATCCATCCATCCATCAATCTATTCACCATCAATCAACCCATCCATCCACAATCGATCGATCAATCAATCAATCAATCAAATCTACCCATCAGTCAATCAATCAAATCCACCCATCCATCAATCAATCAATCAAATCCACCCATCAATCTATCCATCCAACCATCATCAATCTATCATCCATCCATCCATCCATCATCCATCCATCATCAATCCATCTATCATCAATCAATCCATCCATGTATCATCGATCAATCCATCCATCCATCATCAATCCATCCATCCATCCACCATCAATCAATCCATCCATCCATCCATCCATCCATCCATCACTCATCCATCATCAATCAATCCATCCACCATCAATCAATCAATCAATCAATCAATCCACCCACCCATCAATCTATCCATTCATCCATCCATCATCAATCCATCAATCAATCAATCCATCCATCCATCCATCATCAATCCATCTATCCATCAATCAGTCCAGACCAGGCCAGCAAACAGCAAACCTTTTTCATGCTCAAACAACAACATTCCACAATAAAGAAAGTTAAAAATGTAAAAAAGCATAATAGGACCCTTTTAAAAGTAGTTCAGCTTTGCTCTCTAGGGTTTGAAACAGACTGACAGTGTTCTCAATGTTCTCAAATCAGAAGATCTAAGCTTACAGGACAGATCATTCTTATCGAATGTGGATTTTTTCTGATGGACCTCAGTCTCACCTCACAGTGTTCCTCTCTCTTCAGTCTGATAGCTGAAATCTCACACAGATTGGAGATTATTGTTTGGCTTGGCGACAGAAATTGACTCGGAGGCAACATGGGCTCTGTTTGAAACACTCAGAACACAACTATAGACTCTTTGTTTAACAGACTATGTGCCTTTCATCTATTTGTTGTTGTCGTTCTTGGTGGCTTGTGACCAAAGACGCATTTCTTAACACCACGATGGCACTTCATTTTTAACATACTGGGCGTTCCTGGACACATTCAAAGGCATTTCTCAAGAGGTGAAAACATCTTACTCAGTAAACAATTTGCTAGCAAACAACACAAGGAACCAATTTGCAAACTTCTTTTTAACACTATTAAAGTGCATTCCAGAACACATCTTTCACATCTGATTAGTGTTTTTTAATTTCACAGACTCCTAATAAGAGCTGTGGGGTGTGTACGGATGAATGCTTTCTGTCAGACTGACACTATCAAAAATTGCTGCGCTATTAATGGAAATATGCTACTACTTCGTTCACATGCCAGTCTATTATTAAGGTATCACTGGTTTCAGATCAACCCGCCCCAAAACATTAAATAAGAATTAAACTGGTTTGCCACTTTGTATGTCGGTCAGACAATCCCCTTTTGACTATATTGAATAGTCAAATCTTGATACTGATAGTCAAACGTCTGGATATGCAAGAGTAGCACCAACATAACCAAACGACTTGCCGAAGGTTTAACGCAAGACACCCCAGGTTAATAGGGTAAACATTTAACTAATAGATATCACCATAATTCCCCAGTTAATTGACTACATTAAGGACTGCAATTTTGTGCAAAAAACAAGAATAATGCTTGATTATTTTGCTCCTTTTTGTCATCCCACAGGTGAAAATTGTAAGACTGATTGTTAAAAAATTGCACAACTCATTGTGCGATTCGAGGTATCTCATTCATGTTATGCACAGAAGTTTAAAACTTAAGGTTAAGTGTCTGTTCAAATAATAGTGATGCTTGCTTTAGCAAAAACTCCAGAACATTCCTCACAGCCTCGTTTCATTCACGTCAAATTAAATATGGCATATACTCTGACTAAGGTCCATTGGATCTCTCACTGACTGAACCTTTTACTCAAGTGATTCACACTAAATTAACCTGCAACACATTTCTCAAGATTCCTTCAAGATGTTAAACAAACAAAATGCCAAAAATCAGGAGTGAGAACTGCAAAGCTTTTAATTGCCTCATAAATTTAATTTCAGTGTAAGTTTGATTGATGCCTTTTTATATATTCAAACGTATCATGGTTTCATAACTGTAAACAATTTCATATTATTATGCTTTTATGTGCTAATTCAAACCGTGTGCTTGAACTAGTCATGCGGTGGGATCACAAAAGGCACTAATAAAGAAAAATGATTAAATAGAAAACACTTATAAATTTCACACATTTTCCCTCAAATCCCTTTTAAACAAATTCTAATTTATTTTTATGACAATATTCACTCTCTCTCTGACTCTCAGCCTGTTTTTGCTAGTGTTCCATTAAGCCAATATGTAAATGACCCTGGGTTTTGATTGGCTAACCTTGGTGTATGGGCGTGGCTCATTCATCAGACCTGGCCTAAATAGACATACATAAATAAACATAGACATCAAATGCTATGGATATGTGATATCAAACTGTAATGCGGTCAACCTGGAATAGTAAGTGAAACATTATAGCAAAATAAACCCCAACAGGGTGATCAGGACACCTGACAAGAAGTAGAAGGGTTTTGTATATCCTAAAGTGGTTTATTTTGCTATAACAATAAAAAATATATTCTAGAGATCCATGTAAAAGCAGGGCTGTGCTGTTGGCTAGCTAAAGCACACTGCCTGTGATACTGCTGTTATATTATAAAGCCATATATTGTATCAAGTTCTACTTAGTTTGGATTAGATAAAACCTTCCTAAGCACTATAACGAATCGCTGTTCGTGTGGCCAACGCTCCCTGCTGCCATTCCAGAGCCATCAATCAGAGTTAATGACAGGCAGAGATGGGGAGTGTGTGTGTGACCGCAGGACAAGGGTGTCTAACTCCACCCATCCCTCGAGCTACTGCACATTCCTCACACACACACACACACTGAAGTCGCTACTTGTTCTTCACACCAAACTGCCTCTGAACACCACAAACATCAAGATGTCCTCTAAATGTCAATAACCAGAGCGCTCATCCATGCTAAACACTAAAAGTGTTTGAGTGTAAAGTGTATGTTTACATACTGTACTTCGACTGTACAAATGGTCCCCAGAATCTGACAAAAACTTGCTTTGAGAACATCCTCATGGGAAAAATGATTAATAAATAAAGGAAAGAATTAAAGCTGTCAATTTAAAATACTGGTTTAGTCTGATTAATTATAAAAAAAATAATATGATATAAAAAAAAAAAAACAGACAAAATCAAAATTTTTAATAATTTAATTATGACTAATTTTAGCTATTTTTAATTAAAAAAGCCATTTTTAATCTATTCAGCATTTTCTTTTCCCAAAAATATAATTAATAATATATAATAATAATTGCATTAATAATTATTAATAAAATTAATAACTGTCTTTATTAACTGTATTTATAATTATAATTAATTCTAATCTAAGCAGAAGTCTAAAGTATCACCTCATTATAATAGTTATAATAACAATAATATTTTAATATTTAATTAATAATTATTAATATAATAATAATCACATTAATAATTATTAATACAATTAATAACTGTCTTTATTGACTGTATTTATAATTATAATTAATTCTAATAAAAGCAGAAGTCTAAAGTATCATCTCATTATAAGTTTTAATAATAATAATATTTTTAATAATATTTAATTAATAATGAATAATAACCATATAAATAATATTAATAATCGAATAAATAATTATTAATACAATTAATAACTGTCTTTATTTTTTGTATTTATAATTATTATTAATTCTAATAAAAACTGAAAAAGTATCTCCTCATAATAATAGTTATAATAATATGTTTAATAATATTTAATTAATAATGATTAATAATAATAATCATCATCTAATAATTATTAATTAAATTAATAACTGTCTTTATTAATTGTATTTATAAATATTATTAATTCTAATAAAAACAGAAGTCTAAAGTATCACCTCATTATAATAGTTATAATAATAATATTTTTAATAATATTTAATTAATAATGATTAATAACCATAATAATAATCTAATTATTCATTATTAATAAATGTATAGCGGTCTTTATTAATTGTATTTATAATTATTATTAATTCTAATAAAAAACATAAGTCTAAAGTATCACCTCATTATAATAGTTATAATAATAATAATATTTTTAATAATATTTATTTAATAATTTTTAATAACCATAATAATATGTAACTGTAATAATATTTATTAACTATTATAAATATAATTAACTTTAATAAACAGCAGAAGTCTGAGGTATCTCCTAATTTAGTAAACGTGTGTGAATTTTCGTTTTACTCTTTTGTGTTTGAAGATTTCCATGTTTATAGAGTGCAAACACAAAGCTTGTAATCTCACAGAAACATGCTCTTTCAGTCAAGCAATTACTCAGAGTCCCTCACCTAGTTACATGTGTGCCGTATGCGTGTCTGTGAATCACAGCGGGCCGTAGCACCTTGTCAACGTTGCTCATTTCCGCTGATTAACTCAACTGAGTCATTATGGTTTCGTTAGACGGAAAGGGCTGGGATCTTCTCCCTGCTGCCACACAGACAGGATCACCACTGCCCTGAGTACTGCTGCTACGGCAGTCCTTGAAGTGGTTTTGCGCTCAGAAGAGGGAGAGTTGCTTTTTTTACCCTTTACAAGGCACCCGACAAATCCAACTCAGACAGGAGGGGCCGACGGGAGGGGAGAGGGCGGATGGGGGCCGGGTGGAAAGGGAAAACTGAGCAAATAAAGTAAATAGTCTCAACAAAAGTCATTCTTCTGCTGTAAGAAAGGGTCTTTGTGCTTAAACCCCCCCGACCAAGGTGCATCATGGAAAACTAAGGGGGGAGGAAAAATACAGTTTTCTGAATAAAAAGTACCAAAAAAGGAGACGTGTTTCACAAGCTGTTTGAATAATGGCTTCTTACAGAAGCTCCCTAATCTTTGTGCCAAATGGTTTGGCTGTTGGTCGAGGGCGTTGTCCGTCTTACCTCGTTCTGCCAATGACAACAGCACAGCTCTACAAAACTCTTTATTTAGAAAAACACGCTTACTTTCCCTCCAGACTGACGCGTCAGGCCTGTCCATCACATTAATACATCTAATAAAACAAGTTCTGAGAACAAATTGTACGTCGGGATCACTGGAAGATGGACAACATGACATTTGTAGCTCATAGCATACTGAAAAATCACTTCTATCAAATAATCCAATGAAATCCGACCTGTGAATCTACATGTGGGAGCATCAAGAACTCTTTCTTTCCCCAATGAAAATAATTCTGGATCAACATGAAACAACCTGTTTGACTTCCCCAATTTGACAGATTTATGATTGAAATGGATATTCAATGAAACAAAGTTTTTAATAGTCAGAATTATGTGACTAAGTAAGAATTGTGAGTTTTAAAGTCAGAAATACGTGATATAAAGTCAGAATTACATGATATAAAGTCAGAATTTCGAGTTTTAAAGTCAGAAATATGTGAAATAAAGTCAGAATTGAGAGTTATAAAGTCAAAATTGCGAGTTATAGTCAGAATTACGTGTTATAAAGTCAGAATTGTCAGTTATAAAGTCAGAATCACGTGATAAAGTCAGAATTGCGAGATTTAAAGTCAGAATTACATGATATAAAGTCAGAATTTCGAGTTTTAAAGTCAGAATTGTGAATTATAAAGTCAGAATTATGTGATAAAGTCAAAATTGCGAGTTTTACATTTAGAATTACGTGATATAAAGTCAGAATTGTGAGTTGTAAAGTCAAAATTACGTGATATAAAGTCAGAAATACGTGATAAAGTCGGAATTGTGAGTTATAAAGTTAGAATTATGTGATATAAAGACAGAATTGGGTGTTATAAAGTCAAAATTGTGAGTTTTAAAGTCAGAGTTAAATTATATAGTCAGAATTGTGAGATATAAAGACAGAATTGCATGATAACTCCCAATTCTGAGAAAAAAGTCAGAATTGCGACTTTATATCTCGTAATTCTGACTTTATATCACACAATTCTGACTTTACTTGATTTTATCCATTAGGAGTTGATTGGAGTATGGATATGACAGCTAAAAATAGTCATTTATACAACAGAAATGTCAATTAAGTGTGAAGAAAATAATCAGTTTTGATGTTGACTTTATAAAATGTCAGGTATCAAATACTATATTAAAAAACAAAAATTTAATAAATGGACATTATGTTGATGTAAATGAAATCTAGGGACTCAAAACAGAAGACAAAGCTTTCACACAACCACATTTCAAGCATATAATAATTTTCCACCACACGTCTGTGGAAGTTCTTCAAATATTTCCTTTGTATTTTATAGTCTAGAAACATATTCACGGAACAGACTGTAAAATCCAGATACCGCCAGGAATTCTGAGCCGTTTACTCAGTCACAGATGTTCGGTAATGCCTGAATCAGCCATTCCAACGTCGCTCAATTTCATATCTGTTATAGTTCGGCTTTGTCCTTGACTGTGTATTATAAGATTAATGCAGTTGTGTTCATCCATCATCCTCAAATTTTCCACGACTTTTGAAAGCGCTTCACATTACCAAACAGACTGCCAAGTTTAACTGGCGCTATTCGGAAACCTCTGTTTGTTCTGTGCAACATCCTGAAGTTGCATTCTTCAGACATTACTGGATCTACGGAGATGACACATGGAAAACTATTTACAATATGCACACTTTTGTACCAAAGCAGATTACAAGAGTGTGAGCATTGTGTTAGCAGCACATAGCAAAGAACAGAAGTCAAATTCACGGCTTTCCAGCATTCCTACAATAGCAGCTGTTCACGTATCCATCAAAATGCAATTGCCTCCAAAGGCCACTTCAGGCCCTGCTCATTGGCTTGCATGCAGGCTGGAAATATGGAATGATAATTAGATCTTATCATTGTTTTTGAAGAATGCAGCTCGGCTCTTTCGCTTGCAGATGAAGTGTTTTGAAGGAGCTGCTTGGAATTCTCCGAGCAGATTTGCCCTTCGATTCCCTGACCTTCCCCAGAAGCTTCCAGACCTGACCAACATTTAGAGCTCCTCTGACTTCATTACTAGAGTTTATCGATTTAAACTCATGGCTGTTTACTGTCTGTTATGCAAACGGACTGTAAAGCGGCTGTTTGATCCCTCTCCGGCGGTCTGTCGTGCTTTTGGAGACCTCTAACTGGACTTTAACGTGCCTGAATGGAGAACAGGTCAAACATTTACTTTAAATTCAGCTCTGAGGATCATATTTTAATGAGTAATGACAGAAACCATTGCAGAAGAAGCTCATTTATAATAGATAACATGCCTTGTGGGGAATATTTGAGGTGTAAAGATTCTGATGCATTCCGGTGTTTATGCTGAGGACGGGGTCAAAATTCTGTGGAATTTAGAGACTGAACATGCAGTGTTTAATGGCCTGGATTTAATTCACCATCGACTGCAATTAAAATGATCCATATGGATTCTTAGCATGCAAACACCCAGAGAACACCCATTTTGTGTCTGTGAGAGGACTGTAGCATTTGGTTAATAAATTCACATCGTTAGAGACCCCCAAACAGGAGGTTCATTTACGTCCACAGAGTTGCTAATGGATAATTGCCCTGCTAATGTTTCCCCAAGAGGCTGGTGAAGTATTAGAGAACTTATTACCCCCCACCCACACACACTTCAAACAATACACAGAGTCCACACACTCTACACATTCACAATACACAGTGGCAGCAGTAGTTTTCTGTTTTTCCAAGAGTCGAGTGTCGAGTTGTGTTATAGAGTGTGCTGTGGATGAAATAGTGGTGTTTTATCAACTGTGTTGCACTATGGAATTGTTTTGTAGTTCGTGATGCATTACACTGTTGCATCACATAGCAAGTTTTGCATTAACGAGCATGTTGCAGTTTAGAGTTGCTTTATAGAGCATCACGGTATAGAGTTATGTTGTAGAGCATGTTATTCTACAGAGTTGCTTTATAGAGCGCTGCATCTGAGTTGCATTATAGAGCGTGTTGCTGTATAGAGTTGCTTTATACACTCTGTTGCAATATAGAGTTGTGTTATAGAGCGTCATGGTATAGAATTACATTATAGAGCGTGTTGCACCATAGAGTTGCGTTATAGAGCGCCATGGTATAGAGTTGCATTATAGAGTGTGTTGCTGTATAGAGTTCCTTTATACACTATTGCACTACAGAGTTGTGTTATAGAGTGTCATGGTATAGAATTATATTATAGAGCGTGTTGTGCCATAGAGTTGTGTTACAGAGTGTCATGGTATAGAGTTGCATAAAAGAGCATGTTGCTGTATAGAGTTGCTTTATACGCCCTGCTGCACCATAGAGTTGCGTTATAGAGCGTCATGGTATAGAGTCACGATGTAAAGCATGTTGCGCCATTGAGTTGCTTTATAGAGCGCTGCATCTGAGTTGCATTATAGAGCGTGTTGCTGTATAGAGTTGCTTTATACACTGTTGCACTGTAGAGTTGTGTTATAGAGTGTCATGGTATAGAATTATATTATAGAGCGTGTTGTGCCATAGAGTTGTGTTACAGAGTGTCATGGTATAGAGTTGCATAAAAGAGCATGTTGCTGTATAGAGTTGCTTTATACGCCCTGCTGCACCATAGAGTTGCGTTATAGAGCGTCATGGTATAGTCACGTTGTAAAGCATGTTGCGCCACTGAGTTGCTTTATAGAGCGCTGCATCTGAGTTGCATTATAGAGCGTGTTGCTGTATAGAGTTGCTTTATAAGCTGTTGCACTGTAGAGTTGTGTTATAGAGTGTCATGGTATAGAATTATATTATAGAGCGTGTTGTGCCATAGAGTTGTGTTACAGAGTGTCATGGTATAGAGTTGCATAAAAGAGCATGTTGCTGTATAGAATTGCTTTATACGCCCTGTTGCACTATAGAGTTCTGTTAAAGAGCGTCATGGTATAGAGTCACGTTATAGAGTGTTTTGCGCCATAGAGTTGCTTTATAGAGCACTGCATCTGAGTGAATGCATCTGCATTATAGAACATGTTGCTGAATAGAGTTGCTTTTTATAGAGCGTGTTGTGCCATAGAGTTGCGTTATAGAGCATCATGGTATAGAATTATGTTATAGAGTGTTGCGCCATAGAGTTGTGTTATAGAGTGTCATGGTATAGATTTGCATTATAGAGAGTGTTGCTGTATAGAGTTGCTTTATACACCCTGTTGCACTATAGAATTGTGTTATAGAGCATCATGGTATAGAGTCACGTTATAAAGCACGTTGCTCCATAGAGTTGCATTATAGAGCGTCATGGTATAGAGTTGCATTATAGAGCGTGTTGCTTTATACACTCTGTTGCACTATAGAGTTGCATTATAGAGCGTCACGGTATAGAATTATGTTATAGAGCGTGTTGCCCCATAGAGTTGCTTTATACACTCTGTTGCACTATAGAGTTGCATTATAGAGCGTCACGGTATAGAATTATGTTATAGAGCGTGTTGCGCCATTGAGTTGCGTTACAGAGCGTTGTGGTATAGAGTTGCATTATAGAGCGTGGTGCTGTATAGATTTGCTTTATACACTCTGTTGCACTATAGAGTTGCATTATAGAGCGTCACGGTATAAAATTATGTTATAGAGCGTGTTGTGCCATAGAGGTAAATTATAGAGCGTCATGGTAGAAAGTTGCATTATAGTGTGTTGCGCCATAGAGTTGAGTTATAGAGCATCATGGTATAGAGTTGCATTATAGACAGTGCTGAATCTGAGTTACATTATAAAGCGTGTTGCTGTACAGAGTTGCTTTATACACTATTGCAATATAGAGTTGTTTTATAGAGTGTCATGGTATAGAATTATATTATAGAGCATGTTGCGCCATTGAGTTGCGTTATAGAGCGTCGTGGTACAGAGTTGCATTATAGAGCGTGGTGCTGTATAGAGTTGCTTTATACACTCTGTTGCACTATAGAGTTGCATTATAGAGTGTCACGGTATAGAATTATGTTATAGAGCGTGTTGCGCCATAGAGTTGCACTACAAAGAGTCCTATACCATGACTCTCTGTAGTGCAACTCTATGGCGCAACACGCTCTATTAGTTGCATTATAGTGAGTGTTGCTGTATAGAGTTGCTTTATACGCCCTGTTGCACTATACAGTTCTGTTATAGAGCGTCACGGTATAGAGTTACGTTATAGAGCTTTGTGGCACAGCGTGTTATGATAAAAGACTGTGTTGTGGTATAGAGCTGTATTACACTACAAAAACCCTATTTTTAATGAGTGTTTTTGTATAATTTTCCAGTTAAATTATGTGAAAATCCTTGAAAAAAGACAAATGCACTCGAGTAGCAACACTGCATAAGATATTAAGATTTGTTTTCATAAACTGTATCTTAAATATAAATGTATTTTGTCTTACTGCACTGGTAGATTTTTCACTTGTTTATACTTAAAAGAAATGAATAAATCTGCCAGTGCAGTAAGACGAAATACACTCGTATTAAAGCACATTTTCAGAAAACAAGTATTAATATCTTATTCAGTGTTATGTGTAAAATAAATGTATCTTGTTGAATGTTTAGACGGTAAAGCAAGTAAAAAAGACTAGATAAAACAGTCATTACAGGGATAGTTCATCCACCAATATTCTTCAATATATCTTCTTTTGTGTTCAACAGAAGAAAAAACTCACACAGGTTTAGAACAACTTGAGAGTGAGTAAATGATGACAGAATTTTCATTTTTGGGTGGACTATCGCTTTAAAAAGAGCATAGACTGTGTTGCTATGTTAAAGATTGAGTTGTTCTATAGAGGTCTGTGACTGACAACTTTCACCCTCCCTGGCACTCTGCTCATATAATTCCTTTCCTTCTACTTATTTTAAGCTCACAGAATTCTGCGATGACGGAATAACTGTGTCCCTGTGACTCACAGTAACGACCTGTTACCCCACCCAGTCTGCTAACAGCAGCCTCTGAGGCAGCACATGCCCCGTTTGAGAGAGGGTTATATTTATCCCCTCCGCTGCAGAAAGGCCTTTCCCAGCGCTCCACTCTGTCTCCAGAGAGCGCCTTACTAAAGAGATGTTTGCAAATTACCCAGAACGCCTCTGGCTGGATGGAGGTTTAATGCAGGACAGAAGTCAGAGCTGACACGCAGGCATGCTAACGGCTACGTGAGGATCCCAGTGGAAAGTTCTAGCATCGCCCCTCTGTTCACGGACTATAGCCAAACCAGAGAGCGCTGTAGACATGGAAGATCACTTGTAGATAAGACTGTTCACAAATGAAAAAGTTCGAGCCTAGCTATTTTAGCTATATAGAGTTGGCTACATGATTGTTTGAAGATTAAGAAGGTTCTTAGTATGACATTATACTCTCATAAAAAGTACTGTGATGGTACCATGGTAAAATAATGGTATCACTATGGTACTGAATGATTACAATATTAATAATTTACTTGTTCTTCAATGTTCTTTCAAGATTACCATGGTATTGGGAACTAACATGATACTATGTAAAAAAAAAAAAAAAAAAACAGTAATACAATGGTATTTTGGTATATACTGTACCGTAATACTGAATGTTTACCATACTATTTAAAAAATGAAAAATACCATGCTGTTGGAAATATGTTTAATAAACATGGTAATATCATAATACTTTTATATATACCATTGGTAAACATTTGGTTTAATGGTATATATATCAAAATACATTGGAATTTTAAATGTTTTTGAACATGGTACCATGGTATTTTTTAAAGTACCTTGGAGTACAATGTAAATAGCATGGTAAACATTCAGTACTATGGTATATATAAAAGTGCCATGGTATAACCATGCTTTTTAACATGATACCATGGTAATTTGAGTAGCATGGCATTTTTATAGAATGCTAAATATTCAGTACTTTTTAGTTTACATTTTACTCCAAGGTATTTAAAATGCTACTGGAATCAGCATCAACAAAACATAATACCATGGTACATTTTAGCATTTTTATTTAGCATAGGTATTTAAGATCATCCAACTAAATATAGGTATTAATTTTTCACAAAGACAACATCAATTTCTCCTGGTTCTTTAAATGACCTAAAGAACCGCAGAACTTTAAAAGGTTCTCCTGTTGCATCAGGCTGCAAAACCCTTTTTTAGAACCTTTATTTTTAGTGCTGTCATGGGATTTCTAAGATTGAGATACAGGAATTTATTTATATCTTATACACCGTCTGCCATAAATGCTGTCCTGTGTAGATCGTTTTGTGAACTATAGATGTAGTTTCATCCATCTGTTCTTGCATGGGCTTCAATCCCAGCGGTTGGACAGTTGTGCCCCTCTCCAGTGCGAGCGATACCGCACTGTAAATGATCTTGTCAAGCCAAGATGGTGGCTGCTGGCCTAGTTTCCTGATCAGCAGACTGGAAACCGTTTGTCTCTGAGGAAACTGTGTGATGTTGTGGTGCTCCTTGTGCTGTCTCATGAAGATGACTCATGCAAAACTTCCCCTCAGGGACTCCACCAGGCCAAATCAATGTAAAACTTTAACTATTAACCCGTGTAGCTCTCATTCGAAAGAGCACTGCAAAACTTTCCATATGCTCTTTCATAACTTATTTCATAAACTCATCAGGATAATGTTCTAATAAAAAAAAAAAAAAAAACACACACACACAAAGAAGGTTTCTTTAATATTCAATCTGATTGTTCTCCTACATGCCAATAAGAACTTTTGCTGAAGTCCCCTACTTCTGAGATCTTTCCCCTGAGAAAAAGATGCCAGTAATCTCAAAGTTTCAGAGGAGATGTGAACAGTGCCTTAAAGTTTGATGAAAAACTATGATAACAATGCTGTGTTATTATCTGGTGTCATATATTGGTATAAAAATATAACAAAAATATCAATGGCCACTATAAGGCAGTAGGCAGCCTCAATAAATAAAAAATGAACAAAAACGCCTCTAGTTAGCAATTTTTAAATTATGCTAGTTAATGCATTAACTTTGGCAGCCCTAAAATACTAAAACTAAAATAAAAATGAAAAAACTGTCTGTGCCGATAGCCTCGTGGGCAGCGCGACATATAGCGTTGTTGCGTTTCGGGCAACCAGAACCCGAATTCCCAGCTCACGGACCTTTCCCGATCCCGTCCCCTTCTCTCTCTCCCACTCCCACTCATCCTAACCACTTCCTGGGTCGACCTTTCACTCTATAACATTAGGCCGTTTTGATTTATATGCTGTTTATTGTTGATGATCGCATTATATTTCATATGCATCTGCTTACATATTAGATCGCTCGTTTCTGCTTTTTCTTTTCCTGTGTTTTCGATTTGGAGATACTGTGCTCGTTCAGAAGATGTGTGATAGCGCCCCCTAGGGTATAACAGTGAAAACATGGAAAGCCATAATAACATGTCAATGGCGCGGAGGCGTTTTCTCATAAAAGAAGAGATAACTCGTCAATGGCGGGGAAAGAGTTAACGATATAGTGAAAATGGAAGCTAAACTAAATTTAAAGGTTAAAATAAAATTTAAGTGTTAAAATAGAAAGTTAAAGTTAAATAGAAATAAAATCATTATCTGTCAATAATTGTCTAATTTGAGTCTCCTTAGAAACATCTAAATAGCACGCCAATATTTAGGGGTTTGTTCAAATCCATAAATGCATGTATGAGCAGAAGAAATAATGATGCTCAGCATAACATGCACAAAAAATGTAAGCCCAAAAGAGTTTACTCAGAGTAAATTCTGAATTTCTGGGGCACAAAAAGGATAAAACACTCACATACCACACAGTGACATGCCTGTAGGGAGTGTGTGTGTATTTAGGTCTGTTTATGGGCCAATGGTTGAGTGATGATTTTGAAGGAAAATTTAACCTGATCTATTGTGACAGTGATTTGGCCAAGAGTCACTGGGGGGACAACTGCCCAGACCATGGCATATATACCCACAAATACTTCTGTGTCTCCATAGTGCCACATGAGATTCTACTGGATGAATATGAAATGACAGGAATATGGAGTATGGAGTTTATCTCTTCCCTACGGTCTGGTATTGTTGAGGTTGTGTGTGTGTATGGTGTTTCATACTGACATATCATTTATTGAGGAGGACAGTGAGGAGGGAAAGTCTCAAGCATCAGGGTTTCAAACTTTCTGCATTGATTCCTGCGTGGGAGGCAGGTTTCCATGGGGACTGCAGATGGGAACGCTGTAGACCCAACCTCAACTACTGGAGTAGAGTTAGTCTCGCATAGCCAGACGTTTGACTATCAGCATAAAGTCTTGTTGAATTGCAGCCTATTCTGGCCAGGAATCATCCACCTACACAGTAAAGGTATGAGGCTGGGTAAAAATATAGATTTTTCGATTAATCACAATCTAGATATTAATTAAATAATAATTTAATAATAATAATGACAAGAAATGTCTTTCGATTCAGTTGTCCTCGCAGGTTGTGCACAAAAACAACATGCAATATGACCAGTGTAGTTTGATTCACAAACAAATGACTCCTATGAACTAGTTATTTTGAGTAAATCAAGCACATACAGCATGACCAGTGTAGGCTGACTTGCAAACTAATGACTGTTATGAACTGGTTATTTTGAGTGAATCAAAAACATATTGCACGACCAGTGTAGTCCATGTCACGAACAAATTACTTTTATAAACCGGTTCTTTTCGGTGAATCAAACACATATGCAGTGGAACTGATGTAGCCTGACTTACAAACAAATGACTCTTATGAACCAGTTCTTTTTTGTGAATCAAACCCCTACTGCACAACCAGTATAATCCAATTCCAAAACAAATGACTCTTATGAAGCAGTTCTTTTAGTGAATCAAACATGTATTGCACAACCAGTTTAGTTTAATTCAAAAACAATTGACTCTTATGAACCAGCTCTTTTTAGTGAATTAAACCCCTACTGCGTAACCAGTGTAGTAATCCAATTCAAAAACAAATGACTCTTATGAACCAGTTCTTTTAGTGAATCAAACAAGTACTGCATAACCAGTGTAGTCAAATTCAAAAACAAATGACTCTTATGAACCAGTTCCTTTTAGTAAACAAAAAACATACAGCATGACCAGTGCAAATCGATTCACGAGCAAACGACTCTTATGAACTGGCTCAGTTCATAAGTGACTCAGAGGCTCAGACACATACTTTGCAATCAGTTAAACCCAATTCCCCAAAGTAATGATTCTTATTAGAGGGTTAATTTAATAAAAGCTACTGGTTTGAATCAGTCTAAAATACCACCCTGTATAATTTACAGTATTAGCACTGATAGAGTTTCTTTCACATGTCACCTTAATGAACGTTACTGAAATAAATGCAATGTAGTGTAATCAAATCGAAATCTGAACTGAATCAGGAAATCTGATTTTGAGAATGAGTCTTTGCCTAAAACTAGTATCATGAGATGGATAGACAGATTTATGACTTTCTGTGTGGCACGCTACTTCCATTCAAGGTCCACATCCAAATAATCTTGAAACATTGGTCCCATTATCCGATCACAAACAGCAGACCGCTGAGAGATCAGCAAAGATAAATGTTTGCCTTCTGTTTCTGAGATGCCCCTTGTCGCGCTGGAAACTGCGGCTCTCTCTGAGACCAGCGAACTAATCTCATCAATTTACAAATGCAAATATTATGTTTATTAATCTAATGTGCAGAGCTGTACAAACATTTATTACCCTGCCAACAACCCGAACTCAAACATATGCACTGCTGCAATCACAAGACGCATTCACACACACTCCTTGTATAGCCTTAAATACTTACCAGCTCACAGGCCTGTTTTGTGTAACGTGTTGCCGTGGCGACAGACGGCAGCTTGAAGGTTTCATAGTCCAACGATGTTGCTGGAACAAGGCTTACTGAGTCAGTAATATCTAAAAACCTAATTCACCATGACAGTCACAGTCTCCGATGTCTAATGATTCAATTTAAAGTGGCCATGAAATTATAATTAACCCAATCAATCTTATTGTGAACTATTCAACATTTGCATTGACTTCGTCTGCTTAAAACCTGCAAAGTCCCCCACTAACATTAGTTTCTTTGTCAATAATCCTATTAGCGTTTATTGGCTGGAATGTAAAAATAATGATTGTTTTCAAATAGGTTTCCCAAAAACTCCTACCATCTACCAATCAAACAGGAAGCCCCGCCCAAAACTCATGCCATTGGTTGAGCAAAATGTTCACATGTCATATCACTGAACAATGCTGAAAGTGCCATAAAGCTATTAACTTTTTGTAGCCCCGCGCCTTTTTAGCAATGCGCTCATTGTGTTCGGTCTCCCGTTTGTATTTCGACAACATGAAGGTAAGATCTTACAAATTTATGAATGAACCGCTTGTTTTAAAATCTTCCCAGGCTAACTGACATCCGCTTCAAACATTACAATGCTCATGATAACTGTCGTTAACTCTACAATAAATAAATAAATCCACTTCACCAGCTAATCACTCTTCGACAGCGATGCTGTAGAAATATACAAAGCTACCGCAAAAACGGGAGTTCAAACACAAAACTGACCATTCATAAACGGAGCTTATGTTAACAAACAAGCCACAAATGCTGTGGATAAAGCTCGTATTAAACCTAGAACATTCCTTTAACACTATAAAGCTCACTTTCATTTTTGATACACTAATTTCTAAGGCCTCTAAATTATCAACACGATCAAAACGTTGCTGAAAATCCTGTTGCACACAATCTACTACATGCCTTCTGTCATCTGATTGATAGTTTATAGTTTTTTAGTAAGTAAAAGGCATTTTAGTATAATTGTAAAAACTGCACCAAATTGCATATTTTTGTTTAGTTTGAGCAGCTGAATAAATTCCCTTTTTGAATTCCCTCCTTAATTATGAGTTCAATATTTTCACCATATCATACTATAAGTGCCATAAAAGCCTGATGCCTTAAAGGATTAGTTCACTTCAGAATTAAAATTTCCTGATAATTTACTCACCCTCATGTCATCCAAGATGTACATGTCTTTCTTTCTTTAGTTGAAAAGAAATTAAGGTTTTTGAGGAAAACATTCCAGGATTTTTCTCCATATAGTGGACTTCAACAGTTACCAACAGGTTGAAGGTCCAAATTGCAGTTTCAGTGCAGCTTCAAAGATCTCTACACGATCCCAGCCGAGGAATAAGGGTCTTATCTAGCGAAACAACAGGTCATTTTCTAAAAAAAAATAAAATTGTATACTTTTTAATCACAAATGCTCGTCTCGCACTGCTCTGCGATGCGCCACACATTACGTAATCATGCTGGAAAGGTCACGTGTGACGTAGGCGGAAGTACCGCGGTAGGGTGAAAACTTCAAAATCGTCCGACATTGTTGTTTTACCTTTTTCTGTAAAGTCCGTTTGACTTAGTCTTTTCACGATTGATTTGTAAACACTGGGTCAGTACTTCTGCCTATGTCAATCGTGACCTTTCCAACTTGATTACATAATGCGTAGCTAGTGCAAGACGAGCATTTGTGGTCAAAAAGTTTATAAATTTTTATTTTTTTTTAGAAAATGACTGATCGTTTTGCTAGATTAGACCCTTATTCCTCGTCTGGGATCATGCAGAGTGCTTTGAAGCTGCAGTGAAACTGCAATTTGGACCTTCAGCCCGCTGGTAACTGTTGAAGTCCACTATATGGAGAAAAATCCTGGAATGTTTCAATCCTCAAAAACCTAAATTTCTTTTCGACTGAAGAAAGAAAGACATGAACATCTTGGATGACATGAGGGTGAGTAAATTATCAGGAAATTTTAATTCTGAAGTGAACCAATCCTTTAAAAGCATCAACAAAAAACATTTTTTATTTAATATTTTGTCTAAAGGTTAAATAAACTCTTCATTTTTCAACATCTGCTTGTGCCACGCCCCACAAAGGCTTGCCACGCCCACCTTGCCACACCCATGCTGTCTTACAGCTATTGTTAAGCACAAATTTCTACTATTGACTCTCCACACGCGGTCCTCATGTGGTGTCTAATGATACAAGACGTACGTGCCAAAACACTCTTGATATTCTACCAGCTCAAACACTCATTGTAGATCAATGTTGCCGGTATCTCTGCCATCATGTGGGTTTGTGGCAGCTGGTCATGCAGAAACGCTTTGATCCGAAGCTGAACAACGCTCACTTCAGTGCCACTTTAACTCACATGCTAATTAGACTGCAGGTCTCACAGGCGCCACTAAAGAGCGGAAAAGCAAGAACATCTGTGTGTAGGGCAGCTGATCCACACCTCTGAAAGTGACTCTTTATTTCAGGACCTCTGATCTGCGCGAGCCGGTGCCAGACTGCCCAATGCACGCAAAGAGTCCTCAACGGAAGCGAGAGAAGGAGGGGTCAGCGAACTGTGAGTTTATTGTACACCGGCAGAACAGAGTCGAGCCTCACAAGTATGAATGAGTTTTTCTGTGAGGGAACCTTCCACACACACTTTGAGAAGCTTTTCCACTGAGCTTGAGCTCCATATTCTTGCAGAATACACAATAATGCAACTTTTAAAAACTTTTGCAAACAAACATGATATCATGCTAAACTGGCTTATTAGTTGTAAAACACAGAGAGTGGGCGGTCTTACCTCCATGGACAGTCTGGAGCAGGTATAGCAGTGCCGGAAAGAGGACAGACAGGAGCGGACACAGGGCGCTCATCTTGCCACTTTAGTCCGAGTCTCAGAGTCTCTGTGGCCACTTTGGGACTTGGAGCGTGTGCAGGGTGTACTCATGGAGGGGGCGGGACGGACACGGATGAAAATGATACCCTGAACCCCCCCAAATACAAAGAGAAATCCAGCCCCTAACACACACACACACACCCCTGCCCAGCCCTTCAACGCCCCTCTAGAAAAACTACACCTCTTTTTCTTCTCTCTCCTCTGCTTCTCCAACCCCAATTTCTATCCTCTGTGCTCTGTAAAATGATTCAGCTTTCATTCAAAAAGCAGACAGACCTCAGAGTTTCTCTAAACCTTTAAAGTTCTGAAGATTGGATTATAAAATGTGTGAAATAATCACCTAGATGCCATATGTAAGGACTAAAATCTCATACACTTCTCTTATTGGAATCTATGGTTCCATGAAGAACCTTTAACATTCATGGAACCTTTCCAAATCACAAAAGGTTCTTTATAGTGGAAAAGGTTATTAAAATGTTCTTCACACCAAGGAAAAATGGTTATCTTTTCACCCAAAATGGCTCTTCTATGGCATCGCCACAAAAACGCCTTTCGAAATATTTATTTTTCTTTTTTTACTTACTATTAAGCAATCACCCAAAACACCCTGGTAATCGGCATAGTGACAAACTAACATTGACACACTAAAACACATCCTGCCAGCAACTTCTGTTTGTAGCAACTTTTATTTTGTGACTAGTTCCCTAGCGATCCTTCTATGTACTGATGTTTTAAAGATCCCAGAAACCAATATGGTGAACTGAAGAAACTAAAATGTGACATGAAGAACGTTTTTTAATCTCCAAAGTACCTTATAACCAATTCAAGAAGATGAGGATAGAACCGTAAAGGGATAGTTCACCCAAAAATGAAATTTTGTCATCATTTACTCACCCTCAAGTTGTTCCAAACCTGTATAGATTTCTTTCTTCTGCAGAACACGAAGAACGAATATGGGTAAGCAAACAGTTGTGGGGCACCACTGACTTTCGTAGTATGGAAACAAAGTCAATGGTGCCCCACAATTTTTTGGTTACAAACATTCTTCAAAATATCTTCTATTGTGTTCAGCAGAACAAAGAAATTTATATAGGTTTGGAACAACTTGAGGGTGAGTAAGTTATGACAGAAAAGGTTTTGAATGAGATCATAGAAGTTCATAAAAGCATTTTTCATCAATTTAAGACTATCAGTTGTTAGTATGAACAGTAATAACTAATTTTAAGTTTGCATATTTTCATATACTAATATGCAGCAATATTACTGATCTGACTGCACTGACACTATTGGATGAGAACTGGTCTGAGCTGGATGATTTCATCACTGTTTTCTACAGAGCTGCTTTATAGCTGAATTGAACTCATTACATAATGATGTACTTTACACAGTTATTGAACCGAAATGAATCAACACTTAACTGATTTCAGCCAAAGTCCCTTTCAAAGAAAGTCTGTTCACTCGGCGGGAATATTTGCAACGCCTCCGGGCAGCTATTTCGGGTATCCAAGACCAAGTCCTATCTATTTGAATGGGGGAATCCTGAAATCTCAAAAACTGCTTGGCGAACTCACAATTAAATAACATTTCAAATCAGCAACAAAATCTGACACGAACTGTCCAATAAATGTTGTTTCTTATGCCCAAATAGCGTTAATGTGACGCGAGTCTCAGGTTTCTATGGGAACCGGAGCTTCTAACGGCAGCCGCAGTGACGCAATGACGCAATGACTTTATCAATCAGCGATTGGCTCTTTTTCTTAGAATGCGGGACGTATTCCGCCATATTGCGCGTTGCAGTTTCTCCCATTCATAAATAATAGGAGTGAACCGTCTTTCTATTTCTATAGTCTTCGTTTACTTTAGCTAAATAATGACTCTATTTTCTTTTTATCACTGCTTTACAGCAGAGGTGAACTCTGCTCTGTTTATATCATTCTGTATTGTAAAGCGCTATATAAATAAAGGTGACTATTTTCTAAAGAAAATGTGGTTTCTATACTAGTGTTTTGAGTAGGTTTTAAATACTTTGCAAGGTGGTTTCTAGGGTGTTCTAAGTAGTTGCTATGGCATTTCAAGGTGGTTGCAAAGGCACTGCAAGGCAGTTGCTTGCTGGCCTAAGTCTAGCATTGGCTTGAGTCCCTCCTTCATTATCAGTCTATGGGTCTTGCCGCCTATTTTATCGTCCGCCAGGTGAAAATCAATTGTTTATAGACAAAACAACACATTTTAGCGAACATTGCTAATTTTTATCAAGTATAATGCTTACCAGCTGTGCAGAAAATAATCTTATCTTGGACTTAAGCTAAAAATGAACTCTTACGCACACACTTGACCCCTAACAAACATGAACCATTTGAGAACCCCCTCCTCCCGTCCTGTCTACGGTTGTGCGTCTCTGATTACACAAAAAACATGTGTTGCTGAAATTCTTTACCCTTCCAAATCACCCCAAAAACAGTTCCAGACCTTCACAAAGACTCATTGTCACAGTGCAATTAAAAAGTTAAAAATAAACTGTGGTTGTTGTGTGTGTGTGTGTGTGTGTGTGGTCATGCAGCACCAGTGTTAGAATGTTTAGTCATGACATCATCTGGAATCCCACACACTCATGTTTATATTAGTCAGCTCAGGAGCGCCGTATCGCTGCTCGCCGACACATTCGGTTTCTGCTATATTCACAGGAGTCTCTAGTATCAAATTACCGGGGAGCTTAAAGCTGCTGTAAGCTATTTTTTTTTTAATCCCCCACAGAAAATATCCCTACTACCTGATAGATAGCGGCCCCACAGAATATTTGGATGCATAAGACATTTAAAATGTCTGAATGTCACTGCATTATATCAAACTAAGTGGTATTTATTCTAAACAAATAGCATACATTTTTTAAAGCAAAACATTTACCATTTCTATAAAATGTGTGCCTATAAAACTGTTTATAGAACATAGGAATGACTTAGAATTGTTAGCCAGAAGCTAGTTATTATACTTAATAAAGGTATAAATATGGATATTTTTCTTAAAACCCATCGCTTCGCTTCAGGAGGCCTTTATAACCCCCTGGAGCCATATGGATTATATTTATGATGAATGGATGCATTTTGTGTGTGTACCATTATAAAGCTTGGTAGAGCCAGGATATTTTTAAATATATCTCCGATTGAGTTCATCATACATGCACTAAAAAAAAATAAAAAAATTAAAGCACCAATTCTGAGCAAAAATTGAGAAAAGCTCCTGCAGCATTTGAGTGCAGATAGCGCTAATGTTCATATTTAAACATCTAATAGAATGACACTCATACAATTTTTCGTGTGACTTAAATGTCCAAATACTTTTTGAGGCCACTGTATGACTGAAATAGGTGTCCTGGGAAATCACACGTCCCTTTGACTGCAGTCATGAGTGTTAGCCAATCAGAAGACTTGGAGACGGCTCTCTGCCTGTCAATCATTTTGTGCATTTGCAGACAGGATTTGGAAATGTAGTTGCAGGAATGGAGACGGCAGTCTGATTCAGCTTGGTGGAAGTTAGCAACAGTTCTAACATCACTTACAGTACAGCAGATTAAACGAGCCATTAAATTGGAGTGTTGTTGTTTTAGTGCTTTAACAACTGGGTTCATAAAATTTTATTTGCATTATCCTCTAAAATATGAGTCCTTATGCCGAACCAAAATATCTCTTTCTCTCATTATTTAGCCCACAGAAACTCAGTTATGCTCTACAAAAACAAAACATAAACTAGACTTTTACAAGAAAATGTGAGTGCGCTAAAACCCGCTAAATGTAGTGCAGGATTCAATCCTACCTCAGAATACTATACCCTTTAGACTCTGTTCAAAACATCATGTTTTCTTAGTGCTTTAAATGATCAAAATAGAGCACTGCAGGGATGATGTACAGTATGTTTGTAAGCCAGTCTGGAAGTTCACATCACCCTGGTTCCCTCGACAAAAACCCAATAGGAATTTCCATTGGCAGTTTATGATTCTTACACCTTTTGTTCATCATGATAATCTTCACTAGTGAACGAAGCCTAAAAGGAGTAAGTGTTTAGTCAAGAATTTTTTTTTAGTGGGCATCAGGGGTACTTTTGAGAATACCGCCCTCTGCTGGACCTACTTCACAGAGGTGGTTTGTTGCTTGTGTGTCTTCATGCCTGCAATTAGGTCTTCATGACTATCATATATCTTCTTCCTCCTGTAAACAAATACTATTTGCTGTATGAGATATTGTTTACATCTGTCAGATTAGATGAGAGTTTCGCACAGTTTCAATCCAGAATCCCCCAGTTTGGGCCAACTTACAGAACAAACGGAGATGGTTCCTGCACATTGCACAGCTGTCTGTTCAGTCCTTGGTCACCTAAAGTGGCATTAGATGATCCTGATCTCTCTATCTCTAGGTCTGTCTTTATTAATGCTTTTCAATGACCTGCTCGAGCTGAACTGCCAGCATCGAACCAACATTCTGCCAATGTTTGGCCAGCATTCTGGATGTGTGTGGCTCTTTGCCATAGTGATCAGCGGATGTGCTGATGGTTTCTCATTACTGGATTCAGATATCATTGATGTTCTTTACAAACAGATATAGACAGACAGACATACTTCTGGATTGCACACATTCTTCAGTAGACTGGAAATAAATAATCTTAATTCAACCACAAAAACATCAGAGGCAAATCTTAAAGGGCCATATTTCTATGTCAAGATTTCATTCACCAAAAGTCATAATTTAGTGTGGCATGACCATTTTCTACTTTTAGACACTTATATGCAAATTACCTCTGTTATGATTGGTTAACCAAAGGTTTTTTAGATGGCCTAAGCATAGCCAGAATTGTCAACTTTGTCTTTTCAACTGCAGAGACAAACGCTAACCTGGAGTGGCAGCCTTTTTAGCTAAACATTCACAGCATCCAAAAATCAAACGAAACGTTTTGAAATCACTTGTACCCTACCTTTCACACAATCTGCCTGTGTCCGTTTGAGTCTTTTCAAATAGTGCGCTAGTCAGCTTGTTAATGTTGGTCGGCAGAAGCGTGCCGCAATGTTTGTTGTTGTTGATTGTAGGACATGAGCTGTTGGCACAACATGCATCTTATTTTTTTGGATAATCTTTTACCATTCGAAGTGCATCCAATTCCACACTTTAGATTTTCTTATCCCAGACATTGTTAAAGATTTAATCCCTGCCGCCAAGATGCTCCTCTGTCGGTCACGGATCATGGAAAGTGAAACATAACTCTGTCACAGGGGTGGTTGGATTTATTCACGCACATTATAAATATTTATTAAAAGCTTTCTTTTCACATTTTTATTTACAGCATTATCATAATAGGCTATATATTAACTTATTGGGAGAAAACCGGTAGGTCTATGTGAAATCGGATATTGAGCACCCCCATATCTCATTTCATAACACCTCTGCAAAGATTCGACTGTGAGATTGGTAGTCGAATCAGGCTCCTCCTATCAAAGCATCGAATCGTCGACTATTCAGGGTCACCCCTAAAAGGGACACACACAAAAATGGTGTGTTTTTGCTCACACCCAAATAGGGGCAAATTTGACAAGCTATAATAAATGATCTGTGGGGTATTTTGAGCTGAAACTTCACAGACATATTCTGGGGACAACAGAGACTTATATTACATCTTGTAAAAGGGGCATTATAGGTCCCCTTTAAAACCAGGTGAAACACAAACACTTGGCTTGAAGATCTTTCTATGCATTATCTTGAGTGAAAACTTATACTGAGATGTTTTAGAAGTGTATTAAGCAGGGGCGTGGGAAGATGTTTTAGGATGGGGGTGTTGTGTGTGTGTGTGTGGGGGGGTCCACCACATTTGATTAAGAAGTAATATTGTGTCTATAAAACATGTCAAAACTTAACAAGCATATCGGTGAGAAAAACACATGTTTAAACAAAATAAACACACTGGGACATTTGACATTTTTGACATTATCGATACTGCTTGTAGTTGTAATGTAATGGAACGGTCTATGGGAAGGAAATTTAGCCTTTAAATAAAATGGTTTGAGCTGTTGTTTACACTGTCATATACAGCAAAAGTGCCAGCACAGTCACAGGAAATAAAAATGACAAACACCCAAAAAAAACAAACACAAAAAACTTGTGCCTACCAGAACACCGAAGGTGGACTTGCGCTTAGGATAGGTTTATCTCTGTGGATGTGCTTTTTTGGGCTTCAAAACCATTCACTACCATTATAGATCTTGGAATTATGCGCCAATCTTATTTAATATAACTCTAATTGTGTTTAGCTGAAAGAAAATAGTCATATACACCTAGGATGGCTTGATGGTAAGTAAATCATGGGATCATTTTCATTTTTGGATGAACTAACCCTTTAACAAAAGACCCACTTTGCTCGCATAATTTTGCTAATGTGACCACGCCTTTATGCTAATTACTACCTGCAGGACACTCTTTCTGATTTTGAATAATCTGAATTCATCAATGTTTGAACATAAGAACAAATTTATGTTGTGAAACAACAAACCTTTTATGCATGCATATAGGTATGCGAATTACAATGTGCAATATTTTTTTCCAAGATTTGACCCTTTAAATCAGACCTCTACAAAATTGCACACACACACGCATGTTTGTGTTCACTACAACACACCGCAGCCACTCTCTGATTTCAGCATTTTAACCTGAGTGAGAGTCGCTGGGGAACAGATGACAGGCTTCCACTCCTCCCTCTCTCTAAGAGGATGAAAAAGAGCTAGACAAAGAAAAGTCAATAATTACAGTGAGATGCCCCTCTAGACACAAACAAAAAACACATTCAGAAGAACAGGAGACCTTTCAATTCTCTCTCTCCCTCTCTCTGTATTAGTATTCATGATGATTTCTCTTTCCCCCATCACCGAGCTCCTCCTGGGTCTGAGTAAATTCTCCTGTTCTCTCACGCTGAGAGCAGAAAAAGATGGAGAGAGAGGGAAAGCAGTGTTTTTGGGATGTTTTCCAAAAGAACTCATCAAAAATCTCCAGGAGTAAAACGAACCCCAGCAGGAAGGAGAACAGGAAACCCTCCGAGACATAAACCTCTCTCCCTCTTGCTTTAAAACACACTCAGACTGGTTAAAAAACACACTGGGATGTGTTTTCTGTTTTAAAGGACAGTCTGGCAATGTGAACTACAGTCAGGGAGTCGAAAGCAGACAAGGTTATCATTAAATGGAGTCTGTTAAGCTAAAATCTCATCATTTAGCACCGATCAGCACACACTGAAGTCTATATACCCAGAGAGAGCGGTTGTTAGCATTCATCCGTTAGTATTCGTCATAAGCGCTCTTTTTTGAGCCAATCACCTGAGCTGTAAATATCGTGGCTATTTATTCTGGAACCACAGAAAATAATGTGACAATGCTTATTGGCTGATGGCACTACAAAAATACGCACAATTCCAAAGCCCTCTGACTGTCCTGATTTGTGACAAAGGCAGCAGATGAGAAAGATATGTTAAATTAGGTTAATTTCACGTTTAAGAGCCTCCGAAAAATAATTATTAAGTAGTAAAACATCACTAACATTATATAATTAGGGATGCATTTATGCATTTATTTAAACAAAAAATGGTATAGTTATGTACTAGTATTAAATATTATAATATTATATTTTTTAATTTAGTGAATACATATATGAAAAAAATAGGGGAAATGAGCATGTGTGATTAAACTTGCAATATCGACTTAAAAAAAACTGTAATATTGGCAATATGGTAACAATATATTTGCGATATATATATTGCTAAGTGTAACGGAGGCCAGCTAGTAGCCTCAAGAGGTGCACTAGTAACTGATGCTAAAGACTGCGGTCTTTAGTGTCCTTGTTAGTGCGCCCGCCTCCCATGCCAGAGACGCCGGTTTGAATCCCACTCGAAGTGGGTCAAGTAGGACCGGTTACATTTGGTGCCGTGACCCGGATGGGAGTGAAGTTTAGGGGGATGAGTGTAACAGAAGCAAGGTAGTAAGAGCTGTGCGTGTAAACCCCACTCCCCTGGCCTCATAAGGTGCACTAGCAACTGATGCTAGAGACTGCAGTCTTTAGCGTCCTTGTTACTGCACGCGCCAGAGACGCCAGTTCGAATCCCACTAGGATTCGAGTAGGACCAGTTAGATCTGGTGCCGTGACCCAGATGGGAGTGAGGTTTAGGGGGATGAGTGTAACGGAGTATAACGTGCATGTAAACCTTACTCCCCTGGCCTCAAGAGGCGCACTGGCAACTGACACTAGAGACTGCGGTCTTTAGCGTCCTTGTTAGTACGCCTTCCATGCCAGAGATGCCAGTTCGAATCCCGCTCAAAGTGGGTCAAGTAGGACCAGTTACATTTGGTGCTGTGACCCGGATGGGAGTGAGGTTTAGAGGGGTGAGTGTAACGGAGGCCAGCTGGCCTCAAGAGGCACAATTAGACTGGTTAGAGACTGCAGTCTTTAGCGTCCTTGTTAGTACGCCTCCCATGCCAGAGATGCCAGTTCGAATCCCGCTCAAAGCGGGTCGAGTAGGACCAGTTACATTTGGTGCCGTGACCCGGATGGGAGTGAGGTTTAGGGGGGTGAGTGTAACGGAGGCCAGCTGGCCTCAAGAGGTGCACTAGCGACTGACTCTAGAGACTGCGGTCTTTGGTGTCCTTTTTGGCACGCCCACCTCCCATGCTGGAGACGCCTGTTCGAATCCCGATCAAAGTCGGTCGAGTAGAACCAGTTACATTTGGTGGTGTGACCCGGATGAAAGTGAGAATTAGGGGGGTGAGTGTAACGGAAGAAAGCTAGTAAGAGCTGTGTGTGTAAACCTCACTCCCCTGGCCTCAAGAGGTGTGCTAGAGACTGCGGTCTTTAGCGTCCTTGTTAGCGCACCCGCCTCCAATGCCGGTTCGAATCCTACTCGGAGCGGGTCGAGTAGGACCAGTTACATAAATTCTGGCTGTGCATGACTACACAAATACCTGCAAAAGAGCAGCTAGTTACTTTTTAAGTCATCTGATGTAGGTTATTGACTTAGTGTGTCAGACAGATCTGCTCTTTCTGTAATTAAAGACAAAACAGTGGAATATTTGAATCCCAAACAGTTTCTGATGGCTGAATGAGTCACATATGCACTATACACAAAAACAGACATTATTTTATCTCCCTGCTGTTCATACTTTGCTGAATAACTTCACTGAGCTTTACAGAGCAGTTGGTTGTTATTCAGTTCAATAGGCCTCAGCAGTGATCGCCCACTTTTTCAGTGGCCTGGGGAAGTACTTCCTCATTCATTTTCTCCATGGCATTTCAGAAAATTCTTCAGTAAAGAGTTCTAACAACCAAACCGAGCAGCACAAACATTCATAGCATTTGATTAACTCACTTTGTAGTCATCAGCATCCACCCAATCAATTGCTTATACTTACTAATGAATGCTTATACTTACTCATTCACCCTGTAGCCCAAGTATGGTTGCCCACTGAAGCTAAGCAGGGTTGAGCCAGGTCAGTCCCTGGGATAGGAGACATCCTGGGAAAACTAGGTTGCTGCTGGAAGAGATGTTAGTGTGAGGCCAGCAGGGGGCGCTCACCCTGTGGTCTGTGTGGTGATCGTCCAGTATAGTGATGGGGACACTATGCTGTCAAAAAGCACCATCCTTCAGATGAGATGTTAAACCGAGGTCCTGACTCCCTATGGTCATTAAAAATCCCAGGATGTCCTCTGAAAAAAAAGAGTAGTGGTGTTACCCCGGCATTCTGGACAAATTTGCCCATTGGCCTCTGCCCATCATCATGGCCTCCTAATCATCCCCTTATATACTGATTGGCTTCATCACTCTGTCTCCTCTCTATCAATAAGCTGGTGTGTGGTGGGCGTCCTGGCGCAATATGGCTGCCGTCGCATCATCCAGGTGGATGCTGCACATTGGTGGTGGTTGAGGAGATTCCCCCTTCCATATATAAAGCGCTTTGAGTACCTAGAAAAGCACTGTATAAATGTAACATTATTAATGTTTGAGCTGTTGTTTTCCCTCCACAATGATGTCACTTCCTGGTGGATGATGTCATCAAGGAACTGGCTGTTTTTTAAAGATAAATTACAACTCTCTTGAACAAGTAATTACATCACAACCGCTAAAAAAGTAAGTTCTATATAGTTTGAATGTGTGTGTAGAATGAATGTAATCCGGAGGTCAATTGTCATGTTATCATGTGACCTACCAGCGTCAGTTGCATGACTTCATTGCCATTCACAAATCCTTTCCCGTGGCCTCATGGGATAGAAAAGTGTCCATTGTATGCACACCTCAGAATTTCGCCGGAAGTAGTAGGTGATACGGGTACTTTTTGCCTCTTTTATAAGTACTGTGATTTCAGACTGTGATTACTTCTTTTGTCACATACTGTTTTTCGCCTACTATTCACCTTATTATTAACGTAAGAGCAAGTGCGGACATTGTGACTTGAGTTATTTTAGCTGTACAGAAACAGTCCATTATGCATCTTGATATTGCTAACTGTTATCATAAACATATTGGTTTGTAGTGCAAATTATTTTACCATTTACTGCATTTTGTTATTCGTAACTATAGCAGCTATTGAATCGGAAGTGACCACATAATAAAAGAAAATAGCTTACTTCCGCATTGCCAAATAAAGGTGAATACGGTAATAAGGAATAATAAGTATGTGATTTTGGACGCAGCCATCGACAGGATTGAATATTGAGGACACTTGAAACATGTATTAATTAATTACTAATATATATTACTTTATTATATAAATTTGTAATGTATTATTAAATACATTTTAATATGAAAACAAGAGAAATTTTAAAAAAAAAACAAGAAAAAATAATAAATTTTAAGAATTACTCTACTGACATAAATGTATTAATATATTTTCATGTATTTTATTATTATTAAAATACATTATATATTAATATTAAAACAAATATTTAAAAAAAATATGATTAAAAATGAAGACATTTATTAATAAATATTGATAATTATTCAATACCTTAATTAATATATTAAAATATATTTGTATGTATTTTCATATTAAAATATATATATATATATATATATATATATATATATATATATATATATATATTAAAAAGAAAATATTTATGAATAAATGCTAAGAAATATTATATACTGTAATAAATTATAAAATATATTTCAATATCAAGGGAAATAGAAAAATAAAAAATGTAAAAAATTAAGAACAGCTCTTAATAAATCGCCAGTATGTTAGATGTGGTTAGATGTACATGTGATGGTAATAGCCACTTCTCTGACTGGTGGATCTCACTTCAAGTTGATGAAGGCTGTTTTTTTATGAGGTGTGTATCGGACCTGAACACTATCAGTGACGGGCATCAATCCAACGACCCAGCGGGGACACGCGGGAGTCTCACACTATCAGCTCTGGGTCAATAAACGCCTCGCAGCCACCAAAAGAACATAAACAAACAGATAAACTAAAATAATGGCGTTGCGTTAGTGAGAAACTGGTTGCATTTACGACGCTTTTGATTAGCAACACGCACCTGCTGAGTTTCCTCAGGGAATCCGGCAGCGAGACCGGACCATAACAACACAGAGACCCGCGCCAGCCGCGGTATGAGGGATAATCAACTGGAATCAGAACAAAGATGCACAGCACAGATGCAAAACACACCACAACCTGTGCTTTCACAATGTTCTCATCAGTAGCGTGTGATTTGTCTGAAATCTTTTTTCAGTCACATCTTAGGAAATGAGAGAAAAAACAGACTCCACACAACCTGTAGGGGGAGCTGTTGATCAATTGTCTGCAGGAAGAGAGAGCGATAGAAAAAGAGACAGTCAGTCAGAGAGTGCTGTTTGGCAGTAGTTCTTGTGTTTATGAGCAGATGGAGACACTGAATCCCATTTATAATTAGACAAACTTGATGAAGACAAACCGATACTAGTGCATTTAGATCCTCACACACGTTTACGTAGCTAAAAGAGGGAATGCCATAAACTTCAAGTGTTTTTAAATGAAGCTAATTATAATAACTATATGCTAACCTTAAAAGATCACATTTTGCATTGTAAAAAACATTAATTTTATATTTTAAATATGCATTGATAATGTATTTACAATAGACATTTTATAAATGTTTTTTGAGGTTGAAGGCATCTCCTGCAACCTGTTCATGGTAGAAACCAAATTATTGTTTTATCATTTGAATTTAGCATTGTTTTTCGACCCACAAGTTAAAGTCGGCATGAAACTGAAGTTGCAATAGTACTTTATTCTCTATTGTGATGTATATCTGAGTGAAATGGCTTCTCCAACAAGAAAAACATGGGGCGGGACTTGATTTTGTCCTTTAGGAATTGATTGGATGGTTGTGGTTTGCTATTGGTCGATCTCATATGAGTGACAGGTTGCCCCGCCCTCGTGCCAGTGAACACATCATCAGTTGCTGCAAGAGGAGGGGAATTTATTTTAATTAAAGGTTACGAGGGCACATATTTTTTCAAAATAATGACGTGTGCAGATAAATCAAAATTTGCATATAAAAATCAAGAATTGTCAATTTTGGTTTCATGGTGACTCTAAGAATCCCACCTCTAAACTTCACTGATCCATTCCCTGAAACCGAAACCCTGTGGCCGTACTCCTGTTATTAATCTGAGTGTGTTTTCTCTCCACATGCCTTCTGCTATAAAACACAGATGTTTTGTAATGTAATGAGATGAGATTTCTAAGAATATCGGACTGTAAATCTGCTGTGAAATGTGGAGGAAATGCATTTACGCTCTGTGCATTATTAAATAAACTCGTGCTACAGGCAGCAGAATGGTCACAGGGGGAAAAGCTGCTGCCTCTCGCATCTAATGAGAAACACAAGAAGCATTTTTACCTGTTACGATCTTCCCCTTCCAAATAACACCGAGCGACAATCGTTCAAACTGTCTGGCTTCACATCCGGAGATGATTTCTCAAAGTAATGCGTTTAAATGTCATGTGCCACTATAGTGACATGAAGAGCTCTGATGATCGAATCGAGATTTAAATGGTCTAATGCATCCAGAACAGCAATTTAATGCCTTAAAGTCAATCTGAAATTAAACTGACCCTATTTACTTTCTTAACGAATGCCCGTGGCCTTATTGTGCATGATTCATTAGTGCACATTATTTTTGTAAATCTTCATAATTTTTTCTGCTGATGTAACCAAGGCTGTTGTGCGGACGGGGGAAAATAAATTTAACAGATAATATCATAGCCCACTTTTCACAATCCAATTAAACTAATGGATCAAGCCCCATCATGCCTTATTTACATGAAAAGGCATTCACAACCCATTTTACTTGCGTAATATGACATATTTAAAAGTGATACTGATTATTTAATGAGGGAAAAAAAATGCAGGGCAGGACTTACTGATTGGGAATTTATTGGATTATAATAACCCAAATTTAAAGGGGACATATCATGAAAATCAGTTTTTTTCTGTGTTTAATTGCTATAATTGGGTCCCCGGTGCATCTAGCAACCCAGAAAACGTGAAAAACTTTGTTTTGGTAAGCCTTTCTCTGCAAGCATGTAAAAAAACAAGCCGTTCAGATTTCGCTCCTCTTGTGATGTAGAAAGGGGATTTTATTACAATATTACCGCCACTTAATCTGCACGGTTCCACCCACGGCGGCGGCATTTTGTTTTTGCAAGCGACAACGGTGTACCAGTTCAAAGGTAAAAGTTCGAGCAAAGCATGCTAACTGTTCTGTCGTTGGCTGCACAGAACACTATTTAGAGTCTCGTTAGCTTGGATAGCCTGCAAGTTGACCCTGGCAAGCTCGATTGCTAAAAAAGGAGCGCTTCTGTCCGAGCGATATTTTGGAAAAACATAATTAGACCATTCACAGCATTTGATAGCAATCATAAACATTAGCCTGGTGTGTATGGCTCTGTTTGGCAAACAGGTACGCTATGTGGGAGTCCATATGGGGTTTTGCACAAAAGATTAACATGACGGCACATGCTAGTGGATGAGTTGAATCAACTCCACATCAGCTACATAAATGTATCCACTAACCATTCAGAAACGTCCAGTTTCATTCTAAAAGTTGTAACTTCTTCCTGAGTCTCTCCATCAGTGTCGACTCCGGTTTGAACAATGTAAGGCTGAACACCGTTACTGACGATCTTCATTTTGTCTGCGTGAGATTCTCCAGCTTTGTTGTTGTTGAGTATCCAAAGCACAAGCTGTTAAAGCTCCGCCCTCTTCTGGAAAGGGGGCCGGGAGCAGCAGCTCATTTGCATTTAAAGGGACACACACAATAACAGACTATCTATCTATCCATTCATTCATCCGTATTGTGTTTTCAATAAAATTTACTTGAAAGAAGATGTATGTATTTATTTATTTTCAATTCTATCATTATTTGCTATTATTAGCAGGGATGCAAAATATATCGATACCATATCTGCTGATGTTTATCGGTCGATGCTTAATATTTATATTTTGTACATGATCGTCATTTCCCATATTTTTCTATTTATATAACATCCAATGTTCAGTTCATTTAAAGAAAAAAAATATTGATTTTTCATACTGTACATTATATGTTGCCTAATTTCACTTGTAGAATTTATAGCGATTGATTTTATTTTTTTTTAAGACAAAAAAATATAGAATTTTAACATTTGTGGGAAATCAGATATAACATAAAAATAATTATCGTTTTATTGTATCAACCAGAGTTCTAATATCTATAGTCATTACATTTTAATCAAAGATTTCAAAGACCATTTTCCTCCTTAAATAATGTGCAAAAATATTATTATAGTCAATTTTATTTCACGTAAATTTTATTTTAAACTCAAAATGCTCAAATCAGCAGTAATCTGACATATTTTCTATGTGAAATGAGCAGGACTTGATTTTATTTGGACCATAGAAGTGGGCATACAGTAATACACCAGACTGTTGTCTGCTGGTTGGAGAAATTTACAAATTAAGAAGGTAAATAGAGTCAAATTTGATGTCATGATGACAATGTTCTCCTACAGCTAGCATGTTGCTCAGTTCTTAGCAGTTTCCCAAATGTTAAGTCTATGTGAGTGTGCATGTGAAGCCATGCGGAATAAAGATGAGGCATCCTGTTCTGTGATGTTGCTGTTCTTTGCTTTCTTGCTTGGAAGTCAAACAGATGTTTGCCACTGGGTTTTCTGGATCTAAACCATCCTCAGCAATTTCACACACACCAAAAACCACGTAAAAAAACAACAGGAGACAGATTGTGCTCGCTAAATCTCCTCTTCCTCAAACGAGCCTCGCAGTTATGAATTCACACCTCCGTGCGTGAGAAGTGCTTCAGTGTCAGAGCAGAAGAGGAAACAGAAAGTGCCTGTGATTACCAGAAAACAGCAGCCAAAACCCAAGACAATGATTTCTGTCATAGCGTTACAGAGATAAAAATGCAGCATTTAACTGTCAGTGTTTAAAAGCACACACACACACACACACACACAAATCTGATGTGTGTTGAAAGGTTGCAGTGCTTCTTTGCTTTGGTGCTGACAGGTTTGTGATTCAGACAGCTGGTGAATAATGTCAGCAGGAACATTTAAACCATATGACCCTTCCCGTCGGCAACAGGGATTGAAGCGTAAACCAAAAACAAACAGACTAGGAGCAGACTTTCTGTGCATGTGTGATTTTAACGTGCTGACACCAACGGATGCCATCAGATTGCGTTGCATAAAAACACTGCAGAAGCAGAAACACCACCAATACGAATCACTTGGCGTACGTTCAGCGGAGAAGGACAGTATTCTGGGAGCAGATGGAGGGAGTTTGGGCTGGCACAATCATCTGGTCTTCCCGTGGGTGGAGTCACTCGGCCACATTACAGAACCCGTGGCCATTTTTAGAGCCTCCACATGTCAGAGACGAGGGTAGTTTACCGTCAGACCCAAATCATGACTCAAAAACTGTAATTAGCTGTAGGACTGGCTGATATGACGTTATATTATGTGTGACGGTAGGAATGAGTCAGTGGCACTGATTTTGTGATACCACTTATATTGTGGTAAATATATTTGAGCGACTATTAATGGGCAGGACTGTCTGACATGTAAAAGTGACAAAGAAACATGAAGTAATGTGAAAAGACAAAGCAGGATGCGTCCCAAACAATTCAAGACAAGATAGAACTTTTTATTGGTGTAATTAATAAAATATTTATATTAAAAATGTTATATAAATGAATATATAATATTAAGTACATTTTTATACATTAATTATATTAATTAATATGAATTAATATGAATATTATTTATTATATTATCATTGAATATTTTAAAAATATTAATATAAAAATTGTAATATTTATACATTTTATATAAATTATTAATGATATTATTTATAGTAAAGTCATTTGATTATTATTATTATTAAATAATATTGTTTGTATATTATTTTATCTTATATTTTATGTAATATTAAGTAATTAAGTAAAATATTATTTTATATTATTTTTACCATCCCAAACAACTCAAGACAAGATATATTAATATTTAAAATCTTTATATTAAAATGTTATATAAATTAATATATAATATTAAGTAAATTATTATATAAATTAATATTATTTATTATTATAATTCTCTTTAAAAATATTAATATTAAAAATGTTAATTATACATTTTATATAAATTATTAATGATATTATTTATAGTAAATTATATTTATTATTATTATTATTAATAATAAATAATATTGTTTTGTATATTATTTTATCTTAAATTTTATGTAATATAAAATAATATTTGTATATTTAAAATATTATTTTATATTATTTTTTACCGTTTTGAGTTTTTTCTATTACAAAGTCCCAATGTATCTGACTTCCATCCCTTGACTTGCATCCCAAACAAATTGTTATTATTAATATTTATTATTAAACATTCATATTTATTCATATCAAATAAATGAATTAGTAATATTGTTATTAATGTGTATTATTAGTATATTAAATAATATTATTTTATTCTATTTTATATAATATTAAATTATATTTTTATATTATATTATATTATATTATATTATATTATATTATAGCTGTTTTTGCACCAACGCCAGAGTTTTATATTTTGGTTTGTGTCCATCAATTAAAAAAATATCAAAGAAAATAATCCATTTAATTTATAAAGTATTTAATTGACTGGATTGTTCAAAAATAGGCATTTCCATCTGAATCACCATACATGCTGCATTATTTAAAATATAAAGTATTTTTTGTCAAATTTCCAGCAAAACAACTTTATTGTGATTTGTTATAAAATTACTGCGATATTTTGGTAATATCACCCTCTCCTGTTTAACACAGGATGAAGATCTTTATCCATTCAAACAGAATGACAGATAAACATCCACATGTTCTTTCCAGCAGATCAACACGGCTGGAAATTGTGCGTCTGAAGTTCTGCTGGCCTAACATTTAGCTCCAGTGTGTCTGTGTTATTGCATTAAACTTCCAGACACATACATATCATGAAAGGCTGTCTCTTTCTCTTGCGTTTTATCCTGGTAAACCAGCGCCTGAATCTTTGATGATTAAAAAAAGAGCAACAAAACATTGGAATGACAAGTGCGGTATTGCCGAGCAGCAGAGGAGAGTTACGCTCAGGTGAAGGAGAATTATATTCCGCTGCTCCTAAAAGAGACGCTAAAAGAGCACTGGATAGAAAATGACTGCTGTTATAGTGTTGATTAACTGATGCCAATAGCTTAGCTACATTTTCAGTAGTCTAACAGTAGCTCAGTTGTTTTCAAATTAGCATAGCTTTTCCCAACAAGAAGCAATGTAGCATTAAAAATGCTGCATCGCTGTTTTTTGCCACATTCAACACACTCTTGACTGATTTCCATTTTGGCGAATTGGTGGCTAATTTGTATAAATTTGTTGGATAACCTTTTTAAATATTCATACATTTTCATATCTGTTAACTCCTCACTGATGGTTTGGTTTAGGTGTGTACTTTCATGCTTACATTTTTACATTCCTAAAAATTGTATGTTTCTGTATGAATCACATAGTAAAAATAGAAATCACAATCTCGAAAATTGTTGTTGATTGGCCACATTGTATTTTTTTAGCAAACAAACACTCCTAGAAGACTCATAACTCCAAAACTATAGCAAGGAGAGTCAAAACTTAGGTATATCGTTTGATAGAAAACCTTTCACATTTTTATATTAACAAAAAAATATTACATTTGGACATTCTCATGCTGAGAAACTGCTGATAAAATACAAAGATATATCATTTTTGGTGAAGTTCCCCTACATGTGAGCGGCATCTGGATCAAATTTTGTGGTGATAGCATAAAGTAATCAAGTGTTACAGCATGGAACCAAGGTAGTCATTTTGTTTAGCCCTTGATGCCCCCTAATGGGTATTTTTAAAATCGTTCCTCCATGAGGAATATCTTGTGATCAACGCAATGGATGGGGAGCATCCACTGTAAGTTATGATGTGACAGTTTCATGAAGATATAAGCGAAAATGCCACGTGAAAGCTACATCTTATTTTGGTTAGCGTCTGTGCGCCTGTGGGGTTTTATGTGTTGTAATTCTGTGAGAAATATCTTGTGATCGACTTATTAGATTATGTTTTGATTACTCATTTTAATCGTGAGAATCTGCTGTAAATAATAATGTGCAATTTTCCACAATCAGAGCATGTTTCATGAAGTTACCAGCGAAAACGTGATATAAATGCTGCATCGGTTTATTATTTACATATGGGTCTTACAGGGCTTCACGTATAAAAACTCACTCAAGTTTAGTCAAGGCCCAAAATAATTATACTTGTTGTATTCTACTCCGTGAGACCTTTCAAATGACATATGACACGATTATCTGAGCTGTTTGATGGTTTTTGACACATTGCAGTACATAGTACAAAAAAGTATTTCATAAATTATGAAAACATTTTTTTTTTATTATTATTCTTCAGCAAATAACTTTGCACTACTTGGGAGTTAATCAAATTGGCTACATTCATTGTAAAGTTCAGACTCTAAGCTTTCAAATGACACCTATTTTGTGTTGATCAAGGCAGTAGTTTTGAAAAATATGATTAAATCATTTTTTTGTAACTAGGTGGCGCCCACGGGCGGTACACACCGGCTTAGCGGGATGATTCAGCACTCATGCAAATTTTACGAGGGAAACCCCACCAAAAACATTGATTTTACCCCCCAGAATGCAATTTTTTACAGGAGGATTCCCCCGAAACAAGATTGGCCTAGTTTTAAGTAGCAATTTGGTGGGTTTTGTTGTGAAAACCTGCCAACCCTGTATAAGGGCTAGTTCACACAGAGCGCATTTTCCCCTTCCACTTTTCCATTGTTTTTCAATGCTAGACGGTTATGTTTGACCATTGTGCACGTCTTTTGCAGCATCTCGCACATGACACAGTATTCTAAAAATGTGGCGCTTAAGTTAAAATAAGTTGAACTTTTAAAAACACGTCTCTAGACCTTTTTGCTTTTCTTTTTCTAGACCTTTTTTTGCTTCACTGACCTGCGTCTCAGGTTTTTAACAGCAAAATGTGTTCTGTGTGAATGGCACCTAAGGAGGTCAATAAAAAATACAATAAAGAAAGCTATCTATTAGCAGTAATGCGGTTCTAAAAGATAAGCTAAAGCGATTTGAACACACAAACAGCTTCAACGCTAACATGATGCTGTTAACAGAGAGGAATTGTAACAGCAATCTGTTGAGATCATTTACAGATTTACTTTCACAGACTGGGAAAACAACCCATTATAATATGAATGAGTCTCTGTCAGTAATATTTAGGGATGATCCTGTTTTTTGTCTCCATGTGTTCGTTTTGGCTGTGTTTTTTTTTTCTTTTTTGTCACATAAGACAGCATTGAGGAATGTGTAGGGATGTGTTGTTTCAACTAACACTTTCAATCAAGACAGAGAATGTACTGTGAATAATTGTGTTTAAAATATAGTTTAAAGCCTAAATCTCATTAGAGTTTATTATATTTAACTTAGCTTCTTAGCATATGATGTCTCACTATGGTGGAAAGAATAAATATGCCGTTTGATGGAGCAGTTGAAAGTCAAATTAATTCATAAATGCCCAAGTTTTCTATTTTTCAACTCATGGTTCCATTTCTACAGAGAAATAAGCATCAAAGTCATTAAATATTGACTTGGTTATTTCTAAAGCTCACTTGAATTTGTTCTAGCTCATTAGACGTGACATAATGGTGTCTTCATACACAAAATGCTGTCTGTTAAGTCATTCTTATGAGTAGTGTTCTGCAGCACAGTATGCAGACAGCAGAGTATGTTCTGAAGTGTGCAGCCAGTGAATACTTTGCTATCCCACAAAGAGACTGCGGTCTTTAGCCTCCTTGTTAGAGCGCCCGACTCCCATGCCAGCAGAACGGGGTTCGAGTCCAGCTTAGAGCAGGTGGTTCAAACAGGAGGGGTTGTATTTGTGCCGTGACCCAGTTGGAAGTGTGGTTTAGAAGGGGTGAGTAAAACAGACGTAGGCTAGTAAGAGCTGTGCATGTAAACCTCACTCCCTGAACTCAAGAGGCGCTCTAGCGACTGTGGTCTTTAACGTCCTTGTTAGAGAGCCCGACTCCCATGCCAGTGACCCGGGTTCGAGTCCAGCTTAGAGAAGGTGGATCAAACAGGAGGGGTTGTATTTGTGCCGTGACCCAGATGGAAGTGTGGTTTAGAAGGGGTGAGTGAAACAGACGTAGGCTAGTAAGACCTGTGCATGTAAACCTCACTCCCTGAACTCAAGAGGCGCTCTAGCGACTGCGGTCTTTAGCGTCCTTGTTAGAGAGCCCGACTCCCATGCCAGTGACCCGGGTTCGAGTCTCGCTTAGAGCAGGTGGTTCGAACAGGAGTGGTTGCATTGGTGCCATGACCCGGATGGGAGTGAGGTTTAGGGGGGTTAGTGTAACAGACGTATAGGATAGTAAAGACCTGTGCATCTAAACCTCACTTCCCTGAACTCAAGAGGAGCTCTAGCGACTGACAATAGAGACTGCAGTCTTTAGCGTCCTTGTTAGAGAGCCCGACTGCCATGCCTGCGGACCAGGGTTTGAGTCCAGCTTAGAGCGTGCATTTCGAACAGGAGGGGTTACACTAGGCGAACCAGGAATAAATCTTTTTTTTTTTTTTGGTCTAGACCAAAAGAACCAAGAGGACTGAGCAACAAGTGTGAACACAGTCTCAATTGGCCACCAAATAAAATACCCCAAATACATCTTTCAGCTGATAGAGTGACTTTTCCACTTCAAATCTGGCAGATTTCAGCAGCGTTTCTGAGCAAATAACAGACATGTAATCTCATGACTCAAGATCAAGAGAGCCTAACCCTACAGAACACAAAATAAACTCTTGAACACACAAAAACAACATTTTATCACAGACAGATCTTCAGTTTCAGTTGAAGCTGATTCAGTTTCTCAATCATATCGTTAGAACAGTACTCACTGTTTTCGGCACTCACATTTTCATCCTCATCTCTATGTGAACTACAGACATTGTTATCCTCATCTCTAGGACAACATGAGACAAGCGGCCAACTAAAAGTCTAGCTCACGGTGCGCAGGGCCAAATCTGCGGCTGACAGCGTTATTATTTGTTAGATGCGGTTGCTCTTTTCTCTGAACGGCATTTTGCTTTTCCTCTGGGAAGTAGAAATTTGGAAGGAAATGCGTTTTGAAAGCCTCGTCTGGCTATTGTTCAGTGTCCTTGGCTGATGTGGTTTTAAAACACGGCGGGGGAATTCGTGATTCTGCCTGCTGATATTTTCAGCATCTTGAGACTCCAGGAACACTCATTTTAATTTATTTTTAATGGTGGTTATTGTCATTGTGAAGGTCGCTTACATTTGCTTCGCCTGCTTCTGAAACGGTTCTCTCGGCTGGAGGTTGTAATCGCCTGTGACAACAGTTACCCGCAGAAAATACTTGTGTGTGTGTTTGTGATCAAGTGATTGAGACCCCAAACAGATGGACCTCTGGGACCTGCGGTCATGTTGTTATCCTCTGGGAAAAGGTCAGGCGTTGGATACTTCCACAAGATGATAAGAAATTCCTACATTTTACAAACATAAGCATGTCTGTTTACTTATTCATGTGTTTTCAGATACGAAGGCAGGAGTTTTGGAGGTTTATCCATTGGAGGACGCTGATAAAGTGGATTTGAATGGTAATCAGGTACTAGATGTTCCTTAAGAAACACGTTAGCGGATGTCTCTGTTTGACTGTTAATGAAAAATAAACATAAATGTGTCTTGAAGGTCTTATAAAAGTTATAAAAGATCTCTTCTTCGCCTACTTTTGAAAACATTACTAATCTCCTCCTGAAACTGTTGCATTTTGCCATTTTCTCTGCAAGTTTTCTCTTTATTTCCCTCAGTTTTTATGTAAATCTAATTAGAATCTGTGGGTTTGGATAGCTTTAAATATAATTTTGTGAAAATGATCTACTTTTTTATCATGTTATTATGTGATTTAACCCTTTCTTTTCTGGAAAAAAGGGGGGTTAATGAAGGGCCAATCAATAACAAAAAAAATATTCCATAGAAGAAAGAAAGTCATACAGGTTTGGAATGACATGAGAATTTTCATTTTTGGGTGAACTAACCCGAGTTAAACAGGTGCGACGAGTACTCTTGCTAACAGGTGGAGGGGGGTAGAATCAAACTTGTGTTCAGATCCAGCAATCAAACCCCATCCTGTTTAGATCCTCTGATGTATCTGGCTACCCGGGACGAACCGGTGCGCCTGTCCATCGGGGAGTTTCTGCTTTGATGCTCGGACATTAAACAGGACGTCTGTCAGGAGGAGTTTTGCGGCGTTCGCCGGTTAGCTGAGTAAATCTGCATGTCTTCTGCTCGAGTGGACTTCTCTTTATGTTAGACAGACAGACAGCAGGCCGACAGAGATGCGTGTCCATTCTCATTGCTCCGGCTGAAATGAAAGGGAGTTGGGAGTCTTTGATGTCATTCTGTGGGCTGTGATCTCTTCTGCTTAATTAAGACACAGTGTTTGGTCTCAGTGCTTTATACAGCGGACGAGAGTGAACCTGTGCCGCCAGGTATTCATAATCAGATCTGGAATGAACTGGTGGCCGGAGATCTGAAGGCATTTGTCCGTTTGACTTTAAAGTTTGGTTCAGTCGGCTGGTCATTACCTCTAAATAAACCCTGACAAGGTGAACAGGTTTTTACATACTTTTTACATACTTTCCTGCCGGAACTGAGACTCGAACCATGACCTTGGGGTTAAAAGTCAGACTCTCTAACCAATAGGCCACAACAGTCCCAGAAGGAGCCTCCCTGTTGGGGAATCGAACCCTGGTCTTCTGTTTGACATGCTGAGATACTGTTCACTATACTAACAAGGACTGGCACTATATTAACGAGCACTATACTAATGACAAAAGAACACCAATAAAAAGTGAAGAGTATTAGAATGTCAAAAATAAATAGATGAACATGATTATGACGCACTTCTTATTATTACACGGCTCTGTGGAACACTTGATTCTTGAATCGTGCCCAATAACATAGGCTCATCCGGGTAACTGAAGTCAAGTCAGCACTTTACGCTTGCTAGGAACGTTTTTTCTTTTTGGAAGTTTTATGTTTGGTGAGCTAATAAAATATTAAAACTCAAATCTATATTTTGCGTACAGTTATTTAATTCTGTCATCCGGTATCGCGGACTCGCTCTCTCGTTTCATACAAATGCAGCTGCTGCCATTTTCCGACGATTGTTTTGTACACAGTAATGGTTTACAAGATAACAAATGGGTATGATTTTAAAACAGTTTAATCTCAAATCAATATATCTTATTATTTATGTGGTGAAATACAGTGTAATAAGTGGACTGTACCGTATCCCTTAAATGTCCGTATAGTTTGAACTTGCCTTTGCTAGCAATTGCTTTCTCTGTAGAAGCTTTGCGTTTAAAGAACTAATAAAATATTTCAACTCTGATCAATATTTCATGTCTAATTATTTACTTATGTGGCATGTAGCCGTGTAATAAGTGGTATAATGTACATTCAGTCGGTTGTTATTGCAGAATAAACTCCTTCAGGGTGATGCAAGACCCCACCACTTCACGTCGGGGTCCTGATGTACCTGCTGGATCTGGAATGAGGGGGTCCCTCAGTAAAAATCAAGTTCCAGGTGGTAAAATCCACTTTTTGGCAGGGTTCCCTTGGTAAAATTCACATTCCAGGGGCTAAATAACATGTTATTTGGGGTCGCTTCAACCTGCAGACATGAAAAACAACCCGCGGCAACAGTGTTAAAATTAGCTCAATTCCGCGGGAAAACCGTGGACTTGGTAATACTGGCCTGGATGTACGTTATCCCTTACTTAATTTCTTCTCTATTCCACTCCATCCCCACTACAAATTATAGCCTAGAATTTAAGCAGACAGTTTGATATGGTAACACTTTATTATGGGGAACACATATTCACTATTAATTTACTGCTTATTAATAGTTAGTAAGGTAGTTGTTAAGTTTAGGTATTGGGTAGGATTAAGAATGTAGAATATGTTAATGCAGAATAAGGCATTAATATGTGCTTTATAAGTACTAATAAACAGCCAATATCCTAGTAATATGCAAGCTAATAAGCAGCTAGTTAAAGGTACAATATTTAAGATAGTTGGATTAAAATATCCAAAAACCAATAGAACATTGTTATATATTTTGTTGACTTGTGTACTTACATTATCCCAAATGTTTCCAAGAATGTTTAAATCCAGAGAAATAAGCAATTTTAACCAGGACACGGACTGTGCATCGCCTATCAATGACATCATACCCGCGTTACCCTCGGTTTCTGGTTTTATTTTGTAGAAACCATGGAAACACCAAAGACGCTTAAAAACCAATCATGTTATATAGCTCAACACAGTAAGTCTTATTTTTTAAATCTCTTTTTCTTGATTTACCGCGAGTACCATGATTTACCATGCCTAATATCGATATAGCTTACTGCAGTGCGCAACGAGTGTCTCATAGTAGCCGCTAAGCGAACACAGACTAGCATTATAACAACTTTCAACACACAAATGTATCTAATATGATAAAACAGCGCTGCTTTACCCCACATTCGCTTGACCAGAAGAAGCGGAAGCGGCGACTGTGGCATAATAAAAGTTCTGTTGCTCTCAAGGCATGTGTCGCGCTCGTCTCTCATTAGCAATCGCTCCAGCGGCCTCGTTTTTTGCTCCCACAGCAAAGTACTACAGTAATGTTAATAATCTTATCCATGAGCATTATTTCTGTCTGAGTCCCGTCCCGATTCTTTTTCACCGGCTGTGAGGTGAAGACGACATCTCCCATGATTCCGTACACAATCTCAGCATCATCAAGCTACAGCGACCTCTAGCGGTGAAAATTTACATAGTGTGCCTTTAAAAGAGCCTATAAGTGTTACCAATAATACACAAAAAACAACATACAGAAAGATTCGTTAACAGAAGTGTGAGTGTTCTTGTGTCGGAAGATTATATTTCTAAATGTGTATGAATTGAAAAAACAAATGTGCGGTTTACAAATCTAAGAGGACAGCTTGGAAATCTGTGGGTATGGTTTATTAATCCGTGGGTGTGATTTGTTAAACCTGGGGGAACAATTTAAGAATCTGTGATTAGAGTTCATAACTGAGGGGACGAATTACAAAACTGTGCCCATGGACTTGTGGGTCTTTTTTTTCTCCTACGTGTGACTTCCCGGGCTCTGTGGTTCTAAACCAATTAATCAAGCCAAATGTGAAACCAGCTTGAAACTGCATGACCTGTTGAGAAGGAACAAATTTCAGGAATGCAATATTGATCAACTGGGGAATCTCATTCAGATCTCAACATCTAAATGACTGAGATGCAGCAGAGTGAAGGACACAGCCGGGGTGTGTGTGTGTGTGTGTGTGGACATCAGACTAGCTCATCTGTCACGTCTCTGTTAGGTAAAGGCTATGAAGGGTCAGATGCGCGCAGCGGTCAGCCGGCAGCAGTAACAGAAGCATTGCTGTGTGTCTCAATCCATCCATCCATCAATCAATCAGTCGCTCACAGCATGAGGTCACAGGTCACTGGGTCACGGCTGGCCGTTAAGTTTCATTACACCAGCATCCACCTGTCTGCTGCCCTGGAACACAGGAAGCTGCCTTTACAGGATCATGCTGCCATTTCCTGCCGGCACCAACATCAGCTCCAGAACACCAGAGGGCGCTGTTCAGAATGTGATGGAACCACCTGACTTCATTCTAGCATGTAATGCTCACTTTTCACAATCCAATAAATTCCCAAGAGATATAATCCCATCCCATCCTACACTTTTTCTCATCGAATACCACGTTTCAATGAGAAATGTCACACTACGCAAGTGAAATAGGATACGAGTGACATTTCGGGCGAATTCCAAATGGCATTTTTTCACCCTTAAAGGGCACTTCGGAAAGGGGGCGCCATTTGTAGGGGCGTTCCAAACGAAAGTGAACACATGAATCTCTTCACAAAGGAAACTTCCACAAGTTAGCGTTAGCGAAGGGTACATGGGATGGTCACTTTTAAAGAAGTAATCTTATCATTTATAGTCACGTGACCCAGGGTGGCGAATCTTCAAGTGTCATTTTAAACGTAGAGTTCGAGTTAAAAGTGCAGTGTGTAAATTTGAGTGGCATCTAGTGGTGAGGTTGCGAACTGCAATATAGAGAAGCTATGGTGGCCAACACAGGACAAAGATGTCGTCGTCTGAGACAGCAGAGAGTAGCCAGTCAAGTAAACACGCTCTGTAGAGCAGTTTGTCCATTTAGGGCTACTGTAGAAACATGGCGGCGCAAAATGGCGACTATGTAAGGGGACCCGCGGTGTATGTAGATATAAATGGCTCATTCTAAGGTAATAAAAACATAACATGTAAGGTCTTTATACGCCACTGAAAACATAGTTATGTATATTATATTGCATTTCTGTCAATAGATCCTCCTTAAATTTACACATTGCACCTTTAACATATAAACAGAATAATTTAAGTTGTTCTGTTTGTGATGCATTACACACATTTTTGTCATACATTTCATATGAAGTTTAAATAAGTTTTATAGGTAAAAAATGTGTTTTATAGTAGCTACATAGTTTTTTTTTTCTGAAATAAGACTCTTTTGCTCACCAAGAACAGCGTTTATTTGAAATATAAATCTTTTGCAACGTTATAAACGCTTTTACTGAGAATTTTAATTAATAGATATTTTTAAAACGGTTTCACACAATTTTAAAATGTATATCAAATATTAAATTGAAAGATTTTATATATCTGATTTTGTAATATTGTCAAGTTTAATTGTATATTGTATTATTTTATTATTATTTATATTTTATTTTATATTTGCCATGAATACAGCCTAAAAATATGCTTTCAGCTACCAGGAAGAGTGAATATAAGATTTTTTTAATGCAAATTTTAATTTTGTATAAAAACTGAGATAAAAACAGTAATATAATTAATATTTATTAATTAAATAGTTATGTGTTAGTGATATATAATATACTGCGAAGGCTTAAAAATGTAATTTTATTTATTTCTTTACTGCTGCAGTGGTTAGCATATAAATAAGTATAAAAATGCAGTTTATATCCATATTAACACTGAAAAGGCAGTACAGAATCTCAATAATTGTATATACCATGAAATAGTCCGTTTACACACTTTCACGTAGCACAATATATTTCCAGCTCAAAAGCTGATTCTTAATTTTCATGCACAGCCATTAAAAAAACGAAACGATTGACAACTCTCTGATAGCACTTCATTTACATGTAGCACTGCATCTTTATCTCAGAGCCCAACTCCTCTACGTGAAACTGACATAATAAAAGTGTTATTTAAGACCTCCGTAAACTAGGCTGCATTTAAACTTTATTTCTGTGCTACTTAGGATATTTAAGACTTTTTATGGCCTTACATTTGTGAATGTGAATTTGTGAACCTTAAAAAAGTGATTCCAAGGCATTTTAATAACCCTGATTTAACACATTTGATCATATTTCCACACTTTCCGCAGATTTTCAGTGCAGAAAATGCGGGAATGGTCTGCAGCTTCTGTCTGGGCCGGACTATAACATATTAATGAAGAGTGAAGAGCAGTTGAAAGGTGTTTAGATTAAATTATAATATTATGATTTTTAAAATTCCAGCCGACAGGATTTTTCATGTCACTGAAGCGGTGTATTTGCTGACAGGAAGAGACGGACGAAAAGGCCCGGGCTGTATTTACACAGAGGGAATGTGAGATTAAATTATGAATAATGCGAGAGAGAGAGAAAGCGAGGTAGGTAAAGGCGAACGCGGGAGGGCGGTAACAGATTCCCCGAGGACTTTCCGCTGGGTTTAACCCACTGAAGCGGAACTGAACGGACAGCTCCGGTTAAATAAGAACAAATTTACTTTTCCTTCCTTCTCTGGGGATGGATCCAACCACAATAGCTGATATCTTTGTTTGCTCGCTGCAGTCGGACACACAAAACGACGTACACCGAATATCATAAACAACCCTGCTGGTTTAGACCAGTTTGAACCGGCTTAAATTCCAATATGAACTACTTTCTAATGTAAATATGTTTATAATTCGTTCTAGAGACTGAATCTAACCTCCGTTTTACTTTGGTATTCCTCCAGTGCATGAGAGCAGCCTGTTTGTTTACCGCCGGTCATTACAGCGTCTCGTCTCTCCGCTGATATCCCCCGCTGAGGCCTGGAGGAAAAACACTTATCTACGGAGGGAAATGTCAACCTGTGTCGGAGCAGCCGCAGAGAATATACAGGCTTTAAGGGCCACAAAGCACAGCGGTGACAGGCTAATCAGGAAATGATCAGGTACGGGTATGATCAGGTGCGGTGGATGGGGCGGCTTGAGGCCGCGAGGAAACAGGTTATTACACTGAGGGGTTGCTGAACCAACATGTCTGATAACATTTGAGTCTGATCCAAAACTAAACAGAAACTGGGTCATGTGTTTAAGGGGTCGTTCCTGTTACGCAGTAACTTGTAAAGGGGTCATGTAATGGATTATTTAAAATTATGTTCCTTGATGTTCACTACAATGTTAATGTTTTTTTTTACACAAAAAACAAATAGGCTACATGGAAAAACTTCTCTGAAACGTTTTGAAGGGGCGTCTAGTAAACAGCCACTGTTATGATTGGCTAAAGTCGTTGCATAGGAAACAGCATCAACCAGTGTTGCCAAGTCCGCGGTTTTCCCGCAGAACTGGGCTACATTTACACCGTTGCCACGGGTTGTTTTTTCATGTCCGCGGGTTTAAGCGACCCTGCGTAACATGATATTTAGCCTCAATGCTAATTTTACTAGGGGAACCACGGCAAAAACGTGGGTTTTATCCACCCGGAATGCGATTTTTATTGGGGAAGCCCCCCTGAAATGCGATTGGGCTAGTTTTAAGTAGCAATTGGGCGTGTATTGTTGTAAAAACCTGGCAACCCTGGTATCAACATCAAGTGGTGGAACTATGACTTCACTTTGTAGGCTAATCTGCAGTTAGCATCTAGCTGGTTCCCTCGACAAAAACCCAATAGGATTTTCCCATAGGCTTTTGGATTATCGCAAAAAACAAGTTTTGTGATATTTTGTCCATCAAGATAATTTTCACAGCTTTTACGACTTTTGAAGCCTAAATGCAGTCACAAGAAGCAAAAAGCTAAATGTAGGCTATAAACGAACTACACCAAGGTCCCACAATTTCAAAGTCACCACCACAAAGCCTCTTATTCTTTATCTAAAAACATTTTCCTGTATATTTTGAATTAGAATAGCTTGTAAGAGCGCAGTTATAAGCATAACTAGGCTGTAAAAGCGGACTGAACATACCTGTTTGGTGTGATGGTGTTTAATCTCCCTGACAGCCTCTGTAGTCCAGTTTAGCGGCTTGTTAGCAACCGTCTTTTTCAAGACACGTAACAGCATTGAAAAGTCATGTGTAGGTTAATACTGATGTATTTGATCTCGTAGAATAAAACGTGAAAGTATCTTGAGCTTGTTTTAACCACGGACCTTATTCAGCCATTTTAACAAACCCACGATGGACGACGGAGCCGGAAGTGCTAAAATGCTAACTCGCTTCTGGTTTTTGGCCTACAAAAATGCGTCATCCACCACTCTATTGTGTTAGTGTTTTGAAAACATTGTCTATATAAAATCATCATTAACAGATAAAGCATTATGAAATCATTTACTTACGGTTTGTGATGCAGACTGTCAGATCCAATATAGTTGGCTGCTCTATCTTTCATCTAATGTTTCTTTGCAAACTCTCCATTACACTGTACCTCATTTACAAAACAAAATGCTCCGAACAAACATATAATCATCTGACGCATTTCGGGATGCCATAAAAATAAACCATCCACTTGTTTCAGATGCTGGGATCCTTGTGAAGTCTGTACAGAGACGCAAATGACCTGTTTAAACTGCAAAGCGAACGTTCTTTCACTCTTCCATTTCCAACAAAAAAAAATCTATATTTAAAAACTAAGAGCTTAATATTTTATCTGAAATATTCAGACATATATATGATGGGGACATGATGTACTGCATAGTAAACATGACATGTTAGAGTGTGACTGATACCTCTTTCTTTGTTTTAGCTCACTTAAATAAAAAAAGGATTTTAAATATAATAAATAAATAAGAGGGATTTAAAATTCATGTTAATTTCGGCAGACCCTCGGGAACAATTACCCACGCTGTAGCAGTCAGAACAGACCCATCTCATTTACATTTCCTCATTAATACTGATTAATACAGCTTAGATTGGAATTCTTTGTTCAGGTCAGTTTCACTCCACAGATATTTCACTCTGTATTCAACAAACTTACAATTAAATCCCAGCTTTAAAGGGATAGACTGTATTTTTGTCCTCTATTCTTAAATATCTTATATAACTTCAGAAGACTTCAAGTTATTTAAGAGCAATGAGTCATAGAGTCATAAGGACCACTTTTATGGTGCTTGACAGCTTAAAAATGTATTAAAATTGTCATTTTTGGGTGAATTGTTCCTTTAACAGTTAGCAACGGGTTGAAGGTCCAAATGTCAGTTTCAGTTAAGGGCTCTACACAATCCCAGACGAGGAATAAGGGTCTTATCTAGCGAAACGATCAGTCTACAAAGCAAACGTGCAAAAACTAAGTCAAATGCCCTTTACAAAAAAAGGTAAAACAATGATGTTGGACAGTTTTTAAGGTTGGAGGAGAAAATGAGTTTTTACAGTACTTCCGCCTACAGTACTACCGTGTGACCTTTCCAACGTGATAACGTAATGCGTGGCGCAATTTATAAAATGTATATACTTTTTTTTTTTTTTTTAAGAAAATGACAGATCATTTCGCTAGATTAGACCCTTATTCCTTATCTGGGATCCTGTAGAGCCCTTTGAAGCTGCACTGAAACTGCAGTTTGGACCTTCAACCCATTGAACCCCATTGAAGTCCACTATATGGAGAAAAGTCCTGGAATGTTTTCCACAAAATCCTTAATTTCTTTTCGACTGAAGAAAGAAAGACATAAACATCTTGGATGATATTATGGTGAGTACATTATCAGGAAATTTTAATTCTGGAGTGAACTAATCCTTTAACCTTAATTTTAAAACTACTTTGTGTTATTGTTAAGGGTTAGTATTTTATATTCTTTTTTAATATATTTTAATTATTTATTTTACCTCTTTCTCTCGCTCTCTCTCTCTAAATATATATTTTTATAATTTAATTTAATCTAAATATAATTTTTATTTAATTTTACTATTTTTTAAATTTATATAAATGTTACTTTTAATTTTACTATATTGTTACAATTTTTATTTATTTATTTTAAAAGTACTTTATTTTGTTCATTTTTATATATATATTATTTTCTGTAATTTTATTTATTTATACATACATACATACATACATACATGCATATCACCCAAATATGATAATACTCATAAAAATGCAACCACACAAATAAATGCGCTGTTAAGATTTCCATATAGAACAGTTTAAAACTGAAGTAGTTTATTAGGAGACGATGTGTGTTGTTCTTTTTTTTACGCTCAAATAAAGCCTCTGGCAGCCCATAATAGCTGCGCTGACGAATGGCTTGAGATTACTGCCAGCTTGTGATTGTCACTTAATTCCATTAATATTTCATTCCACTTTCAGTGGAGTTAAACCGGGTCGCGGATGTGTCAGGAAAAACTGTGCCAAGAGACTCTACAATGGAAAATCCACAAGCAAACATTTCAATAATTTAACCTGTTAGATTTACCCTGTCTCTTCATTATTTCATTAGACCAGAGAGAATAAAGAGCTAGTTCACTCAAAATTGAAATTAAATCATTTACTCACCCTCATTGTTCCAAACCCATTTGAATTTTGTTGCTTTCATTGGAAACAAGTATATTTTGAAATATGCTATTTTTTATAGGCTCTTAAAAGCACTTTTTTTTCCCTGTCTACTCTCTTTGACGTCACCACCACAGGATAGTCGCTAGTGACGTTAACATGACATCATTTCCTTTAGCTCTGGGGTAATTAGCCAAATTACTGCTCAAAAACGTTCTTCAGACCTCCAAAATGATAATTTCTCCTTTCAGCTCAGGAATGAGGTTCTGCTCTCAAACGTGGGCACTGAGTGTGCCTGTGGAGATGTGTTCAGTAATGATCTTTGAATTCAAGTGCTGGACTTTTCTCTGACAAACACTGCCAAGCTTCACGGCCAGGGTGCTTTCTGTACCGGCGTGGTGCCAACGGCCACAGTGGATTTGACAAGAGCAGAACATTACTCACAGAGCAGTGCACTCTGGGGGGAAAAACTAGGTACTCTAACCAAGTAAAAATAAGTGTAATTGATGTTTCTTGTTAGGTTTGGTTTCTGAGAGGACCGATCTCTTCATCTTCTCTGTTAATGGCAGGTCATTTTTAGGGCAGAAAGTGAACGTTGGTTCATTAAATCCTTAAAGTCCTGCCTGGTATCTGCAGACTCCTGTGATCCACTCAGTTGTTATTGTGAACTAAAACTAAAACTATTAAAAAAAAATTTGGGTAATTAAAATAAAGTTGAAATAAAATATAAATATTAGACGAAAAACTTAAAAAACTCAATATATACTCTCTCTCTTTATATATTATACTATAAGAACAGTGAATTTGAATGAATTTGAATTTCTCTTTAGACCGATATTTATACTTAAGATTTGGTAAGTCATACGATCTTTTTCAATGATTTTGGTTAATCGCTATTGCACTTTGATGGTGATATTATTACTGGCTTTTTTATAGCACTGTGACTGGCACAGATTATGAACATGAATAGTTAATGTGCAGTGCAAATGTTTGAAATGAATCAGCTCAATGTGGAAATCAATCATCAAATCGACGCAACAAATGAACTTGTTCACAGCACAGGTTTTATCGATGGCTGTTCCTGCCAAGTAATTTGCGAATCACCCAAATGAACTGTTAGAAATAGTGACGCTTTCAGACACTCTCACATGGACTGCCTGGGTTTTTCCTCATTTCCATGATGATATGCCTATTCAGAATAACTGAATGTATTTTTCTGTTTAAGAAACAGTGGAACAAGTGTGCCCAAAATGTGTTCGACTGCAATTTACACCGATCAGGCATAACATTATGACCACTGACAGATGAAGTGAATAACACTGATGATCTCTTCATCACGGCACCTGTTAGTGGATATATTAGGCAGCAAGTGAACATTTTGTCCTCAAAGTTGATGTGTTAGAAGCAGGAAAAATGGGCAAGGATGAGATCTCAAAGTGTAAGGATTTGAGCGAGTTTGACAAGGGCTAAATTGTGATGGCTAGACGACTGGGTCAGAACATCTCCTAAACTGCAGCTCTTGTGGGGTGTTCCCGGTCTGCAGTGGTCAGTATCTATCAAAAGTGGTCCAAGGAAGGAACAGTGGTGAACCGGGAACAGGGTCATGGGCGGCCAAGGCTCATTGATGCACGTGGGGAATGAAGACTGGCCCGTGTGGTCCGATCCAACAGACGAGCTACTGTAGCTCAAACTGCTCAAGAAGTTAATGCTGGTTCTGATAGAAAGGTGTCAGAATACACAGTGCATCAGTTTGTTGCGTATGGGGCTGCATAGACCAGTCAGGGTGTCCATGCTGACCCCTGTCCACCGCCGAAAGAGCCAACAGTGGGCATCAGAACTGGACCATGGAGCAATGGAAGAAGGTGGCCTGGTCTGATGAATCACATTTTCTTTTACATCACGTGGATAGCTGGGTGCGTGTGCGTTGCTTACCTGGGAACACATGGCACCAGGATGCACTATGGGAAGAAGGCAAGCCGGCGGAGGCAATGTGATGCTTTGGGAAATGTTCTGCTGGGAAACCTTGGGTCCTGCCATCCATGTGGATGTTACACGTACCACCTACCTAAGCATTGTTGCAGACCATGTACACCCTGTCATGGAAACGATATTCCCTGGTGGCTGTGGCCTCTTTCAGCAGGATAATGCTCCTGCCACAAAGCAAAAATGGTTCAGGAATGGTTTGAGGAGCACAACAACGAGTTCATGACCTCACAACAATGAGGTGTTGATTTGGCCTCCCCAGATCTCAATCCAATCAAGCATCTGTGGGATGTGCTGAACAAACAAGTCTGATCCATGAAGGCCCCACCTCGCAACTTACAGGACTTAAAGGATCTGCTGCCAACATCTTGGTGCCAGAAACCACAGCACACCTTCAGGGTCTAGTGGAGTCCATGCCTCAAAGGTCAACAATTCCATGGCTCAACAACACTGTACAACTACTTACACTAAATAACACGACAGAATGCACAAACATACACGACCCTGCATGAACTCTAGAGATGTGCATGTGTTCATGAGTTAATTAGCCCGCCTGTTACTGCAGTCTGTCCTCTCGTTAATACATCAGGGTTAACAAACTCTTCTGCCCTTTTAATTACACTCCACTAATACAACTGGATCATTTTCATTCTGCATTTATGATGGAGATACACACCGATGAGTCTTATCTTTCCTGTCCCAGTTCTCATTTAGGTAACAAAGCCAAAAAGATGAACAAAGGATTTCTTATAATATCATTTGATTAGTTTTGCTATCACAGCTTTGTATAATAAAGGACAATATTTATTTTTAAAAGGAAGCCTGATTTAGCAATCTCAATAACTCAAATCACAAATGACCTATCAGACATGTTTTTCATATCAGCGGGAAATGATATTGCTGTAGACCTTTTAACAGCCGCATTAGCTTGAGGTTTTTATTTAATGAGGATCCTTATATGATGCATAACAATTTGCGCACTATCTGTCCTAAATGGCATTCAAGATTGGGATTAGTGTGTCCTCAATCATAGTACACTGAATATACCTCGCCAAAGGTCCACAGCACACTATTTCCGAAGCTTTTGAAGTTCTGTAAAGCCATGTGTCCACTAAAGCATTTTTTCCCCCATGTGACAAGGTGCTGAGCGTCTATTTCGCTTTTTACCAGTCGCCGAAAGTTCATCAACACAGTGCTCATCACTGTCACTTTTTACCCAGCCGTCCAATAACAGTGGAAGAGGGGCGGGGCAAATACCACACTGACCAACCATCACATTCTGCCTGTACAACAATAACGAAAGACATCAAGCACTTCTCTTCATCCAAATCTATAGTGCCAGAGCAAGTATATTACATCGTGTCAACATTTTTTTATATTCAGAAACAAACTATTTGCGAATTCAGATACTAGTAACAGTTCTCATTCAGTTTGTGAAGGTTCCAGTTCGATTTGTTTGTGCCACTCTTAAGGTCGTAAGAATCTTTATTTCTGAATAAAGTCTTCCCATTCGAGTTTTCGTTTTAGATTTTGGTTGCTGCAGGGTCAAACCAGAGAGTGTTTTATCAAATATCTATTTTCAAATGAACCTTCAGCTGTAAATGAAATGAAGGCCTGTAATTGTGCACAGAAGCCATGCGAATGTTTCATCTTATTTAGAGTGCGGCTTGGAGTCATTAAGAGATGATTTGAAGTTATTAAATTGTGTCAGCGCAAACTAGCTCTTTCAGAAAGTGCTCTCTGATCAGAGACCAAAACATTACTGTAGAAATTACACAAATTAATCACAGTATGCCTTTAAAGGCCTAATATTTAGCATTTTATGAATTAATTTATTATAAATTAAGAAGACGTGCTCTGCTCCTCACACTAACCTACTTTTGGTTAAGAAGACTTTGAATATTTATTTTCATGTTAGTTTTTCCATTAAAAAGGACCCAGATTGCAGTCAAAATAGTTGCAAAGGTAAAAATATGTGACGATTTAAAATCTAGTTAGGAAAACTGTGTGCGTCCATATGGTTACAGCAGATATAATCTTGTTTTTTTCATGTACCTGTAAAGGTTGCTATGCTGTTGCCATTTCTATGCAGTGCTAAAATTCTACAAATGGTTTTAGTGTTTCTATGCAGTTGCTAGGGTGTTGCTATGTGTAGCTAAAGTGCACAAAATGTTGTTTGGAAAATTGCTATGCTGTTGCCAGGGTGTTGCTAGGCAGAGCTAAAAATCTACAAGTGGTTTTTAGTATTGCTACACAGCTGCTAGGTTGTTTGCCAGGGTGTTGCTATACGTAGCTAAAGTGCACAAAATGTTGTTTGGCAAATTGCTATGCTGTTGCCAGGGTGTTGCTATGCAGAGCTAAAAATCTACAAGTGGTTTTTAGTGTTGCTATATAGTTGCTAGTTTGTTTGCCAGGGTGTTGCTATGCATAGTTAAAGTGCACAACATTTTTGGAAAATTGCTATGGTGTTGCTATGCAGAGCTAAAAATCTACAAGTGGTTTTTAGTGTTGCTATACAGTTGCTAGTTTGTTTGCCAGGGTGTTGGTATGTGTAGTTAAAGTGCACAAAATGTTTGGAAAATTGCTATGCATAACTAAAATGCACAAAATGTTGTTTGGAAAATTGCTATGCTGTTGCCAGGGTGTTGCTATGCAGTTCTAAAACTCTACAAATGGTTTTAGTGTTTCTATGCAGTTGCTAGGGTGTTTGCTAGGGTGTTTGCCAGGGTGTTCCTATGCGTAACTAAAGTTCACAAAATGATTTTTGGAAAATTGCTACGCTGTTGGGGTGTTACTATGCAGAGCTAAAAATCTACACGTGTTTTTAGTGTTGCTATACAGTTGCTAGGTTGTTTGCCAGGGTGTTGCTATGCAGAGCTAGAAATATACAAGTGGTTTTTAGTGTTGCTATACAGTTACTAGTTTGTTTGCCAGGGTGTTGCTATGTGTAGTTAAAGTGCATAAAATGTATGGAAAATTGCTATGCTGTTGCCATGGTGTTGCTATGCAGAGCTAAAAAAGTGGTTTTTAGTCTTGCTATAAAGTTGCGAGATTGTTTGCCAGGGTGTTGCTATGCATAACTAAAGTGCAAAAAATGTTGTTTGGAAAATTGCTATGCTGTTGCCAGGGTGTTGCTATGCAGTGCTAAAACTCTACAAATGGTTTTAGTGTTTCTATGCAGTTGCTAGGGTGTTTGCTAGGGTGTTCCTATGCGTAGCTAAAGTTCACAGAATGACTTTTGGAAAATTGCTATGCTGTTGCCAGGGTGTTACTATGCAGAGCTAAAAATCTACAAGTGGTTTTTAGTGTTGCTATAAAGTTGCTAGGTTGTTTGTCAGGGTGTTGCTATGCGTAGCTTAAGTGCACAAAACATTGCTAAAGGTGTTAAAACTCTACAAATGTGTTAGCACTTCTATGCTGTTGCTAGGGTGTTTTTTTTTTTTAGCCTAGAGCATCAGGTGAGTGGCACTGAAAGGTGTTATCAACACTACACAATGTGTTTCACCATTCACTGTTTAAATACAGGGTGTGTGTATAAAAGCAGAACTGCTCTAGGTAGCTGTTATTCTGTTAGGACTAAGACTGTGGGATGCAGACGACTGTTGGGGAAATTAAATTTGCTGGGCTACAGGGGACATTCCATCAATATCGCTCCGCTCTCTGCTGAACACAAACCAAATCAAACTGGTGCCATGCACAGGCGTACACACATTCGCGGCAAGAGACAGACCGTGAAAACAGCGGACGGGGCACCAGGTCATTCTTTTCCAGGTCAGACCAGAGAAAATGTACTTTTATCTGAGGAAAATGTGTCATCGCAAAGTACTGCAGTTATAAAGCTCTCCATTTGAATCCCAGCAGCATGAGAGACATCACAGAAACCTGCTCAGTGTGTCCTGAATGCCACAGCAATGAGAGATGCTGTGAAACCTGCATTTCACAGCGTCTTGAAAGAAAATCATTTCAAAATATTCACATTTTATCAAGGAAACGGGACTGTTAATATTAGAGCGTATGATTTGGTCTATTGAGTACTTATTATTATTCAGGCTCCATGAGAAAATAAATAACAAATAAGATATCATGCATACCTGGAATGTTTCTTCTAGACATCACAGATATTAAATGGAGGGAAAATTACTTCTTAGATGTTCCTTCTGAGAAAAAGACCTCAGTAGTCTCTCATGTGTCTCCTCTGAGGAGATCTTAATGTCTCAGACTGTGCTCAGATTTGACAAGGTACCAAAATCTGCCATTACAAGTCAGAAATGTTTTATATTCTTACTGTATGTCAACTATTATCTCATTTGTGTCTGTTTTTATTTCCCTTAGGATGTTTTGAAGAACATTTTGAAGCAGAACTCTTGTAAGTTTTCTGAGCGATGAAACAGCAACCTCTGAACATTAAAATCTGCCTCTAGATAATACAAGAATTTCAATGAATCTGGGAATATTTTGAGGTGAGAAGACAAAAATCCTTCACACTCTCTTACAAGTTTATATGGACCCTAATAATCCAATTGTACTCAAACTACTACTAGCACAGTTGGAATAAAAAAAGTCACTTGTAACCACATCAATCAAAATGAATTGACCAAATCTGATTAAAATTTAATTTGGATGAATTTATTCCGTTTGAAACAAAAGGTGTCAATGTAAATGTAGCAACTGTGTCCAAACCACCTGCCTGCAACCACTCGGGTGCGCAAGTGGTGTTTTTATGTATTGTTCTGAAAAATATTGAACAAAGACATTGTTTTAATGAATAAAATGCCATCAATTTATGTTTCAGAGAGAATGCCAGACAAGTGACCGGAAAAGAAGACCTCACCGGTCAACATCTGACGAATTTCCTCATTGTGAGTTTTAGTTAGGCTGAATTTAGTTAGTGTCATTTGGTGGAGGGCAGGAGCAGCCAATGAGAAAAGCAGGTCAGGCAGAAAACAGGCAGGATGTAAATTTGAGTGTCAGGGAGAGAAATTGCGTGTATAGCCACACGAGCAGAAGATCCGCTCGACAGGAACCACAGGAACCGGGCCAAACAGACACACGACTCCCAAAATAGATCCATCTAGAGCTGAAAATCCGGGCCTGCAGGAGATTCTCACCATCAGGAGTGCTGTAGATCGACTGTGAAACTCTAATTATGTCTCTCTCTCTGTCTGTCTTGCTCGTTTCTCATCACAGTTCAGGTTCCATTTCCATACTATCCTTGAGAACTGACAGCTTTAATGGTAATTAGTGGTATTTTCTAAGGTAAGAATCACTATTACTGTTCCTCGTGTTAAAGGTTAAAGATCTGAATGAACAATTATCACTGAAGAATTAACCTTCTGTTTGTGCTAAGGATTTTAAAATGTCCTATTTCTAAATGATCAGAAGTTTTTCCATCTACATTAATTTCAAATATTCATGTCAAAAAGGTTGTCGATCACGGTTAAAAAGATTTGGTGGGCTTTTTTTGACTTGGGCCATGAATGCAATCACTTGAACACCCTAGCAACCACACAGCAACACTGTAAAAATGAACAAACAAACAAACAAAAAAACATTTAGACCAACCACAACACCTGAGAAACTGCATAGCAACATGCTAAAAACATTTTGTGGACTATAGTTACATATAGCAAACCTGGGCAAACAGCCTTAAAACTGCATAGCAACACACTAAAAACTATTTGGATCTCTTTAGCATTGCATAGCAACCCCTTGGCAAACACCCACAACACCTTAGCAATTGCACAGCAGCATACTAAAAAGTATTTAACAGTGCACTTTACCTATGTATAGCAACACCCTGGCAAACTGCATACAGTAGCAACGCCCTGGCAAACACCCACAACACTTTAGAAACTGCATAGCAACACCCTGGCAACCACATATTAACATGCTAGACAACATTTAGTGCTCCTTAGCTATGCATAGCAACACCTTGGTGAATACACTATTATATGCATAGCAACAGACTAAAAAACATTTGGATCACTTTAGCATTGCATAGCAACCCCTTGGAAAACACCCAGAACACCTTAGCAACTGCACAACAAAATGCTTAAAAACATTTAGTGCACTTTTCCTATGTAGAACATCACCCTGGCAAACTGCATAGCAACACACTGCATAGCAACACACTGGCAACCACATATTAACATGCCAGACAACATTTAGTGCTCTTTAGCTATGCATAGCAACACCCTGGCGAATACACTAGTATATGCATAGCAACCCACTAAAAACCATATGGATCACTTTAGCATTGCATAGCAACCCCTTGGCAAACACCCACAACACCTTAGCAATTGCACAAGTGCACTTTTCCTATGTATAGCGACACCTTGGCAGACTGCATAGCAACACACTGCATAGCAACACACTGCATAGCAACGCCCTGGCAAACACCCACAACACTTCAGAAACTGCAAAGCAACACCCTGGCAACCACATATTAACATGCCAGACAACATTTAGTGCTCTTTAGCTATGCATTGCAACACACTGGCGGATACACTAGTATATGCATAGCAATGCTCTAAAAACCATTTGGATCACTTTAGTGTTGCATAGCAACCCCTTGGCAAACACCTTAGCAACTGCACAACAGCATGCTTAAAAACATTTAGTATACTTATCCTATGTATAGCAACACCCTGGCAAAATGTATAGCAACAAACTGCATAGCAACGCCCTGACAAACACCCACAACACTTTAGAAACTGCATAGCAACACCCTGGCAACCACATATTAACATGCCAGACAATAAAAATGCATAGCTAAAGCTGGTGAATACACAAGTATATGCATAGCAATGCACTAAAAAACATTTGAAGCACTTTAGTGATGCATAGCAATGACCTGGCAACAGAATAGCAGCATGCAAACAACACTGTGTGCACTTTAGCTACACACAGTAACACCCTCGCGAACACCCTAGCAACTGCATAGCAACATTAAAATCCACTTGGAGCACTTTAGCTATGCACTGCAAAGACCACAGCATAGCAACATGCTAAACGTCTCACAGGACACTGTAGAAACTGCACAGCAGGCATGAATACCCTAGCATTGAAGCGTGAACAAACACTCCTTTTTCCTTCAGGAAATGTAAAATTCTAGTTTTCTATTATCAAGCAATATTTAAAGTCATAATAATTGTTATTGTCTCTCCCTGCAGTCCCGTGAAGCGCAGCGAGGCTCTGAAATGGCCTCAACTGATGCAGATTGCTGTTTGTAGCTGCAGTCCTGAAAAGCACTTAAAGTGAGTTTTAAAAGAGGGCTGCTCCCTCCCGAGGCAAAGTCTCTCTGTGTGAGTGTGTGTGTACTTCAGAGATTTTTGCACTTCTACAACAGGAGTCTCTTCTAGCAAAGCAAGGAAAACGTTCTCTTGTATTCACTCTCTCTCTCTGTTACCCTGTTTAACCCGCATCTGGGGATTTTGTACACCGCTCTATCGCATATAATCAGTGTCAAAGCTTTTAAGATTAATGGAGATATAAATATTGTTTTGATTCTGTCTTAATATCACTACTTGTGTGGTTTGGTTTTTATACATTAAAAAAAGTTTGATCCCGCCTTTAATGTCAAAAGTCTATGGGATTTTTCAGTTTCATCACAGAAAAAACAGAAAACTAATAGCATACGTCTCATCAACAAAAGACCTATCATTCTTGTCTTGTAGCACAAACAATTTGTGACTAGTGTCCCAAATGCTTATATAAGCAATTTGCTAATTAGTTTAGCTAAATGAGTTCACTAACAAGCACTAGATCAGGAACTTACCTCGTTTCCTAATTATACACACCCTGATTTTTACACATTTTGAGTTTTTACACACTGTCTGTGTGTCAACAGTGTAAAGTATGCAGCGGCTAATTAAGAGTCGCTAAACTTGTCTCTTTGCCGCTAGCATTCACACACCATTACAAACACACACACAAACATACAAAGCCCTCAGGCATGCACAACTGTCACTATCATAAACACACACGCACCAAGACACTCTTGTGAAAACATCACACACACTTGCAGACATTAGATTATTTCTGACACCAGACATTTCCTCCCGATAGCCTGATGTTCCACAGCGTGAACGTGTTGCTTTTTATCATTATTTTATTCGTCTGATGTGCTCACAGAGTCTGATGAAGACACTGCAGTAGCATTTCATTTAGCTTTGCTGGAGTGTGAGACGCCTAGTGCTGAAGGCTAAGAGATGTGAAATCCAATCAGGAGAGGGAGGACATTCAAGACAGGCTGGTCAAACCATAGCTGTTTGAAATAGAATACTGTTGTATTTTTATGGCTTATACTGTGGAAATGCATACTGACAAAATCTGAGTTCTGTGGCTTTTAGTTTTTGTCTCTTAGCTCTGAAGCCGTCTATAAGCTAATATACGTATAAAAGTTGACATAAGTAGCCTTCAGCAGATGAAAAGTACAGTCTTTCTTGTCTGAGAAACTGAATTGAAGATATTGATGACTCACAGATTTTCGTCCTATCAGATCTCTCTGGAATGAGAATGCCCCTCCCCCTAAACCGCCTATAACTAACTAGCGAGTAACAAACAATTGGTCCTGACTAGGGCTGCACGATTTTGGAAAAAAATCTTGATTGCGTTTTTTCAAATAAAATTGTGATTGTGACTGTGCATAGTTTGGCAGATGTAGTAAGTAATCCGAGTGTCTCATGCATACAAAAAAACAGGATACTGTACACAGTAAACATACTGCAAAATTGAGCAATAAACTAGTATGACCATACCACATGCATATAGACATTCAGTGTAGATCTGATTAGTCTTGGTTTCTCTAGAAGATTTTTTGTCAGGATTTGTGACAGTATATACTAATGTAAGACTCTCTCTCCATGTGGTGTGGGCGTCTCTATCTCCAGCAGGCTGATTTAAACTCTCACAGCATCTCAGCAGGGTTTGGATGCTCTCTGAGTTTCTCACAATGCTGACACCAAACGTCCCAGTACTGTTCCAGAACGCTCAGTTTGAGTACACGTGACACCAGAAGTCCTGAGGGTTGGATGTCAATCTGGCTTTCAATCACATGTAAGTGTGGTTTAGTGTTCGGACCAACCTGTGTCATGTGATGTGCAAACAGTTGAGAGGTTTCAGACACGTGCTGCATGCAGGAGGCACTACAGAAAGTGGAGTGACAAACAAAGTTCCTTGCCATAAGCAATTTCTGAGAAACACTGTTGTTATTTGAAATCAACCCAAACAAACACACCCTTCCCTTCATTGCTCCTCCCCAAAATGCACGAACACACAATGCAAGAGTGGATATCTCTTTATCATAGCTGAAGCAAAGCAAAATAATACTTCGCAAAAATAAAGCGAAGATGACGAAGGAACGACAAGAAAGAACAAACAAATGAACATACACGAGTATATACAAGTTTGTTGTTAGTCTCCAGTAGCACACCAGCTCCAGACAAACAATGACACTCAAAACTGTCCTGTTACTATAACTAACATTACAACAACAGCATATCTTGGCAAAACCAACGTATGGAGCAGAAACAACACATCCTCGGTGTCCGTTTTCCGGCCTTCCCACTTATTAAGCTCTTGCCTGATCATAACCAGTGATATTCTCTGAGCTTTTCTCTTTTGTAATGTCTCTCAGCCATCTCTCTTTCTACAGTCTTTCTTCAAATCTCTCTCTTGCTCACTCTCTCTCCTCCCCCATCATGTGTAGACTGCTGATTGGCTACAAGTGCGTTGTGCTCGCTTACTGCACCTTTAAGGCAAATCAGTACACTTGGCGGCCATTTTGGCTAAAGTTGTCTCTTGCGCGAAACACCCAGTTGCACGGATTCCTATTAAAACGACTGGATTTTGGCTGCAAATTTTGTAAATTATACATTATAAATTTTATAATGTCATAAATTTTGCTTTTTAAAATGAAATCAAGCTAAAAACAAATGTGCATGTGCGATGATATCTTACACCGCGTCTACACTGGATGCAAGCGGCGCGACGTGACGCGACAAAGGACAATAGAACCCATTATAATCAGTGATATTGTCTACACTGGATGTGGCGTGACGCGACAAATTCCCGACAGTAAACGGATTCCCCGTTCTATTAAGGCAGGTACACACCAAACCGATGCCGACGAACTAGTGGCGATGAAAGCAGACTGCGGGGTTGGTTCACGTCGGCAGCGTCTGGGTCCAAAGTTGGCCTGACACACCAAACCGACGCTCGACAGCCGACGGCCAAGTAGCACGTCCGTTCTGCGCCTGCGTAAGATGAAATGCCTTTCTGTACCAGCAGGTGGCAGTAGCTGAACAGCCAATCAGAATGATCAGATGGCCCGACGGACCGACGAGCTCCGACGCCGATTCAACATGTCGAAACGGCCGAAAAAAAGCCGACGAGGACCAACTTCAGCTGATGGTGCGGAACACCAGTCGGCTGACGAACAAAAACTGCCCGATGGCCGACTGTCGGCTTGGTGTGTTCCTGCCTTTACTGACATAGTCCAAGTACTTTGCAACGGTCGGTTTGTCGCATTCAGTGTAGACAGCTTTTAGCTATTGCGGCGCGGCGAGAGGCGTGACGTGGTGTTAACCAGCAAGGTGATTGGCTCTTTTAACCGGAAGGCGGGACTTCCTGTCCTAGATTCATTTTTTACAATACATGTCCAGTCATATTCATTCGTTTTAGTAAATTTTACACTCACTAAAGTGGCATTAAAAATACCTTAAAAAATGAGAACACTATTGTAATATAATATGTAATATAATGAGAATTCTTTATGCTTTAGTTGTTTGTTTTCTGTTAGCATGTTGTTGCACATTCTTACTTGCGTGTAACTAATTGGCTGTTTACACGACACCATTTTTGGAAAAGTTGTAATGCATTTTGGCAGTTCATTTACATGGCAGCGGCATTTGGGGGGCCTGAAAACGCAAACTTTTGAAAATGGGTTACAAAGTGATACCGTTATCGTTTTCTGTGCAAACTACAAAACAAGTATTTGTGAAATCGGTGATGTTATGCATATTACCTGTTAAGGTTATAGTTGCATAGTTTTTCTTTACAAAGTGACATCGCCAACTAGTGGCCTGACATGAATAATACAGTGTTTTTAATCGTTTTTGTGGATCCGTGTGAACGGGGATTGTTTTGACAACATAGTCGCCTGTACGCGAAAAATACAAAGCACTTTTCTGTTTGTACATCATTTTTGTGTAAACATACCCTTAGTTCAAGTTCATTTGTGCATTCGTGTCATTTTGTGCATTTGTAAGATGCAATTTTATGTGGTTTTTTTTTATAAATCTGGTTAATCATTTGATGCATTTGGGTGAGTTAATTAACCCATTAGCAAAGCACTTCAGTCTACCGGTGTTCATTTACTGAACAGCTTCAGCTCATGCAGCGGGACTTCCTGTCCTACAGCTGCCCTGCTGAAAGTCTCCCATTTGTTTTTCTACAAGTCTGTCCTTATGATTCAAGTCTACTTCCGCAACAAGTCCCAGTCCGAATAATGTCTCTCTCCTAATAATGCCCTGTCAGACACATTTAACTAATGTTCTCTGTTCTGCGTTTTCCTCTCTCTCTCTCTCTCCATGTCTGAGTGCTTTACTCAGTGAATCACACACAGTCTCTCTCTCTCAGTGTTGGGTGTGGTGTGTTTGGTTGAATCTGGGTCATTCTGTATTATCTTTATTGTGACTGTGGTGTGAATGATGGATCATTTTATTCATTTTAATGCATCACAGAAATCCAGACCGCTACATCCATCCTCTAATTGGTTTGATGTCTGTCATCTCGCGGTGATATCTCTGCCAGGTCCATTTCTGCTCTACAGATGGTGTCCAGAACATGTGAGTGTTTGTCATACACACAGCCAGGAATGGCTTCATCACAGACCCACGCAAGTCAGCTGACTGCTGGTTTTGGGTGGAGCTCCTGCAGTTTGTCGGGCTCCACCAGGGGGCCCCATAGTGTTTAACATTACCACCCACAACCACAGCAAAGCATCATTAGAGATCACTGTTCTTATTAAACTCCACTGCAGTCCTGCCACGGCGCACTCAAAACCCTCAAACACTCTCAGAAGCTCAACAGCTTATTGAAATAAAGATAAAAGAGGAATTTTCAGAGAGGGAATTATGTCTGCAAGACATAAGGGTTTCTTCCAGTCCACCTCTTTTTTCATTAGCAGAGAGCATTTCTCAAAAGTCACAAGCCTTTAGCCTTAGATGGTAAACCGACAGACTCATATTGTATCCAAAGATGCCTCAAAATTCAATCTTATTGACACTTTACAGAATTGTTTTATTACGCTGGTAAACTTAAAGCTGTCACATTGGTTAGCATGAACATGTTAGAGAATCTGAGAAAGAACTGGATTTGCTGACGTTTACAAGGTTCATGGCATTAGATTTATGATAGATCCGACAAGAGTTTTATTTGAGACACTTGGTAAGAAATAAACAAGACCAGAATGCAACAATCACTCATAAAAATATAAATACTCATGTCATATTCAGAATTTAAAATAGCATTGAAAATACCAATTAAAAATGAGCTATTTGTGAGTTGATGAGAACATGCAAAATGAATTAAACCAATATAAATAATACCACAATGAGTTCATTATTGTAATATACTGTAGTATTGTGAATTCTTTACGTTTTTCATTTGTCCATATCAGCGTGTTGTTAGGAAAAGAGCATATTCACAACGGGACTTTTACACATTCTTACTACACTCTAAAAAATGCTGGGTTAAAAACAACCCAAGTTGGGTTGAAAATGGACAAACCCAGCGATTGGTTAGTTTTAGCCCAACAGTTGGGTTAGTTTTATTTAACCCAACTATTGTTTAAAAATTACTGTACTGCTTGCTTAAAAAGGACCCAAAATATGTTGGAAATTAACATTTATTAATATGTTTAATAAATGAACATTTATTAATAAGTTTAATGAATAATAATTAAACAATAAACATTTATTAAATTGCTTATTAATAAATGTTCACCTTTTGATTATTATTGTTGCCTCTAGTAATTATGTGTCTGATTTTTAATTTCCACCCTATTTTGGGTTCATTTTAAGCCAGCCATATAGTCATTTTTAAACAATAGTTGGGTTAAATAAAACTGCCCAGCATGTTGGGCAAACATTTAACCCAACCGCTGGGTTAAAACAACCCAATTGCTGGGTTTGTCCATTTTCAACCAACATTTTTTAGAGAGTAGCATGTTACTTATTTCAAGTTGTGCATTCGCATTTTGTGGCGATATAAGCTGTAATCTTACATTATGTTTTGAATAAATCGGTTTAAAGGTTTTTATAAACACTTTTTGTTATACTGGTTGAAACTCTCTTCACATCCTGATATCAATCAATAATAGTGGTCTAAATATAAAAAATATCTTCTGTGGAAGTCTCAGGACCAAAAACGTTTATCCATTCATTGCACGCCATCCGAATGCAATGATACGATGTCCTACCTGCCTGTCAACATGTATTTCCATACCTCCGCGCACCGGCTCGCATAGACATCACACATCATTAACGCGTTCAATAAGGCTATACAGAGCTGTAGACAGACAGTCACTGAGTGCCACAAACAAACAGCAGCCACCTTTTACAGTTCCTCCTAAACCAAAACAGCTTATGCTGCGTTCATGCCATGTCATAACCTTAATTACGAGATGGCAACCCGTGACGTTCAACCCGAGCTGTTCACGTTCTCAGACTCAGATTTTTTGAATCTGCAGAAGTCAGGTGGTACAAGTAAGTTGCTTACGTTTACTATAATTGTAATGGTAGGTGCTTTGAGACATGAGGTAATTTAATGCCGTCTCTCATGGCGCTTTGCAGAATCTGCTGTGCACGTTCATGTGTTTTGAAGGAGGCGAGAGCGCTTTGAAAGGTGGGTGGGATCTTATGCTTTCAAAGCTAGCTTGCTATTGCTAGCCTCTCCAAAATTGCCTACCCTACCTTTAACCTCATGTATCTGATGCGTTTAGGTAAGCTAATGAACCCACGAGGAATTCAGATTCAGATTCAGCTCACAATGCATAATCCCCGATATTATTAACTACTCTTTATGTTTTTTCTTTAAAAAAAAGTTTTTCCTCATCTTGTTTTTGTCTGTTTTACACGTCAATCAAGATGTGTCCAAGTTGACAAGTTCATGGTCAAACTGGACTTTATGTCGGCATCAAAAATCTGGCTATTCGAAACTATAAAATCTCCTGGTGTCTTCCGACATAAATCCGCACCAACCAGGAAAATTCCCCTGAGTGACAGACCCGCAGTGACCAAGACCCAGAGATCAGAGAGTCAACACGTCCCTCGGGGCGTCCACAGACATCCGTGTGGTCTCAGCTGAGCAGGTGAGCAGCACAAAGATCCGCCACGGACGAAAGACCATATCTGATCTGGAAATGTCCTCAGGCATAAAGCGCTCCTCCTCTCCCTCTGTCTGTTTGTCTGAGAGTGACGGGGCCTGAAGTTGCTCTTTTTGATATGACAGTGGAAGTATCACTTCATCTTGTTGATGCCACGGGCCAGCTTGTCATCTGCAGAGACTTCACTCCCCAAAACAAGGTTAAAAAACGCCAGCATAGGCCTCGGGTTCCTTTTTAACAGCATCTTCTGTAATCTCTCTCCTCTGTGCGGCCCAAGTGTGTGAGTATGTGTGTGCAAGTTTCCTTTATCAAACACATATGTGACAGTCTCCACACGCTGTCTCTATGGAGGCCTGAAGGGTCGAACTCTTTAATCTGTCTGTTGTCTGAGAGGGGTTTTCTCTCTCTGAGTGTGAATGACTCGGGTCAAACCTCTCATACAAAACCCAGCTAAACCCAGAGAATGCTGAAGTTTTGTTTCTTTAAATAAAAAAAAGACTTTAAGAGAGAATGTATATGTCTATTTATAATTATATTATTAATATATTACTTATTATATTATTATTATAATTATACAACAGTTAGCAGCAGTTGTTTTTCTATGTATACATGCGCTATAGACTTAATAGAAGTTTTAAAAACGAGATGCTGCAAGCATGTCCGTCTCGCGCAACAATAGAAAAGTAGCAGTGTGACTTTTGACTTTTTTCCTTCCTTTCTGTCAGTTAGTCTATAGTGGGGATTTTCAGTGATTCTCTCTGAAGGAACACTGTTTCACAGTAGGGGGCGTCAAGTAACTGTCTTGATAAGTAAATTATTAAATCATTCATTCAAACAATTCATTCAACCACTATGATTCATTCAGGAACAAAACAAGTGGCCATTTTAGAGCTTGTTCAAGATGCATCAGCACTGCGCAGACCAATCGGTGTACGACATCAAAGTACCGCGAGAGCGTTTGGAGAGCATACAACTCCTTGTGCTTTTGAATCACTCTCGCGGTACTTTGATGTCATATGCCGATCAGTCTGGGCGGCGCCGATGCATCTCGAACAAGCCTATTATGTACGAGTGACTGAATTATACAAACACACCGATTTATACAGAATGAAACAAGTGAACGTCCATATAAATGAGTCACTGAATCATTCGCTAAACCGACTCGTTCAAAAACACTAATTTGTTCAGATCTTATATTATTTCCTCATCACTCAAGTGATTCGTTCAAACACGCTGATTCATTCATGCTTTGACTTTATAAATAGTTATGTTCATTTTTTTATTGAACCATTGGTCAGAATAGCATGTTTACAGCTATTTCTCATGTGATTGCCTAAATGTCCTTTCAAATGTTTTCTTACTGTTTCTTTTTTTTTTTTTGAGAATCTTCACAGAATTTTTCCATAAAATACAGGGTACGTTTACATGACAACGATGTAATAAAAACAGAAGTTTTTCCTCTGCGTTTTTCGTGTACAGACGACAACACTGTTAAAATGAGTCACTGAATCATTTGTTCAACCGACTCGTTCAAAAACACTGATTTGTTCAGATCTTTATGAGTGAATCATGGAATATATTTCCTCATCACTCAAGTGATTCATTCAAACAGGCTGATTCATTCATGCTTTTGACTTTATAAATAGTTACATAAATTTTTTATTGAACCATTGGTCTGAATAGCATTTGAAACAACAGCTATTTCTCATGTGATTGCCTAAATATTCTTTCAAATGATTTCTTTGTTTCTTTTTTTGAGAATCTTCTCAGAATTTTAGCAGGATACGTTTACACGACAGCAATATAATAAAAATGAAACGTTTTTCCTTTTATGTTTTTCGTGTACAGACGACAATGTTGTTAAAATGATCCCCATTCACACGGATCTGCGTAATCGATTAAAAGCATTGTATTTGCAGCCAGGCCAGTAGTTGGCGAAACACTACGCGCCTATAGACTGAACACGTAAAACACATGCGCGTGACGTCACCGTTTTCACAAATTCACACTTTTGTAGTTTACACTGAGACGATAATGGTGTTGTTTTTTAAAAACGCTGTTGTTATGTAAATAGGGGCTTTCGCACCGGAGGAACCTAATCATAGTTCCTAGAACTATTGGCTGAAGTACCCAGATTTTGGCATGTTCGCAACCCAGGAATTAGGCACGATTTTAGTTCTAGGAACTTCTTTGAGGGAACTAAATTACCTCCTACTTCAGAGTAGGGTCTAAAGGCCCTGATATACTTCAAACAAAGTTCTTTTTCGTTCTTTGTTTAGGAGTAAAACGAAGTTCGAAATGTGTGACCAGCGATATACTGTAATCGAACATCTGACGCCGCCCACATTGCTGAGAGCGACGGTTAGATGAATATGTAAATGCGTGCTGTATACTTTCTTCTCAGTAATAAACAACAAAAATGAGAAAACTGCAAGCATTTTTATAGAAAGCATAAGAAAAGCGTCTGATCATAACAACATTGGTATGTTAACACGTGCTCTGCAAATTAGCACTCCAGTCACGTCACGTTTATTTATATAGCACTTCATTCAATAGATTGCTTAAAAGCAAGCAGCTTTACAGTATCACAAATGAAAAACAGTGTCAGTGCCTCATTTCATCAGAAGCACAACTTCATTTTGTGCTATAAAGCGGCTATCCAGTGTGTTCATGTTTTCACACGCGGAGATTTTACCTCAACAAACTCTACAGACGAAATGAGCCAGAGAACAGTTCCAGGCGAAAGAAGGTGGACACCTCCTATTACGTTATCATCACGGACCAATGGTAGTATGAAGGTGTTTTGCAGCTGGACCGAACCGTTTCAAACTTCCAAAAAGATCACAAACGAACTTCGTTTTGGCCTGATTTTGACATCAGTTCGTTCTTCGATTTCGTTTGAAGTATATCAGGGCCTTAAACCAGCACTATAGGAACTATCAGTGATTGGTCAAACGCATGTCAAACACCGGCACTCTGCATTTTTAAAAAGCTGTGTAAACATATTTACTTCACGAACATGGAAAACAGTGATAACAACATTCACCTGTTGTCTGCAGGGTTGTGTTCTTTTCTCCGCCTCGATGATATGTAAGTTGTCATAGGAGATTTCGTCTCTTAGCCCCACTCTTTGCTCTTTCTGTCACATAGATTATGCGTTTACATTCCATCTCCATTATCACGAAACCCACGACACACAACAAACACAGCTCCGATCACGGCATCCTCTTTTTAAGCGTTTGTAAATGCTGCTGTCAACCGCTTCAGAGTTCCTATTCCCGGTGCAAATGCAACCAGGAATATGGCCCGGGTTTTTAGTGCATCGTTGATGTGTAAATCTTAAACCCCATAAAAAAGTCCATATGGCGTGTGCAATACATTCCAAGTTTTTTGAGTCATTTTTCAATGATAATGTTAATGATAATGACCTCATATTATGTCAGAATATACAATATAACAAGGAAAAATAGTCATTAAAAATTAATGAGAAATCACACTGTGCAAAATGTTATAATGTGTGAAAATTGGCTAATTTTGACTGTCTTAATTTTGGTTTAATTGAGTTCAGTGACTCCATTTTCACAGGCAGTTTTCCTGTTCAAGTGCATCGGCAGCAGAAATATGCTTTAGCTGTTTCCCTCGAGGGTCTACTGTACTACAACAACAACAGAGAACGGTTTAGATACACGGTCAAAAAAAAAAAAAAAACACATGCTCGCGCTCTCCTCTTCCTTTATTGTGCGCTGTTGACGTTGTGTACTTGACAATAATTAGGGTCACCTGTTAATTAGAGTAACCTGCTAATTAGGGTTACTGTTGATCAGTGATTAATTGATCACATGTTATGAGGGAGTTCCCAGTGCGCTGATTTTGCTATTCCAGTTTTGTGTTTTTCCCGTAGTAAATGGCTATAGTATATCATATTCTGTCTGTTACTATTCTAAATTACATTTAGTCATCAGTACGTTTATGAACCATAAAGACTGTTCAGAGTAACTCACTGCGCAGCCCTCAAACTAATACTGGATGACTGATGGTGACATCGGTGCACATCCAAAATGCATGAGCACTGACAGATACTGTGCTGAACTGCTCTGTAATGCAGCTAAATGAAATCTAAATTAATAACATGCATCATCCACATAATTATTGCATGGATCTAATGCATAAAAACTACAGAGAAATCAAATTGATATAATCACTTCAGTGGGAGCCTGTGTCATATTGTGCACCTCCACAGCAGCTTGACAGATAAAGTTGTGTTTTTAAATTGTGTTCAGCTATTTTTTCCCTTAAAAAAACTGAAATTAAAGATGGAATTGTAATTATGCCATATCACAATGGGTTTTTTCATCTACTGTAGCACATTAGGCTAATAAATGGGGGTAAGATTGACAACAGCCAAAACAAATGGTCTCAAATCCCTTTAGCAAATCGTATTCCTGAATATAATTATGCAAATGGTTTTAATTTGTGTGACTTTTGTGAGTTTTATTTAATAGCAGGTGCTTTGGTGACCTTGTGTGATCATTATTATGTCACAATTTATTTTCCTCTAAAAATATATAGCTGTAAAAGTCCTGTATGGGAACGGCCACGGCGGTAGACGGGTCAAGGACACGGGTCATTATTTTCTGTGCTGTCTGAGCGGTTACCAGAGCAGTAAAACTAAATGAGGGACGCAGGTGTGCGAGGAGAGAATGAAACGCTATATCTACACTACAGATCGTCTACATTCTTATTCAGAACCAGTTTCATTATAAAATTATTATAAAATACCACACCTGAATGATGTTCGAAAGCATTTATGGTTGTCACATGTGCGGTTCCTCTAAAGTAGAAATGTGATATATTTTCCTATACTATTTATTCCACGCCACTGCCAACACTGATGCTGAAACTAAGTAAATCATCCAGGTACTTTTTGCCTCTTTTATGAGTACTGTGAATTCAGACATACTTCTTTTGTCACATACTGTTTTTCGCCTACTATATAGTAGGAAAGTATGCGATTTCGGATGCGGCCCTGGTTCATTTTAGTGAATCAAAGGCATACAGCATGAGCAGTGTAGTCCGACTCCCGAATGAATCACTTCAATGAGTGAATTAGTTTAGTGAATCAAAAACATATATGGAATGATCAGTGTAGTCCACCTCCTGAAAGAATCACTTCATTGAGCTGGTTCTTTTAGTGAATCAAAAAGATAAATGGGCTGCGTTCAACTCCAGTTTTAGACAAGCACTCACAAACTTCCCTTAGCACTTCCCCTCGGGGGAACCCGCCATTTTGAAGTGCGTCCCACTTCGTGAAGTGGACGAGGGAAGTTTATATGGACAGACCCTCACTCCCTTGATTTTGACCAAGGGAGCAAGTCTACTTCATATGTACACTTCAGGCAGCTCCATATCCCACAATGCAACACGACTGTGATGTCACCGCATGTCGCGTTTAATTTACCTCAGCACAAACAACTCTATGATATACACATCCGAGTCAATGAGACTGAGTGAAGTTAGCAAGGAAAGGCATAAAAAAACAAATTGGAATGCAGCCATGGAGTGATCAGTGTAGTCCACCTCCCGAACGAATCACTTCAATGAGCCGGTTCTTTTAGTGAATCAAAAAGATATACGGAACGATCGGTGTAGTCCACCTCCCGAACGAATCACTTCAATGAGCCGGTTCTTTTAGTGAATCAAAAACATATACAGAACGATCAGTGTAGTCCACTTCCCGAACGAATCACTTCAATAAGCCGGTTCTTTTAGTGAATCAAAAACATATACAGAACGATCAGTGTAGTCCACCTCCCGAACGAATCACTTCAATGAGCCGGTTCTTTTAGTGAATCAAAAACATATACAGAACGATCAGTGTAGTCCACTTCCGAACGAATCACTTCAATGAGCCGGTTCTTTTAGTGAATCAAAAAGATATACGGAACAATCAGTGTAGTCCACCTCCCGAACGAATCACTTCAATGAGCCGGTTCTTTTAGTGAATCAAAAACATATACAGAACGATCAGTGTAGTCCACCTTCTGAACGAATCACTTCAATGAGCCGGTTCTTTTAGTGAATCAAAAACATATACAGAAGGTGCTGACATGTACCCACTGTCTGCCAGGTCCATGTAATTTCCTCATCACAATCCACTTATTCTCCAAAAAACTTGATTATAAGAGTCGCCAGGGCAACACGCCTCTTCAGGGGCTGCTGGGTTTTCAGAACGATCGGTGTAGTCCATCTTCTGAACGAATCACTTCAATGAGCCGGTTCTTTTAGTGAATCAAAACGATATACGGAACGATCAGTGTAGTCCACCTTCCGAACGAATCACTTCAATGAGCCGGTTCTTTTAGTGAATCAAAACGATATACGGAACGATCAGTGTAGTCCACCTTCCGAACGAATCACTTCAATGAGCCGGTTCTTTTAGTGAATCAAACACATACAGCTCATTCTGTAGCCTGCCTTCCAAATGAATTGCTCTTATGAGCTGGTTCTTTTTAGTGATTCAACAGCAGTGTATTCTGATTCCCAGTTTAGTCAGTTTACTATGAGAAACTGTGAGACTTAAATGAGTGTAGGCCTACTTACAGACTCGTTCTTCATATAACAATGTGTAGTTGAATATGCAGGGTTTTTTTCAGTATAGTACTTTATAAAATAAGTGAATTAATTTGTTTATTATTGCTAATTTTCGGATTTGCATTTATGCTGACTCTAAAGGACTGTGTTAAACAGTCTGTGTAAATATATGTTTTGTAAGAAGTTCTAAATGTATTTATAGATTACCTTATACATTTTTTTTTTTTTTTAACCAGCAATACATCCCATTTGTGATCGCTACAGCTGTAGCTGTGCAGCCTACTGGTGGGCAGTAGGAACACCCACTACGACCAATAAATACAGAGACTGACGACGATAAAATCACAATCTACATGAATGGCCCATAAGGATCCCATCATGGTAAGGGATATCATAGTTCTGATCTGGCAACATCTAAACGTGAGATAAAAATATATGACTCTCAAAAGCAGGTCATCTGAGTGATACGGCCCTTTCAGGTGACGAGTCGATTCGGTTTGAGATAACCATCATCTCCAATACAGGCCTCGTTTGTTTGTGCAGTGGGTCAGGAAAATATATCAAAATATTCTCCTGCACCAAGTCACTTTGAATAAAGTAAAGGTACAACGCAATTAAAATGACAAAGCTCCACCTGAAACAACATAATCTATGTCTTCATCTTAGCTGTAGTCAGCATTATCCATCTTTCAGAGCAGATTTTCTCTCTCACAGCTGCCTGCATATCCACACCTAACAGCAAAGCTGGTAAAAGTCATTTTGTGAGCATAAAAAATCAATATGTTTGGATCAATAGAGTTGAAACGAAGGAACACAGGATAGATATTATGAGAGAGGGAGAGAGCGAGTCAATGTGATTTCAGCAAACTGTACAGTGAGAATATGTTTCTGTAGCTTTACTCTCCTCACCGGCCTTTATGTGGGTTCAGCTCATTAACTGCTAAAAATAAACCATAATAATGAACACTTAGGTCTATTATTTACATGATTTCATCTCAGTGTTATAACACTTTCTTCTATTCCAGCTTAATATGCAGGGAAAGTAATTTGTATGTTTATTCTGCTGAGAAGTGAAAACACTGTGACTTTCTGGAACTAAAACAATGCTGATTTATTTGAGCATCCCGACCAGCTCAACACAGCAACATTAGCTATGTTTCCATCCAAAGTTGTGAATTTGATTTATGCACAAAACTGGAATATCGCATAAAAAAACTTGCGAATAAAGAAGCATTTCCATCCCATGTGTTCAAGAGAACAAAATCGTCACTTCCTGGGAAATTGATCGGGGAAAAAAAATGGAAGTTTCTGCAATTGGGGAAGAAACTGTGGTTCTTTTTTCTACATCATAAATGACTTGCGTCTCAATAAACACAATAAATGCAGTCATGTTATCTTGCATTTGGGGTATGGTGTTTGGAAACGCAATCATGTGACACAAAACCAACACTTGAGATGCTGTGCAATGAAATTGTTCCGCTGGTTAGTCGAGTTATCCAATCACATCCTCTGTTGAGGCAAAGCCACGTGAATTTTTGGTTACACATCGAGGGATTTATTCGGTAAATGTGTTTCTATTGTAGTTTATGTCTTATCTGAAAAAAAAAAAAAAAAAAAGTATCCGCTGCAATTGTGCGCATACATCTTTTTATGCGCATCTTGGCATTTCCATCCAGCGTTTTTTAATGCGATATCGAAAAATATGCATAGAAATAGGTGGATGGACACATAGCTATTGACTCAACCAATGGTGTGAATTTGGGGTGGGAATATGGGCCCTATTTTAACGATCTAAGCGCATGATCTTAGCGCAAGTGCACTTAGGGCGTGTCCGAATCCACTTTTGCTAGTTTAACAATGGGAAAATGGTCGGCGTGCCCGGTGCATGGTCAAAAAGGGTTGTCCCTAATAAACCAATGTGCAATAAACCAATCAGAGTCCCATCTCCCATTCCCTTTAAAAGCCAGTTGCACTAGCGCCATGGCGAATTCACTGTTTACATGGCGGATGAGCAGACCATCTACGGGACAAGCCGTGATTCCACCAAAGCATTTTTATGCACACAATAATAATCTTTTACATTGTAATCCTTTTATTTTTAATATCTGACATGTTTGTGTGCTGCTGCGCATCCCTGTGTGTGTAACAAGCAGAGTGTACGCACGCTATAAGCGCATATTACTAACGCGCTCTTTAAATAAAAAAATATTGCAGCATTGACTTTAAGGCAGGAACACACCAAGCCAACACCGACGAACTAGCGGTGATGAAAGCAGACTGCGGGGTTGGCTCACGTCGGCAGCGTCTGGGTCCAAAGTTGCCCTGACACACCAAACCGACGCTCGACAGCTGACAGCCAAGTAGCACATCAGTTCTGCGTCTGCGTAAGATGAAATGCCTTTCCGTATCAGCAGGTGAACAGCCAATCAGAATGATCAGATGGCCCGATGGACCAACGAGCTCCAACGCCAATTCAACATGTCGAATCAGCTGAAAAAAAAAAAACTTAAGCCGACGGTGTGGAACACACTGAGAAAACTTAGTCGGCCGACAAACAAAAACTGCTCGACAGCTTGGTGTTTTCCGGGCTTTAGACCAGGTTTCAGTTGGTCAATGGCGCAGTCGTTTTCAGTTGTCTCAAAATAGCAATGCGCCAACAATGTGCCTGAACACACCTCGTTTTCAGACCAGCACGCCCATGGGCGAACAGATGGCCGCGAGTGCATTTGCTATTTAAACAACGTGGCGCAGGATGTGAAAATGATAACTGCGTCGGGCTGAAACTAGCAAAAAACATTGCAGTGTGTTTTTTTGTATTGCGCCAGGTGTATTATAGGGCCCTATATGTTTGATGACCAGTGGCAGGTCGGGAAACCTGTTTGATCCAATAAGTCAAGTTTATCATGCTGTAATTTGCTTCAAAAAACTTATTTGCATCATATTTTGGGTTTGTAAGTAATTGCAAATTGTTTGTTTTTAATGAACTGAAATGCTCTTGAGATGTTAAACAAATGTGTGGGTTTATGTTTAAGGTAATTGTACTGGGACACTCAAGCAGAAGTGTCATTGAGCTTCTTGTTGTATATCCAGACTTTATTTCCCTCGAGTCGTACCTGCTGCTGCCCCTGGAGCTGATTGTGGGTTCAGTGCTGGTGGAACGATGTCTGACATCTAAGCACTCTGAGATCTCTCGTCTGAAAGAACACAAGGTCAGAGATCTGAGCTCTTTATGACATGGACAGAACATTTCAGCAATACATTAGACAGAAGATGTCAGTCAAACACTGACAGAGTTACTAGAACATCATGTCATCTCTGTTAAAAAAGACCACCGTAGGTGTTCACCACCAGCGTATGTTGTGGCTTAGCTTCCCCACAAGGCTGAATAACTACTAGCAAAACCAAAATCAGCAAAACAAACAGTTGAACAGCTTCACCAACTCTGCTTTATAAGATTCCTTCATCTGATTTTTGAAGGCATTATAGATGTATCCTTCACTGCCTTTGATATCTCACCATCCTGTACTTTCCATTCCATCCATTTCCATGAAAGTTGCGGTTGGTGGTCAGTTTGTGTGTAAATGTACATTTTGTTGATGTTACACTGCCTCAGAAGTCTGTCGAAATCAGTTTCTTGAGGTATATATGAATGATTTGCAGCAATGTACAAATTACACAAAATATACAGAAATTGTAAGTTGTATTTTAGTATGCTATATTAGCCTAACCAGCTTGGATCAATCAGAAGTTCACGTTGGTCCAAACTGGTCTTGTCAGCGGGTGTGGAATTAAAATAATTATGGGTCATGTGCCACACTTTAGAAAATAACAATGTTTGCTTCTGTGGCTTGTTTTGTGAATGTTTCATTTTCATTCATCAGAGCAGTCAGTTCTAAGTCTTTTTTGCTTTGTTTTTTTCTGTCATTTGTGCTGTTATAGGTTGGTAAAAGCATTTGTTCATTAACATTAAATGTTCTAGATGGAGAAGGCGGAAGGGAAGGTAAATGTTCAGTGAGGCCTGGATTAATCTTCTCGTTTCTCTGATCCGGCCTCCTGCTGAGGAACCCCTTCTTCACCTTTCATCTTTTCATCCTATATTCATTTATGTGGATTTAAGCTTGTGTGTGTGTGTGTGTTTGTATTAATGCATGTTTGAATAAAATGTGATGGTCAGAGTTGGTTCATATCCAAACGAGAGCGCTAGACCTGTTGCTGGGGGAAACAAGCTTTTTTTGTCTTTACAACATTGATTTCTCAAAGTGTTTTTACCAACATCAGGTCTCTCGGGGAAGGTGTGTGTGTGTGTGTTAGCTCTCAGCTTTCATCTTTTATTTTATATTAGAGGTGAATAAAGTTGTTTTCCTATTTCTATGTGGAAATATCATGGTTTGTTCTACGCTTTAAATAGACACAGAATCAGATAGAAAGCAGATGGACAGCTGAAATGTTAACCACATGGTTGCTGTATCCTCTACTGTGACCTTGCCCATGGTGGAGGGGATGGTCTTTTCTTCATGGTTGATGTGATGGGCCACTAGCTGTCAGAGTGCTGGAGGACATCAGAGTATGCATGTCTTTCTTTATACCGGAGCTGTTGTCCGTATCAGCGAGGGGTCACTGTCTGCCGGTATGGGGTTCTGGCATTTCAAGCCTGACAGAACTTTAGACCGAACTGGTTGATCTATCCATGCTGAAGAAGAAACACATGTGCTTTGTTCATTGGCCTTTACTGCCAAAGCTCATCAGAATCTGGTGGTCCAGTTCAGTCTCAAATCAGTTTTCGGGTCACAGTGGAGCGATATGTATTGACGGAACAGTTTTCTCTGCACTTGGTTAGATGAACTTCTCTGAGTTGCGCGTGATATCAGATTAATGCATCTTTCGATGTCTAACTGTGGTTTTAATGGGTCATGTAACTGTGACCACACAGGGCACATCTGAATTTACAGTAGTAGATAACCTCTCTTGTTTGTTCAAAATGTAAGTTGTAAATACTGGTGAACATCATGCAGAATTTTGGACAGGATACATACTAGACTGTTTTTATCTCATCACAGTGCTCATACAGATTGACATCATGCAATCACAGAGTTGGATTATGACAACACGCTGTTTTTACAAGGTGGCATTATGATATCACAATGCAATCAAAGCACAGTCTAATAACATCACACTGCAACCACAGAATGGCATCATGATATCACACTGAAATCACAGTGTCATTATTATATTACATTGGAAACAGAGTGCCATCATGACATCACATTGTGTTATGATATCACATTAGAATCACAGAGTGGCATCATGATATCACACTGGAATCACTGAGTGTCATCATGATATCACTCTGGAATCACAATGTAACATCATGATATCACACTGGAATCGCAAAGTGACATCATGATATCACACTGGAATCACAAAGTCCCATCATCACCGGTATATTACATTGGAATCAGAGAGTCCCAACATGATATCACACTGAAATCACAAAGTGACATCATGATATCACACTGGAATCACAAAGTGACATCATGATATCACACTGGAATCACAAAGTCCCATCATCACTGGTATATTACATTGGAATCAGAGAGTCCCATCATGATATCACTCTGGAATCACAATGTAACATCATAATATCACACTGGAATCATTGAGTGGCATCATGATATCACACTGGAATCACAAAGTGGCATCATGATATCACACTGGAATCACTGAGTGGCATCATGATATCACACTGGAATCACAAAGTGGCATCATGATATCACACTGGAATCACTGAGAGGCATCATGATATCACTCTGGAATCACAATGTAACATCATGATATCACACTGGAATCACAAAGTGACATCATGATATCACACTGGAATCACAAAGTGACATCATGATATCACACTGGAATCACAGAGTCCCATCATCACCGGTATATTACATTGGAATCAGAGAGTCCCATCATGATATCACACTAGAAGCACAAAGTGGCATCATGATATCACACTGGAATCACTGAGTGTCATCATGATATCACTCTGGAATCACTGAGGGGCATCATGATATCACACTGGAATAACAGAGTCCCATCATCACCGATATATTACATTGGAATCAGAGAGTCCCATCATGATATCACACCGGAATCACAAAGTGGCATCATGATATCACTCTGGAATCACAAAGTGGCATCATGATATCACACTGGAATCACAATGTAACATCATAATATCACACTGGAATCATTGAGTGGCATCATGATATCACACTGGAATCACAAAGTGGCATCATGATATCACACTGGAATCACTGAGTGGCATCATGATATCACTCTGGAATCACAATGTAACATCATGATATCACACTGGAATCACAAAGTGACATCATGATATCACACTGGAATCACAGAGTCCCATCATCACCGGTATATTACATTGGAATCAGAGAGTCCCATCATGATATCACACTAGAAGCACAAAGTGGCATCATGATATCACACTGGAATCACTGAGGGGCATCATGATATCACACTGGAATCACAGAGTCCCATCATCACCGGTATATTACATTGGAATCAGAGACTCCCATCATGATATCACACTAGAAGCACAAAGTGGCATCATGATATCACACTGGAATCACTGAGTGTCATCATGATATCACTCTGGAATCACTGAGGGGCATCATGATATCACACTGGAATCACAGAGTCCCATCATCACCGGTATGTTACATTGGAATCAGAGACTCCCATCATGATATCACACTAGAAGCACAAAGTGGCATCATGATATCACACTGGAATCACTGAGTGTCATCATGATATCACTCTGGAATCACTGAGGGGCATCATGATATCACACTGGAATCACAGAGTCCCATCATCACTGGTATGTTACATTAGAATCAGAGAGTCCCATCATGATATCACACTGGAATCACTGAGGGGCATCATGATATCACACTGGAATCACAATGTAACATCATAATATCACACTGGAATCATTGAGTGGCATCATGATATCACACTGGAATCACAAAGTGGCATCATGATATCACACTGGAATCACTGAGTGGCATCATGATATCACTCTGGAATCACAATGTAACATCATGATATCACACTGGAATCACAAAGTGACATCATGATATCACACTGGAATCACAGAGTCCCATCATCACCGGTATATTACATTGGAATCAGAGAGTCCCATCATGATATCACACTAGAAGCACAAAGTGGCATCATGATATCACACTGGAATCACTGAGGGGCATCATGATATCACACTGGAATCACAGAGTCCCATCATCACCGGTATATTACATTGGAATCAGAGACTCCCATCATGATATCACACTAGAAGCACAAAGTGGCATCATGATATCACACTGGAATCACTGAGTGTCATCATGATATCACTCTGGAATCACTGAGGGGCATCATGATATCACACTGGAATCACAGAGTCCCATCATCACCGGTATGTTACATTGGAATCAGAGACTCCCATCATGATATCACACTAGAAGCACAAAGTGGCATCATGATATCACACTGGAATCACTGAGTGTCATCATGATATCACTCTGGAATCACTGAGGGGCATCATGATATCACACTGGAATCACAGAGTCCCATCATCACTGGTATGTTACATTAGAATCAGAGAGTCCCATCATGATATCACACTGGAATCACTGAGGGGCATCATGATATCACTCTGGAATCACAGAGTCCCATCATCACCGGTATGTTACATTGGAATCAGAGACTCCCATCATGATATCACACTAGAAGCACAAAGTGGCATCATGATATCACACTGGAATCACTGAGGGGCATCATAATATCACTCTGGAATCACTGAGGGGCATCATGATATCACACTGGAATCACAGAGTCCCATCATCACCGGTATATTACATTAGAATCAGAGAGTCCCATCATGATATCACACTGGAATCACAAAGTGGCATCGTGATATAACTAGAATCACAGAGGGGCATCATGATATCACACTGGAATCACAAAGTGGCATCATGATATCACACTGGAATCACAGAGTCCCATCATATTACATTGGAATCAGAGAGTGCCATCATGATTTCATACTGGAATCACAGAGTCCCATCATGATATCACACTGTAATCACAGAGTGCCATTATGAAATCACAGTGTGTCATTGGAATCACAGAGTGAAATGATATTACACTGGAATCACAAAGGGGCAAAGCATGGTATCATGATAACACTGAAATCACAGTGTGGCATTATAATATCACACCGGAATCACAGCATGACACCACAGTGGAATCCCAAAGTGCCAACATACTGTATATCACAATTACATTAATTCATTTATCAGATGCTTTTATCCAAAGTGAATTACAAATGAGGAACATCAAAAGCTAGAGCAGAGGTGAAATGTAGGAAAAGAGAAGGTTTTTGAAAAGTAAGAAATATGAGTTACTTAGCACTGGACTCACACAGTGGCATCATATCATCACACTGAAATCGCCGCATAGTAGTATTACATGGCATCACAATAAGCGAGTCCCCACGAGTGTAAATCTTGCTTGGTGTGCCGCTGTGTGATCATTTCCTGTTCTCGCTTGGGTGGTAATTACTGTAGATAACCTTTAAGTCCTATCTGACCTGGAGCCATGCCCTTATCTCCCACTTTTAGCTTTCTGGAGATCACTCTCTCTTGCTCCCTCTCCGTATGTGTGTTTGTTTAGCTCCGTCTCACTGCACCAGGGAGACACGACAGGTGCTTCCGAAATGAAGGAACTAGCATTCTTCCATCAGGAGAGCTAATCTGATTTAGCGCTGCTAGCCCAGTGCGTGGCACGGCTGTCACTGATGCCTGTGGAGAACATGTATCAGTACACCAAGACGCCAACCTGACACCATCTGCACGTACAGGTGCCATTTCCAAAGCTTAGCAGGGTGAACCATTCTGTGATGCAAGAAGCCCCAGGAGTGTGAAAATGGCGGCGGCACTGAATATCTCCTCAACATTGACACTGTCGTCATAGAGGGATGAAGACTGACATGCAGTCAAATCTACTGCAGAAAAATGCAGATGCTGGACGATTTGCTATAAAGCTGTGTCTTATTCCGCTCTCTGAGTCAGTATATTGGAAATTAAGATGACAACTGGAACATTAGACGTCCTTAAAGGGCTAGTTCACCCAAAAATGAAAATTATGTCATTAATTACACCCCCTCATGTCGTTCCACACCCGCAAGACCTTCGTTCATCTTCAGAACATAAATTAAGATATTTTTGATGAAATATGTGAGGCCTCCATTGACAGCAAGTTAATTTACACTTTCAAATGCCCAGAAAGGAACTAAAGACATATTTAAAACAGTTCTTGTGACTACAGTGGTTCAACCTGAATATTATGAAGCGATGAGAATACTTTTTGTGTGCCAAAAAACAAAATAACTAATTTATTCAACAATATCTACTGATGGGCAATCTCAAAACACTGCTTCATGAAACTTCGAAGCTTAACAAATCTTTTGTTTCGAATCAGTGAGGAATCAAACTGCTAAAGTCACGCGAACCATTGAAATTTCAAAACAAAGCCTCATTTACTGAAATCTCGTGACTTTCACACTCTGAACCACTGATTTGAAACAAAAGATTCTTAAAGCTTCGAAGCTTCATGAAGCAGTGTTTTGAAATCGCCCATCACTAGATATTGTTGAATAAAGTTGTTATTTTGTTTTTTTTGGGCGCACAAAAAGTATTCTCATCGCTTCATAACATTAAGGTTGAATCACAGTAGACACATGAACTGTTTTAAATATGTCTTTAGTAGCTTTCTGGGCATTGAAAGTGTTAATTTTCTTGCTATCAATGCAGGCCTCACTGAGCCATCAGATTTTATCAAAAAAAATCTTAATTTGTGTTCCAAAGATGAACGAAGGTCTTACGGGTGTGGAACAACATGAGGGTGAGTAATTAATGACAGAATTTTCATTTTTGGGTGAACTAACCCTTTAAAGGGTCACCCCCTCCTCCTGAAAAGCACAATGTTCTCTGAATGGTTGGCTGGACCACTGTGTTGTGATTGGTCAACCGCTTTAAGCATGTATTGGAAATGTTCCCAAAAGAGAAAACTCAAGACTACAATCGTAACGTTTCTGGGAGTACACTAAATATTAACAATAGACACTAAATAAAGTTGAAAATGTAAAAAAGCATAATAGTATCCATTTAAGAAACTAGGGTGAGTATACAATGGAATTTACATTTTTTGGGCAACTATCCCTTTAAGAAAATGGTTTATTCCAGAGGTTTTGCACCACACAGGCTGTACTTGTGACATCAGTTGAAAAAATAGTCAGTTTACTTTGAATAATGTGTGCATTTGCAATAAGAAAATACTTTAAATTCTTGATACCTCAGTTCACTTTTTGTGTACATCGCAACCCTACTAACTCAATCTACAGTTATGGTGAAGGCTTGACTGGAAACATTGAACACTTTGCTATATTCTGCATAGTTCTCCTCCCTCTCCATTACGGACCCTTTCAAATGACTAATACCCTTTCACTCTCTCCACCACGTTTTCGCAAGCCGCCCCTCAATTTACATAACATGAATAGAGATGAACCTCCGCCTGCGCCGCTCTGGCCGAGCTGTTTTTTAGTTAGATGATTCGTTTATTAGCTTATTGGTCTATTTATCTCTCCTGCTCTCCAAAATCACTTCAGCTTGTGTTTACCTCACAGACGAGCTCTGGTCTTTAACGAGGAATTTTGGATTCCTGCTTCTTAGCTCATCAGAAACAGGCCACAGAATAAATATATGAGATGTGAGGTGGTCTGACGGGAGAAGAGACGCAGCATTATGTCTGAATTTATCACAGATTGTCTTTTCTAGGAGTGGAGAACTCTGTTAACAGCTGTTAGCGCAAGTCTCGCCTGGTGTGATCAGCGTGTGGAGAAAGATCAGATGTGCGTTACAGGAATGAACTGTTGTCATCTTTATGTAATACTAAAAGTAATAGGAATTATATAGCAATAAAAATGATTAAAATACAACAATATAAAATAAAGTAGATGATTTTACAGTTTGATATTTATGTGTAATGATATAATATGTTTTTATTTGCATTTATATTATTAATCTCATAACTATTCACCCTTTGATGTAGCATTACCATCACAATATCTTTATAGTGGTCAATTTTACAGCTAAATTATTCACAACATTGATTTAAAAGAATAAAAGTCAAACTGTATGCTATGTTCTGCACCATAATTCATTTTTTCATTTTATTGTGAACACATTCTTGAGGTTTTGGTGCTACATGGTTTTCCCTACAGAAATTGTAACTTTATATTTATGTAAAAATGCCTTAATTATTTATGACTCTGCAGTCGTATAAATATGGATACATTTCTCATTGACTCGATTCGTTCTTGAAAACAATGGAAAAACCAAATAACTCAGTCAAAAAGGAAGTGTGAAGTTACTCACAGAAGCGGCACCTTTCTTCCCTGTTCTCTGTGGGTGTTTAAAACAAGATGCTGAGTGAACATCTTCCAAACTTCACAACACTGTAAAGTTACTGAGTTGGCAATACAAGTTATTGTACAGACTGTACATAACACATGTGGATAACTTTTGAATTTTTTCTGTACCTTCCATTCACTGACGACTTTCTTGGGAGGCCCAGGGTCACTTAAGGCATATTCTACTAATCAATATGCATACAAACGTATTTTCCTACGTTTCCTTATACAGTCAGTTGAACCTTACAACTGGATCTCATGTTAAATACAACAAAACTCTCCCGTGATTATGTTTAATATGTTTAAAAATGTCATAATTTGACCATTCACGAACTAAAGTATACGGTTTCTGCTGTCACGAGAAATCGAGTCCCCTCCAGGAATCGGGTCTCCTTTAGGACCCAGGCGGTAATGCCTGATCAAAAGTTATCGTGATGTCTTGACTAATTATAATCTGTTTCACTATTGTATGATGTATATTACCAAACAACATGCTTGAAATATAAAATGAATGCCTATGCATTGCATAATAAAAGAAACAGGAAGCAAAAAACATACCTAATATAATTTAGCTTTTCTGTTTTATCTTGGGATGCCTGTCCCGAGGTGACTATAGAGTACACCAGCTTCAGTTTGGATCCAGCCTCTTAAGATGACCAACACCTTTAAAGAGACGGCGCCAACTCCTGCGAGGACTTCAGATGACGCAACATCTGGATCAACATGCACATTCCCAAATTTCTATATATCCTAATTATTGTTAATATGTAATCATTATTTCCAGGAGCTCATTGCTTCTACCTTCAATTAAACTGCTAACAGTGATTGTAAATGTATTACATTGTTAGCTAACTGCATGATTAAATGTACATTTCTGAAACCACATACACTGGACAGTCACCTCCGATACCAGATTCTCTAATTGTAATGTTGACATGCATTCTCTGTAAAGCTGCTTTAAAACGATATGTATTGTGAAAAGCGCTATACAAATAAATGTGAATTGAATTGAATAATATAAGCTATGCTATGCTGGTACATAAACTAAAAAAAAACAGTAAGAATGAGAAATGCTTGATTTCACAATCTATAGCTTCAGTTATATACGTTTTCGTGAATCTTTTTGACTGACTCGCTAAAAGAACCGGTTCATAAGAGTCGTTTGCTCACAAATTCAGACATTGTGGCTCACGCTGTGCTCGCTGTTGCGTTTTAACAAGATGATATCTGACGAAACCGAATATGGACGAGTTTTCCTGACTGTCTAGATTTGACTAGATTTTAGTGTACTAAAGCACATTTTTATTTTAATCACAGTGTTGTGTAAGGAAATATGTTACATCAAATTAGAAAATAATGCAAAACAGAAGCAGTTCTAGTGATCTCAGACCATGCTTTACATCTAAACTGATATTAAAGTACAACAATTATAAACATAGAATTCCATTTTTAGTCAAAGAATAAATCTTGTTGGAGAATTAAAGGGGTCCTTGATTATGATTTCACTTTTTTACCTTAGTGTGTAATGTTGCTGTTTGAGCATAAACAACATCTGGAAAGTTACGACGCTCAAAGTTCAATGCAAAGGGAGATATTTTCTTTTACAGAAATCCCTTTTTAAGGACTACAACAAATGGCTGGTAGGGACTACAACTAGCTTCTTCCTGGGTTACTGACATCACAAACCCCAAAATTTACATAAACCCCGCCCCCGGGAACACACAACAAAGGGTGTGAGGTCATGTTGGGCTGCTTTAGAGAAGAGGAAGAGTTGTTGTAGTAGAGTGTTGTTGTCATGCCGTCATTTTACACTGTTTCACAAACAAGGGTAAATTCAACGCTGGATTTGCACAAAAGATTAACATGACGACACATGCTAGTAAATGAGTTGAATCAACTCCACAGCAACTACATAAATTTATCCACTAACCATTCAGAAATGTCCAGTTTCATTCTAAAAGTTGTAACTTCCTGAGTCTCTCCATCAGTGTCCGTAAGGCTGAACACCGTTACTGACAATCCTCATTTTGGCTGCGTGAGATTCTCCAGCTTTGTTGTTGTTGAGCAACTGAAGCGCGAGCTGGTAAAGCTCCGCCCTCTTCTGGAAAGGGGGCCGGGAGCAGCAGCTCATTTGCATTTAAAGGGACACACAAAAACAGCTTGTTTTTGCTCACACCCAAATAGTGGCAAATTTGACAAGCTATAATTAATAATCTGTGGGGTATTTTGAGCTCAAACTTTACAGACACATTCTGGGGACACCAGAGACTTATATTACATCTTGTGAAAAGGGGCATAATACTTACCCTTTAACTTTAGCTGCAGAAATTAGATTAACCATATATCAAATATCTGCAAAGAAGAAATCGATAAAGAATAGCGAAAAATAACACATTTATTTATTTAGCCAAAACAAACTTTCCTAGTAATATTACTGAAAAAAAGATTGCGTATTGTGTCATAGTTGTCTGTGTGTGCCCCAATATAGTGTCTAATGTTATTAGCTGCTAAAATAGCAGCCTAGTTTGAAGAAATGGCAGGGCACAATTTACTTGAAGCTCGAGAGGCATTATGGGATAGCAAAGTGTCCACAATTTACACACTTAAGAATCTCAGATGATACAGTTAGTTATCTGCTTACCCTGCTTTTTTGCATACTATATAGTAGGGAAGTATGCATACTAAAACAGGATTACTCAAATAATCATAAAATGTAATTTCCAGGTTTATTTGACAAACAAAAGCTCATTTTTCAATGCGTTCTCAGACTTTTGTGCCCATATGACAGAAAGATTCTGGGGTTGATTTATAAGCTTGTGCTCTTTAAACAAGAGATCACAGATCTTCATCTCCCATCATACTCACTCCTCGCACTCTCATTTGACTGTGTCATATCAATTTTTCATAAAGAATAAGTTGTCAAATCTCTTTTGGAAAGATTAAAAGACTCGGAAAGGAGTCAAAAGAAAGCTGAGGAACAGATTTGGGCTATTAACGCTACAAATATATACACTCAGATCTGTCACTGTGTCTGTACATTTGGTGTTTGTGGTATTATAAAGACAGATGATTTCTTGGAGCTGTGAGGTGTAAAAAAATTTTTCCCTTGCTTACTGGACAAAAGCGTCTTCGTTATATCATCGCTGCCTGTATAACACTACAATTGTGACACTTCTAATTGTTTTACAGCCGCGCGCGTGCGCGCGCACACACACATTAAATTTTCTCCTTCACAATCTCACACGCTCTTCTCAACCGCAGACACGTGTGAAACGCCACATAGCAGTTTTTCGCCTCACATGACTCTCACTTTAGCTTTACAGATTTAGGTTATCTGTCTCTGGTGGCCCTTGCTCCCAGAAACGTAATTTCAGTTTGCTTTGCTTTAGTATATGTTTCAAATATCGTGTGCTGGATATTGCCACTATATTCTTTGTCTGTAATTCCACCATATTGTCTACAAACAGTAGGCCTAAATAAATCCCCCCCCCATTCTTGACATTCGACGCACACACCTCATAATCCTCTCATGAAATTCAAGTATGTTTCTGCTGTTGATCTTTGATAGCACAGACGTGTAGATGCTGGAAGATATCGATCGCATCCTCCTCTCATGATTTGGTGGCTTTGGAAGCCGTCAGACTATTGCTTAGCAACCGCTCGGCTAAATGCGGCGCATGGCTTGTTCTGTTGTTAGCGGAGAGGGTTTATATCAAACCAGAACGAGAAACGTGATCTTGTTAGGAAACAGATAAATAATTTAAAGGGGAAGTTTAACCGAAACTGAACATTCTGTCATTGTTTACTCACCCTCATGTCGTTACAAACCCGTGTGACCTTTGTTCTTACAAAAAAAGAGATATTTTGAAGGTTGTGCTTGTTGCCTTTTTCCGTGCAGTTACAATGAATGTGGACTACACTACAAACAATTTTTTCTTCCTCAGTATTTCTTGTTTTCCAGTATCTAAACATTCTTAAAGCAAGAATTATTTACTTAAAGGGATAGTCCACCCAAAAATGAAAATTCTGTCATCATTTACTCATTATTTACTGGAAGTCACTCAACTGTTACCCATATTCTTCAAAATATCTTCTTTTGTGTTCAGCAGAAGAAAGAAATTCATACGTTTTGAACAACTTGATGACAGAATTTCCATTTTGGGTGAACTATCCCTTGCAGTGTAAACCTGTCAAGCTTCAAAAAATGACACAAAGGCATCGTAAAAGTGGTTTATGGGTCATTGACAAATAAGAAAAAACATAATGGAGATATAATTCATTTTGAAGTTTTATTAAGTGTTAACAATGAGATTACGTGGTTTTTATAATCAATTAACACTGCTTTTGTCATTTTTTACAAGATGGACAATATTTATCACCAAAAAAGTCATTCGGTTTAACCGAATAACACTTTTGGTTATACCAAATGACGATATTTTCAAACAATGCTAACAGGCTGATGTCTAGCTAGCAAAAGGACAAACATTTTATATTTAGTACAAGTTTTTAAAATATTACAACATTTTCCATGTTTTATAGCAGTTGTACCAAATGACCTGATGTTTCGGGACATGCGTATGAGCAAGTGAGTTTTTCAAATAGTTAAGAGAGAGTTAGTTACTTTGTTTCATGACCATGTGGTCCTTTGCAGGTGTCTGAATGACGTCACATCTTGTCCGCATGACTTGATCCAAAATGGTCCCTTTATATTGGTTACTCCGAATGACGTCAATGAAATTCATTTTTCTGGACATTCTCCCTCATAACAAAGCAACGACTTCTACACATAATTTTAATGCCATTTTGCACAATGCTGATATATGATGTTACAAAATCATGCCAGAATAAAAAAAAATATATACATTTATAACATTTTAAGATATTTTAATCACAAATGAAATGGCTGTATTTGCCTTTGGACGGTTAAACCAAATGACCTTTGAACACTTCAAAATCTTTAAAATACCTTTATATGTAGAAAAATATAATTAAAACCTTTTGGATTCAGTAAAAGAGATCAAGTTGTACTACCTTACATATGATATGTGAACTTTATTTCAAGTCTTTTAAAGTCATAGACCTTAGGGTAGATGCCATATTGAATTTAAAGAGTATGAAAATGAGGTTCTGATAAATCTTTACAATGGAACATACTGTATAAAGGCACTAGATCACCTAATAAATGTTTTATGTAGTTTTTATCTACTTTTTGGAAAGATGTTTTGTCAGCTGAACAATTGACCCTTCGCCAGGAGTTTGATTGACATGCGATCTAACCAATCATAACGTCACAATTTTGTCTGACAAAGCAGTCATGAGTTAGGAGATTAACCTCGGTGGACTTGAACTTGAAAAATGGTGTGTACAGACGTCTTTCCGCGTTTGAAACAACATTCCTTCTGATGTTCATTCATGTTTAATTGATGCTATAAATTAACCAGTGGGAAGAGATGATTGGTTCAAGAGCCATTTGAACTGAGGCGCTACAGCGATCTGTCACAACACATTAAAGAGCCACAAAACAGTATTAACTGTTTGAATTTCTTAAAAAATTACACAATTTGAAAGCTGGGACTTTGTTTGACTTTGCTCCGCAATGTATTTTTCACTCTGTGTGGCGTGACAGTGCCATGGCTTGTCAACAGTAACTAAGGGGGGCGGGTCTTTGCGAAGGGTCAAATGGCATGTTGTTATAGTAAAAAGTTCAAACCATTGAACAAAAAGTCCTCTGTGCTTCATAGGCTCACTTTCATTCATGTCAGAATTAAATATGGGTCTTCCCTGACTAACATAATGTTTTGTGAGAGAAAGAGTAAGATTTCATTGTTATTCACTGGAAATCGATCAGTAATCATTTTGAGTCACTGAGTTAAACCCCTATCAGATTTCTGAATGAATCATTCAGAATGGTTTTGTATCAGCTGATTCATCAAAAAAAAAAAAAAAAGATCCAACTCAAAGAATGATTCATTCATGAATCAAACATTGCTACCTTTCCCATGAACACACAAAGTTTTTTTTAGTAAATAACGACTTAAATTTCAGTCAATATGGACCTTCATGATAGTATTATGCTGTTTTTTGTCAATTTGGAGCTTGAAAGGCTGATTATATAAAAGAAAAGGTGTCCGAAAATTCTTCACGAGTGACATGAAGTTGAGTAAACAATATTCAGTTTTGGGTGAACTCTTTTTCAAACATTTAATTTTGTGTTGAACTTTGACGGTCTCCATCTTGAATTGTTTGTCACTGAATTTTGGCTTCTTTGAGAACAACAAAGCCGATCCTCTCTGAAAGAGACACACACAGTCAATGATCCACCTCATATCTGCACCGAAATCAGATTAATGAATAAATGAACGACAGTCCAAAGAGGAAAAAATGGAGGATCATGGGATATGTGGGTCATCGTGCACTGATTTCCCCAGATTGGCTGACAGAACTGTGAAGTGCTTTGAAGACAGATGTCACATTAAAGGAGGTTAGGGTGAGCGGAGCTTCAGTAACGTCACATAAACCCTGAGTTCAGCATCGCTGAGAATCACAAATGCTTCACCATAAAGGCAGCACCAGCAGCCGCATAGAGAAAACACTAATCCAATTATTCCTCAGGGGAAAGTCTGATAATTAAAAATGTTTAATTACTGTCTCTCTACCTCATGGGGCTGAAGTGTGCGCACACTTTTATTGGTGACTGTAATATTTTTAAGACTAGCAATACAACATACTTCATGTTTAATAAATAGGTACAATAATTAGTAGCAATAATCTGAATAAAATCAATGAATACATAAATTCAATATTAAAATAATATTATTGGAATATAACAATTAAATAATTATATATTTAATTGTATATTATATATGAATATAATATTGATGCTGTTATTATTATTAATAATAAAATATATAAACATGTATTTAAAATATAAATATTAAATATTAATATGTTGCTTTGCTGCTTTAATTCAGATAATCAAAATTAAATAATTTTTTAACTATTTATTGCCCATTGCTTTCTTTTATAATATTGTTGTTGAATAATAATTCTTTTATTAAAATAATATTAATTATTAAAATATAACAATTAAAATTTTATATAATTTTTTAAATTTCATATGAATATAATATTGATATTGATTATGTTATTATGATTATAAAATATATAAACATGTATTTAAAATATATAAATATTAAATATTTTAATATGTTGCTTTAATACAGATTATTAAAATATTTTTAAACTATTTATTGCCCATTGCTTTCTTTTATAATATTGTTGTTGAATAAATTAAAATAATATAATTAAAATAATATTAATTAATTATTAAAATATAACAAATAAAATTTATATAATTCATTTTAAATTTCATATGAATATAATATTGATATTATGTTATTATCAATAGTAAAATATATAAACATATTTAAAATATATGAAAAGGTTTTAATAATATGTTAAAATATATAATATGTTGCTTTAATTCAGTTTATTACAATTAATATTTTTTAACTATTAATGCCAACTGGTTTGTTTTATCATATTGTTATTGAATAAATAAATTAAATTAATTTAATTAAAATAATATTAATTATTAAAATATAACATTATTAATTATATAATTAATTGTAAATTTCATATGACTATAATATTGATATTACTTATGTATTTATCAATAATAAAATATATAAACATGTATTTAAAATATATATAAATATTTTAATAATATATTAAAATATATAATATGTTGCTTTAATTCAGATTATTACAATTAATATTTTTTTAACTATTTATTGCCAATTTGTTTGTTTTATCATGTTGTTGAATAAATAAATTAATCTAATTAAAAAACAATATTAATTATTAAAATATAACAATTAATTATATAATTAATATGAATAAAGATTGATATTAATTATGTTATTATTGATAATAAAATATATAAACACGTCTTTAAATATATAAAAATATTTTAATAATATATTAAAAAATGTCCTTACAAGAAGTACGAACATTTCTGCTTTGCATCATGCCTGGGAACACACTTTAAAGGGTTAGTTCACCCAAAATCAAATAATCTGTCATCATTTCAAACCTGTTTTTCATTCTGTGGAAAAGAAAAGGTCAAAAGGCCAATAGCCAATAATACATAATGACTTGCTTGTATTAAATCGAAATGAAGAGATACTATATCAATTCACTTCCATCATGTTTCCACATCCTTTCCTCCTGTAACTCTGCACAAAAAACAAATTGGCAAACACATCTTTTTATTACTTGCAGAGAGACTATTTCTTCCTATTAGTTCTGCATAGCTTGATTTGTTCATGTTTGTTTTTGGCTGATGGTGAAACTGAAAGCTTCGTAATTAATTATGATGCTTAATAATTGATCGTGAAGCATTGTAATTCATCTAACAGATCACAACATGCGCTCGTTGCTTTCACAGTCAGATGTGTGTGATGAGTGATCAGAACCTGTTCGGGCCCCAACGGACTCCAAAAGAGATTTCAAAGAACCTGTTACCATGGAACTGCACTCACACTCATGTTCTTACCCAGAAGCCCGAGAGACAAATGTCAGATGTGGAGCACAGAGAGGATGCATTTTGCTACAAGTAACCGCCACCACCTGTCACCTAAGAGTGTGTGTGTGTGTGTGTGTGTGTGTGTTGTGAAATATGTAAAAGCCAAATCTCAATTAACAGATGTAATACCTTTTTTCACATCCCTTCATATCTAACTTATTATTATAAATCCTTCCATCTTTTTAGAAACATTTATATGTGGCAAAAGTGACTCTAAAATAATGAGAAAGATTTTACCTCAATTTACCTCATTTTGATTCGCTCTACCTCATTCTGCTCATATTGTATCTCCACACACAGGTCTATCTGCTGTGTCTTTCTTCCCTCTCTCGCTTGAGGGAATGATCTATCTTCTCTCTGCACTCCTTATTTTAGGCAGCATTTCTAATTTGTTTTTTCCTCGTCCGACTGCTGCTGTAATTCACAACCGTGTGACACACACACACACACAGTAATAGCCCTGGTGGACACTTGTGCCGTTCACCATAAATAATGAGTCTAATGCAACACACCGTTGCACATTCTGCGGTCATAACTTGCGATGATTCATCCTGTGTGTGTGTGTGTGTGTGCTCCAGTTAGTGTGACGGACAGTTAAACCAGTAGATAAGTTACGCACCCACAACAGGCCATGTTTAGAGGACATTGTTGGACTCATGAATATATATGAAAAGATATTTCAGAAAAACCTGATAATATTTTTCTCATCTTTAAGAAATGCATTCAACTTCCCAAGGGTGAATCTACAAAACACAGCCATGCAAAATCTGCTTCCTGTAGGAAAAAAGGAGCTGAAAAATTGAAGCCAGATCAGATGGCCAAAAGCACAAAGCCATTTTGCATTTTGCTTCTGATTTAGAGCAGGTTTAATCACAAAACTGTTAATTTATGGAAGCTTATTTCTGCCATGGAATAAAAAATATATATAAACACAATTCTTATTTCTGAATTCTGAGTTTACATCTTGCAATTCTGTTTTATTTTTCCGCCACAGAATAAAAAAATGTAATGCGTGACTTTTCTCAGAATTCAGAATGCAAGCTAAACTCGGAACTGTTATAAAGTCATAATTGCAAGATAAAAACTTGTAATTGTGGAGGGAAAAAAATTGAATTGCGAGATGTAAACTCAGAATTCTGAAAAAAAGAATTGCAAATTTATAACTTAATTCTGAAGAATAAAGTTAGAATTGTGAGTTGTAAATACGCAATTACAAGTTTAGAACTTACAATAGGTTGTTAGCACATGACGTCACACTGTACACCCAAAAAGTTGGGCTAACTCAAAAAATTTGAGGTAATCAGTTACATCAAATTTTTTGAGTTATGATGTTCCCAGTTTTAAGTAAGCAGAACTATCAAGTTTTGAGTTTGTAGTACTCATGCATGTTAATTACTCCTAACTTGAAGTACTGAGTTAGCCGACTCATACTTCACTGTAAACCCTAATAAGAAAATTCAAAAAATTCCAACTTTCTAAATTGCTAACATGTTAACAATAGCATGGCATAATACTTACCAAAGACTATAGAATAACACAAGACGCGTCACTCGTATTATTATGAATGGGAGAAAGTGCAACGCGCAATATGGTGGAATAAGTCCCGCCTTCTAAATAAGAGCCAATCGCTGATTGGTAAAGTCATCGCGTCACTGCAGCGGCCGTTAGAAGCTCCGGTTTCTATAGAAACAGTCAGACGCGTGCCTCCGAAATGAGGCGCAAGAGACGCACATTTAGGACTGCGCATGCGCATTAGCTTGAGTCAGCCTGAAAAATACAGTTTTTTGTCATGATTCCAGCGTTTAGAAACAAAATTTATGAGACAGTTGTTGTCAGATCTCATTGGTTATTTCAAATATGAAATTTAATCAAAATCTTGACAAACAGCTTTAGAGAATTTGATGTTTCCCCATTCAAAGAGATAGGAGCTGCACTTGGATGCCCGAGAGGCATTTCAAAGATGGCCGCCGAGTGAAATGACTTGTCTTAAAGGAACTTTGACACTTACTGAATGGGTATAGCAACTTAAAACATGTAACCTGCCTTGTCACCATGATGGTAACTCTCCATAAACCCACTTTAACAGAAACTATTACATTAGCATAACAAAACATTAATCACTACTAAATCTCCCTTGCCATTAATCTTGGACAAAAAAAAACAAAAAAAAAAACATTATATAACACTTAATTTTAGCATTTACTCTCCCTTTCGAGCGCAATGGGCAAAGCATGATGGGAAATAGAAATCCCAGCCCAGTTTCAGTTAAAATTAAGTTAGTCTAAATTAAAAGAAATGAGTTCATACAACTCAAAATGATGAAATAGTTCAGTTTACTTTAAATATGTCAGTTCTGTGAACTCGAAAGAAAAAGAAAGTTCTAAATACTCTTAACAGTTAATTAAACTGAACTCATTTATTCAATTTAAGTTTGTCCTACTCAAACCATGAAATGCGGCTGAAGGGCAAGGAGTGATTTTTCACTATCACAATCACAAACTCAAAATTCCTATGTTTTGCATTATTTATGGTTGCACAAATCGATCAAACCGAGAAATCACAAGAAGCTTTTATCATTTACGTAACTTTTATTGTTTTTTAACTTTAAAAGTTGTCGCCTTTAATAGCGTTTTGCATCTGCTGATACTGAAATTAACCTGAACTGAACACGGCGTGACGGCAGCTTCACATTCTCTATACCTACCTCCTCGATGGCAGGCAAGTCTTAAAATTCAGTGGAAAAATCACTCCTCTTCATAACATAAGGATCACGTTCAACATATGTGGTGAGTTTTTGTTTATATCTATCTTTTATGTGTCTAAACCACTACAATACGGACCTTCCTCTATGTCTTCCATTCTGTTTCTTTACTTCCTGCCCTCCAGCTGAATTTCGCGCGTCATCAGAACCACGTGATTGCAAGCTATTGCAATATAGAAATTCGCAATTGTGAGAAAAAGCCTGAATTGTGAGATAAAATTGCTATTACCTTTTTTTATTAAAGAAGCTTCCATAGTTTTTTGAAAAAGAAATAAGAAATCAAAATATTCCCAAATCCACTGAACTGTACCCATTACATTATAAGACACCTTTCAGCACTGACCAATGCAAACGACTACAATACACACACTTTGTCCAGGGGTGAAGACTTATTGTAGGGGTCTGTCTGTAAATGCTATGTAATTTTGAAGGAATGGAGGAGAATTTGGGCCCTTGGAGATGACAAATGTAACAACCCTCATTTCTGAAGGCTTTGGCTTTATCTCTGAAAGCTCAGCGGCTTTGAAGTGGCGTACAATAGAAGTGAATCTTCAGCGCTAAAAATCTGCCACCGCGCAGCGTGACGCTGGAGAGTTTTCCTGCACGTGTCTCGCATTTTTGCGTCCTGTCGGAAAGATCTCGGCGCAGCTAATTGGTGTCACTTTTACAAGTCGAATTGAGAAACGTGATCAAAACATCGAAGGTGTGAATCCGTCTGTGTGAATCTCAGGAACAAACAATAAAACAGCCGAGTGCTGTCAGATATGAAGCTTGTGTATTTTACAGATGCACGTTTGTCAGGATTGTGTCTGTTAACGAGGGTGGCGACGTAGAGATCACAGTGTGGACAACACTGATCTGTTAACAGCAAAGAAGCCCTGAGAAAACAAATAAGACAGCGGTGAGGGGAGAAATCTGTCACTGACACACGGTACAATAAACATGTTGAGGAGCTGATGATCAGGAGTAGAGTACACGTGAAGGACAGGTCTGTAAAAGTGATATTTACACACACACACACACCTGTCATTGCTAATCCATAAGCTGACAGCCCATTTCTCCATCTCTGCTCTCCAACACTTAACCTCAAACTCTAAACTAGGGCTGCACAATTTGGTCAACAAATCACGTTGCGATTGTTTTGTCTTGTATTGAACTGCGATACGATGAACATTTAATATCACATACTGCTGCTGCTGCTGAGACATCCACACAAAAAAACAATCACAGGGCGTGCAAAAACAAGCCATGCCTTTAGTCTCCAAATTAAAATTTTGCACATGTTCTGCTGCCAATAGAAAGAATAGAGTTTTTCTTTAAGGGTTTACACATAGATTTTTAAAGAAGTCAAGACTCTTTAATCAGGCCTTTTTCAGAGATCAAAAAGTGAGTTTTTTGTGAGTGAAAGTAAATAATACAGCCAAACTATAAACACAAACTTTAAGGTCTTCCTTCAGTTTTCCACCAAAATAAAATCTTAAGGGTTTAAAACATGAAAGTGATTAAATTAATACAGAAATATTTAAATATTATTATTGTACCATAAAATAAAAATATTACTATTTTTAACTGTATAATAAAAACCTTTTATATAACTTAATTATATAAAACCTCTTAAATAATTACATGACTATATATATATATATATACAGTATATATAGTCATGTAATTATTTAAGAGTATATATATATATATATATAAAACAACGATGATATTAATGTTATTATTAAATATTACTAAATATTTTATTAAAAAATAATGCTAATAGCAACTGTTAATTTAATATTTCAAATTATTTTTACATTGACATATATATATAACAACAATGATATTAATTGTTGTTGATATGACATTAATGTTATTATTAAATATTACTAATTTCTATATTACTATTTTGTTCATTTTATTAATAAAAATGTTAATTTATTAGTAACTTTTAATTTAATTTCAATTTTAAATTGTAATATTTTTGATTTTGTAACAAATAATTTAGTCGTGTAATTATTAAGAGTTATATAAAAGAGTTTTTTGTTATAGAGTTATAATAAAATTGTATTAATAAAAATGTTAATTTAATAGTAACTGTTAATTTAATATTAATTTTAAATTGTAATATTTTTGATATTGTAACATAAATAAATAATTTAGTCATGTAATTATTAAAAAGTTTTTATATAATTAAGTTATGTAAAAGAGTTTTTATTATAGAGTTCAAATAAATTTGTATTAATAAAAATGTTAATTGAACAGTAACTGTTAATTTAATATTCCTATATTTTTGATATTGTAACTATTTATTTAGGCATGTAATTATTAAAGAGTTTTTATATAATTATAAATACTTTTTTATTATAGTTAATAAAAATAATTATTATTATTACATTTTTATTTTATGGTGCAATAATAATATTAAATATTTAAAAAATTAATAATAAAATTTCTGTTTTAATTTAATCATTTTGATGTTCCCTCAAACTCTTATTTTGGTGGAAAACTGAAGGAATATATGTATATATATATATTACAGTTCAATAGTAATAGTAAATTATTTAAATACTTCTGTATTAATTTCTTCACATGTATGCGTTAAACCCTACAGCTTTTGTTTTAGTAGAAAAACTGAAAAAGACCTAAAAGTTTGTAGTGTCGTTGACAAGTTTTTAATAGGCTTCTCATTACTGATAAAATACTATAAACTTCTATTCCCAAAAATGATTGAAATGACAAAAATACAATACAATTGCACTTATCCATACTTCAATATAAATTTTATTTCGATTAATTGCAGCCCTTCTCTAAACCCGACATTCAAACTTGAAACCCAAAATCAATCTACAAACCCATCCTAAAATCTAACTCGTCATCTTGAGTTCATGTGCTGGTGTGAAGCTGTGCCGTTTACTAAGTAAACTTAATTTCACTCAAAGTCATAGCTCATCTTAATGCTGTACTTTGCTGAGCTTTTCATTCCTGGTGAAATTCCAGCACTGCAGCATTTTTCCCATGCTAATTAGACAGAAATAGATGTTGGTGTTTTCCTGCAGGCCATGTTAATGAGACACAGAAGAGCTGGTTTCTAATGCAATGATGGAAGACCATGTGAAGCGTGTTGAGTTCATAGAAAGTGGCTGGAATATTCTAGGCACTTAACACCCAGATGTACCTGCCATGATAAAGTTAGTGCCGCATCACCAGGGATTGTGAGAAAACTTCATTAAGAACCAGTACGACACCTGTCACAGCTCTCTTTAAAACACGCTGTCCAGATGTTCCTCAGAGGAAGAGCGTTTAACTCTTCTCGCGGAAAAAAAAAGAAACTTCCATTGCTTTGAACTGAATCTGACATTATTGCTTCATCAGGGTTGACATTTGCATTCCCTGTTTCGCGTCACTTCATAGTCTGTTAGTTGCCAAAGAATTGCAGCATATCTGATGATTCTAGTGTGTAAGAACAATTCTATCACGGTGGACTTCGATATATGAAGTCTGTCTTTGAGGGATTGTTTGCATCTCTTTCATTTTTCCCTTTCATTCGTTGCCTTATTCTCTCCTTTTCTCTCCTGTCTGGATGCGTTTGGTGTCATAGCGTGTCTTTTATTCCTCACACCCAAATTCCCTCAAGCTCTCAAATCACACTCTTAAAATACAGACACTATCAACACCAGCTATCACGGCATCGTGCAAGAGAGAGAGAGTGAAGAGACAGACAGAACGAGAGAGAGAGAGAGCAGTAAGGTTGATGGGGGATAAAATTTGAGTTTTTACTCTGCTCCTTTACTCTAAATTGTGTTCTGTCAGCTCTTTTATGGTATTTTCCTTGAAGCCGCCGTACTTCC
>CM075515.1:4422500-4585000 GCA_037950675.1 Hypophthalmichthys molitrix | reverse complement strand
CCAATGTGTAGTGAGCCAGGGTATACTGATTCATGACCTCTGGAGCTAGGGAGCTTATTGAGACGCACCCTGTGATATTCTGGTCACTAGATATGGCTAATGCAAGTCTATTGAATTTTTTTACTCGTTTTATCATCCACCAGGCAAACAAGCAGTAAGTCAACAAGCAGCACGATGTGAAGTATCATTCATGTGAAATTATTCATATCCAGAGCACAAAAAAAAAAAGAGCAGAGCATGCTGTGATGCGTTAATCCAATGCAGTGCATGCTGGGATATGTTAACCTGAAGCAAGATGGTCCTTTTTTACTTAAGCAAATACATTCATACGGTTCACCCTTTAACGGGCCCATGTGTACAATTAATGTAACCATTAGCATTTTAATGGGCAATTGAAATGTTGCAGTTGGTTAAGCGGAAAGCCAAGGAAAACAGCAATTATCCATCCGACCTCTGTCTCTAAGCCTTTGGACAAGGAGAAAAAAAGGCTCCGTTGTGGTGCGACTCTGTGGAGAATATAATCCTGTTGATTGACAGTCTCATTACCAGATTACTTGGATCTCAGTTGTCTGTGACTTTGAGAGTAAACACACAAAGATTTGAGCCTTTAACAGAGATGGAATTTCTTTACAGGATTTCCTTTATTTTCATCCACCCAGTGGATCTTTTCGTTAGAGATATTCAGAAGTGATCTGAAAGTTAAGCGTGTAGCTGTCATATGCTCAGTGAGAAGAGTCTGTAATACCTGAATAAAATCTAAATCGTCTCACTGGGAGTTGCTCGCCTGGGACTGATTTGAAACATGCCATCATTGTCATGGATGCTCAGGCTGCATCTAAAATCACATACTACCCTACTATATAGTATGAGGCGAAAAACAGTATGCGACAAAAGAAGTATGTTTGAATTTACAGTACTCATAAATGAGTCAGCAAAAAGTACCCGGATGATCTATACTTCCGGCAAGATTTTGAAGTGTGCATACAATGGACACTTTACTATCCCATGAGGTTACAGGAGAGGATTAGTGAATAGTAGTGACGCAACGTGACGCAAAAAATCAATTGTTTTTCTAAAGTAACTCTGTCCAACAACAACACTAGCAGGTAAAGTTAAAGCGGGACGGCACATCTCTCTTGCCTCCCCTAAGCCCGTTGAGTTTTAACAGACCCCCTAAATGTGTACGGTGGGTTTGGTGGGGGGGGGGGGGGGGTAATTGAGAATGAATGGGGGAAAGTCACGTGAGAGGAAAAAATGCCTCCATCTCGATGAGATGATTGTTTATCGTTGGATATGGCTGGTTTGTGTGATAAATTCCGTCTCTTGTTTTTGTGCGTTTGCGAATCAGTCTGAATTAACAACATTATGGCGTTAACGGGAAGACTAATTAAAAAGTAAGTAAACAACTCAACCACTGCTTTATGTCATGTCAAAATCAAACTTGAAATGGCCTGAAAACATGATGACTGTGTGAGAAATTAGCTTAGTGAAGTATATCTTCTATATTCTTCTTATTATTATTTTTCTTCTTCTTCTTCTTTTTCAGTTTCTTCTTCTTCTGCTCTTGAGTCTATGGCAGCCCATAGAACCACAGTTATGAAATTTGGCACACTGATAGAGGACAGTCCCAACATAAACTACAGCAAATTTGGTGTCTCTAGATCAAACTCTCTAGCGCCACCACTTGTCCAAATTTTACTCATGTTTACGCCAATACATTTTGAACCAGTACCATTGAACCATTCCCTGCCAAATTTTCCAGCCAAAAAATAAATAAAAACACTTTTTTCGAACTCCTCCTAGATGGTTGCTCTAATTTTCATGAAAATCAAATTAGATCATCTTCAGACTATGGTGGCAAAAAGCTGCGAAAAGCCAACCATTCTCGATAACGTGCAAACAAATTTGAAGAAGAGCATGCCAAATTGGATGCGAGGCTATATCTCTGCAACGCTTTAGCATATTCAGACCAAACTTGGTACATGTCATCACAAGCACGACCTGAGGCTACATGCTATACTTTGGCACAGTGCCACCTACTGGTCTGGAAATAGCTCTTTTTGCTTATAAAGTCCGAATGGTTTGGCCAAAAATTACTGGTCTTGTTAGATTCAGGGCAGCATGCCGAGTCGAATGATATCCAATTTTACCATATTGGCCATTTTGCATTTTGTAGCAAAATGCTGTATTTTTTTAACGCATTAACATATAATTACAGAAATTGGTATGGGTCATCAGCACGATGCCCTGAAGGAGCCTGAGAAGTTTCGAGACAAAATCAAATATTCATATGTTCATGACTTTTGATGTGTTTGACTTATTTTCATGGGAGTCATCTCCTTAGATTCCTGAATCTTTGCAGAGTCCAACGATACCTAACATGCTAGGTTTCGCCTTATGATTTGTGCAACGTTGCGATTTTGCTTTAAAACAATGTTCGCAAATATCTATGAAACTGTTAGTCTGATCGAGACGAAACCACTGTAGGAAATTTGGAAACAGGTCGTTGGCTATGCCAAAACTTTTATAGTAAGTGGCAAAAAAAATGCAATCAAAGTCATGCATGGGTCATTTTTTATGTACTCATGCATATACATGTCTATAACTCCAAATTTGACACACTTATTTATGGGCACACTCTTAGGGACACATAGAAAAAGTTGGGATTTCACCTGTTGGTGGCACTATAACTGAACAAAATATTAAATTGCCACTAACTACAATTAGTGTATAACAACAAGTATATAATATAAAAAATAATATAATATAAAAAATAATATTTTACTGATGATCTTACATCTTGCTTGCTTCTTAAAACAAAGGAAAATATTTTATCACTTTTTAGTTGGTAGTTACAGCACCTTTTAGATAATATCTCTGACAAAATAATAATAATCTTGTCACACGCGCTTTAAACTATTGGAAGAAGATGTTTCCTTTTCTTAATCCTGGACATCTTTATTTGACATTGACCCAAGGCTGCTCTTCAGAAAGATGCTCATCTTGAATCTCACAAGTGCAGAATGTTCTTTCTCTGAATAAGATGAAAAATAATATGCAATATTAGAAACGCAAGACAGTGAGAATTAAATGTACAGTGACAGAAAAGTCTAATATGAAAAAGACCTCTTTTCTTAATGGAATGAAATGTGCATTCATCCATTTTAGACTGCTCATTTTAACCTGTGCGCTCGGGTCGCAGGTCTCTCTCTCACGCAGATTGAATTCTGAGTAATTAATGCATCTATTGTCTTCAGCAGAGAGAAGAAGGAGAGGCAGCGGGACGTGAGTGAGATGAAGCCCTCTGACAGGATGTTTATGAGGTGTCAGTTTGCGTTTGGATCAGAGGAGCTGACGGGGGCGGAGAGGGAGGCGCTCGGTCTGTTTGGAGCTCAACTGCGTGACCCATTTGCTCTGTTTGAATCGGATCCCTCCGGTTCAGTGGTGTTGTGATGAGGTGCTCTGGATGCCGTTCCAATCCACAGATCTGGATCTCGCTCTCTGACATGGTAGAGCATGAGTCAGCTGTCAGGCGCACAAACACGCATTTTTCCGCCGGCCATGTGTGCAGCGTAAGGGCTAGCACTGAATAACCTGATGCTCATTCAAAAATTGAATTTCATACAGAGTCACAATAAACTTTTGCAGTTAAAGGAATGTTGCTAAGCACAAATGACCTGCTTCATCTAAAATGGCTGCAGTTCAATAACCTTTAGTGCTACTGGCATAATAGTGTCTCTTGTGAACATAGACACATTTAATTTATTGAGTTAATTGGGACACTTTTTCCAAGTCATCTCAAAGGCAAAATGTGTCCCAATCACCCTGAATTCACCCCTACCTAAAGATGCGGTTACATTAGCAAAACTTTGCGAACAAAATAGGTCCATTCTCAATAATGTAGTGATACTTACTTAGAGGTCACTTCCGATTCACAAGGTAGTCAAAGAAAAACTGCATAAACAGAACAGACCAGAACTCATGCAAGCTACAGCGACAATGGAGGCCTACATAAACGAGAAATTGTGTGAAGAGGTTAGAAAGTACCCTCATTTGTACAACTCTAGCATGAAAGAATACAAAGATGTTTTCATGGGTTGTAACTCGTGGCGAGAGATCGCTCAAAACTCTGCATGCGTCGAACGCCTGTGTATGTGTACGAGTAAAATGAACTACACTTTCCAAGGCTGTGTGTTCGACTGTGCACGTACACTAGCGTACGCGTAAAAACAAAGTATACCCAGGGCTTTAGCGTCCACACCTTGCCGGACAATAATGTTCTGTTTTTAATAATCATGCATGCGCAGTTAGGCCATCTGCTGCTTAAATGCATGAGCTCTTTAAACTCTGATTGGCTGTCAATGTTTTTATCATTCATCATCTGGAAAAAATTATTCTGAAAGTGATTTCAACAATATTGTTGTTGGCATCATCATAGACATAGTATGATTCATGAGCAAGGACCACTCCACAACCATAAATGGAGAATTATTTATTAAAGAAAGTTGGGGATGAATAGGGAGAGCATGAAGAGGAATTGGTAAGGGAAAGGGATGGTAATCAGGTTGCTCCAGGCATCTAGTGTTCGTGGCCGGGAGACATCATCTCAATTAAATGTAGGCCGAGTGATTAGGACCCCTCGATACAACCTTGAAGGGAAGAGAACAGGGGATGGTAAGGATGGTTGAATGGATGAGAGAGGGAGGGAAAGGGAGGGTTCGAGAGAACGAGACAGACAGTACTGTAGGACAGCCCGATTTTGAGAAGTCAGGTGATTGGTTGAGGCGTGGCCCCGCTCCCAAACCTCAGTTAACTAGTTAACTCCATTTATTAAAACTTTAGTTATCTTTATCGTTATAGTTCCTTGGTGTGAAAGTCTTTATCTGGGAGCAACATTTAGAATTTACAATAATATATTTTTTATTAGCTATTATACATGGGCAGTATAAAAGGGCAAAGTACAATTAAAGGACATTTAATTGCCCTAAAGGGCAATATTAAACATCATCACCTTGCCATAGAAAGAGAATTTACAAGATTAAAACAATTACTACTCAAAGTTAATGAAATGAAATATTCTTCGCTGGTCATAAGAGCTCAAGAGCGGCCTCTGGCTGTGTGGATGACTGAAACACACACAATAACCGAGCGTTACACCGCTGAACGCTCATCAATGCGGCATAATTATCCGGAACACAAACTTGAATCGAATCGAGTAAACATATGACAGCTCGTACAGTAAATATTTCTTTAAATGTGCACACTTTTGGATTACAAGACCCAAAGAAGCAGAGCTCGCACGATTGAAAAGGTATGTGCTTGTGTGTATTATTATTATAATACTCGCGCATTTTTTAATTTGTTCTTCTGACACATATGTATATATTACTGTCGCTGGGATATGTATATCATAAAACAGTGATCATATGTAATGACGCTAATACCTTCATAATGATATAAAGTTTGAAAATATTAATATTTTTGTCAGTAACAAACTGGCCTCGGGCACGTGAATGAGAATAACGCGCGCCGTCCATGAAAGTGGTTTAAAACGTGTATGTTAAACGTTTTTTTTTTACGTTACTCTCCAATTATTTGCTGTTTGAACAGTGAAGCTTTCTATAAATCGTTCTTTGAGGTGAAACTACTGTTTATGTGGATGAACGTCTGTTAAACTTTATTCAGGTATACCATTTACAGCCTGTAGTTCACTCACCTTTTTAACAGACGTTTCTCATCAAGAGCAGGAATGAATGCATTTTAAACTTGAAATGCATGTTGTTTTCAAATGATCCAGTTTTCCTATGTTCATTAGACATACAGGCATCCAGCGCTCTAGGAATAAAAGCTGATGATTGTTAAATCAATAGTCATCAGACTTTCCTCCCCATGATCAAATTCCATTGTAAATGGTAAAGGAGAGGAAGAGTGAAACACACAAACAACCTTTTATCCATATCCTTGTGGGGTTTCCCATTCAGTTCTGTTGTTGTTAATATAAGTTAATTATAATTACTACAGACTTACCCAACCATAAAATGCACCTTTTAGATAAGATTTAAAGACTCTATCGAATAGCTTGATGAGCATTATTTTTCAGTGTTTACTTATTTCTTTTTCCAAAACAGAAAACACGTTCACACACTATTTTCTAACCAGACACAACATATTGACAAGCATTATATATCTTTCGTGAGTTATTGGGTTTTTAGCTGTCACTGCGACAAGTCACAAGACATGTTGAATCCATCAGGTCACGTCAGGTAAGAATGCTGGGTAGCTCCACCCACAGTGACATCTGATTGGTCTAAAATCCCATCTCACAGTGTTGTTTATTAAACATGAAACATTTGATTGGCTGTGATTTGGTCCTTTTAAATGTGAACAGGAACATTACGTCCCACCTTGTTAGAACATCATGCCACGCGCCCACACACACTGGCGTAGTGCTTACGGCCTGGACTCTGGCATTAACTGTTGTGTTCTGCGTGAGATGAAGGCCTGCCTCATTTCTCCTGACAAGCCGTTTGTTTTGGTCTCAGAGCTTGAGCCGAAACTGCTGATGGTCTATTTCTGCAGTCACATCTGCTCTATATACGGCTAACTGCTCGTGAGAGAGTATCGTGTTTTCAATCCAGCAGCACAATGGCTGAACTTTCATGGTAAAGAGCTTGTGAATAATGGAGTGAGATGTTCAATGAGTGACGAGCACTTGGAGAGAGAGAATATGTTTCAAAGAGGATGCTGTAGTAGTCACATTCAGCACAACATGATTTATTCAAGTAGGACTTGAATGTTGTTCTTGGAACAACATTCTTTGTTGTTCCGGGAACAACATTTTTGTCCACCTAAACCTACTCTTGAAATTGAATGGTTGTTGCAAAAGTATTCTTAAAACAGCGGTTCTTCAGCGGTTGTTTGTGATTTCTCAGAACCTTTTTTGCTTGTATGAGGTTTATGGCCTTTCCGACAGTTTCCAAGTTTGGTTTCACACATTTTATTAATGCATACTCATGTTTTTACCCATTTTGAGTACTGTTATATGTACAAACCTGAAGAAAAAGATGAACTATGGCTGTCAATTGAATAAAATAATTGTAATTTTCCAACAAGTATTACATGATCATAAATACAACAGTAATAACGTCTATTTATGTATTTTTTTATGAATGTATGTGGGTCAATGATGTGACGTGACGGGTCTTTTTTTTTTTTTTGTCCAAAGGCCATAATAATTATAAAAATCAAAGATATGACATCCAAAGTATGTAAGGTAGTACAACTAGATCTCTTTTATTGAATCCAAAAGATTTTAATTATATTTTGCTACATATAAAGGTATTTTAAAGATTTTGAAGTGTCAAAAAGTCATTTGGTTTAACCGTGCAAAGGCCAATACAGCCATTTCATTTGTGATTAAAATATCTTAAAATGTAATAAATGTATTTATTTTTTATTCTGGCATGATTTTATAACATCATATATCAGCATTGTGCAAAATGGTATTAAAATTATGTGTAGAAGTCGTTGCTTTGTTATGAGAAAGAATGTCCGGAAAAATGAATTTCACTGATGTCATTCGGAGTAACGAATATAAAGGGACCATTTTGGCTCAAGTCATGTGGTCAGTATCATGTGACAGGATGTGACATCATTCAGACACATGCAAAGGACCACATGGTCATGAAACAAAGTAACTAACTCTCTTTTAACTATTTGAAAAATTCATGTTTTCACTTGCTCATACGCATGTCCCGAAACATCAGGTCATTTGGTACAACCACTATAAAACATGGAAAATGTTGTAATATTTTAAAAACTTGTACTAAATATAAAATTTTTGATTGTTCTTTTGCTAGCTAGATATCAGCCTTTTAGCATTGTTTGAAAATATCGTCATTCGGTATAACCAAAAGTGTCATTCGGTAAAACCGAAATTTTGGTTAAACCGAATGACTTTTTTGGTGACAAATTTTGTCCATCTTGTAAAAAATGACAAAAGCAGTGTTAATTGATTATAAAAACCACATAATCTCATTGTTGACACTTAATAAAACTTCAAAATGTCCATTATGTTTATTTACTCTTTTAAAAATATTTGTAAATGAGTTAATTTGCAAATTAAATGAATGGGGGAGATTGAAAAATTGAAAATAAGAGAAACATATAGTCTTCAGGAGCATGTTCATCACGTTCATGTTTACATATGTACATGTGTGCTTGCAAACATGAAGGCCTCGGAAATACAAAACCTGTCCTAATTGACCCTTCGCTAGGAGTTTGATTGACAGGCGATCTAACCACTCATAATGCTGAATCCACCATTTTGTCCGACAAAGCAGTCAGGGGAGTTAGCAGATTAAAGTAGGTGGACTTGAACTTGAAAAATGGTGTGTACTGACGTCTTTACGCGATTGAAACAACATTCCTTCTGATGTTCATTCACGTTTACTTGATGCTATAAATGAACTAGCAGGAAGAGATGATCGGTTCACGAGCCTCTTGAACTGAGGCGCTACAGCGATCTGTCACGACACATTAAAGAGCCACAAAAAGGTATTTGTTGTTTAAATTTTTTTTAATTTACAGAATTTTAAATTTGAGACTTTGTTTCATATCAAAAGTAACCTGCTCTGTCTTGTCTGTCGACACGTTGTCAGTGTCCTCTTTGCTCCACTATGTATTTTTCACTGTGTGAGAACATGATGTGTGGCGAGAGATCGGCATGGCTTGTCGGACATAGCAACAGTAACTAAAGGGGGCGGGTCTTTGCAAATGGTCAGTTGAAAGAAAACAAGCTGACAAAAAGATTGAATCCAATATTTGGTGATAAAGCATAACGAGAGATTTATAAGCTATTTTTTTTGTAGACCGGTCATTTTTGACCAGGAACACCAGAAGTGTGACTTTGTTCCATTTTGTACAAAATAAAAGCATTTCAAAACAAACTTCCTGGTTAAATATTAAAGCGCACTAGTGTGACAGTGCCATTTTTTTCCATATTTTGTTGAATATTGACAAATTTATCCACAAATAATGTTTTTTCACTCAAAAACTGAGATGCATAAGCTCAGATCAATGAGGCCTATGATCAATCAGTTCCAAAAAGACATACAAAACTTTTAAAAAAGTTGGCAAAAAGATCAAATCCAATATTTGATGATAATAAACCATAACGAGCGATTTACAAGCAATTTTTCCGGTAATTTTTGACCGGAAACACAAAAGGTTTTCAGCACTGCATAAGGGTTAAAACCTGATGCTTTTGCTCTCAGACCAACAATTAAAAAAAATCCAGACAGATCGTTAGATTGCTTCCTGTGTGAGCGGCACCTTACTTCTTTGTTGGTCTTAAAAAGATTTTGTTGCATCAGGCCATAAAACCTTTTTTTTTTGGGTCTCTAATTGGAACATTTATTTTTATAGAGTGCGCTGTTAAAATCAGACAGCAGTGATTGGTTGATAGAAATGATGGTGCGGGTCCAGCTAAGGATGTTCCGGGAACATGTCGTACTTGTGTAAATCATGTTAAGCATTTAATTCGGTCGGCTAGTTGTTAGTGGTGTTCCCGATGTCCTGGGAAGATGACGGGGTGTGCGGTTCAGCCCGTGGGGATTTACTGTCTGACCCAGCGGTCTTACACAGGCTCAGAGAGATCAGAGGTTGCCGGTGAGCAGATCTATGGGGGTTTACAAGCTGATGTCTCTTCACGGTTCAGTCAGAACTACCAACCACAGTGAACCCAGAAACATGTTTTTACAGTCCATAAACGGCAAGAAATTAGAGCTCATTAAAGGTGATAAACAGGATTGTTCTTGCTCTTTTGAAGTACAAAACTCTTAAAGAAATAGTTCACTTCAGAATTAAAATTTCCTGATCATTTACTCACCCTCATGTCATCCAAGATGTTCATGTCTTTCTTTCTTCAGTCGAAAAGAAATTAAGGTTTTTGAGGATTTTTTTTTCTCCATATAGTGGACTTCAGTTGTTACCAACGGGTTGAAGGTCCAAATTGCAGTTTCAATTCAGCTTTAAAAGGCTCTATTATATTTTGTAACATATTTTGTATTTTGTAACATTATAAATACCTTTATCTTCACTTTTGATCAATTTAAAGTATCCTTGCTAAATAAAACTATTAATTTCATTCAAAAAAAAAATACTAAACTTTTGAATGGCACTGTACAGTACACATACACAAAATGTGCAAAATACAATATACTGTAAAACACATGTGTTGTGTGTGATGGTGCAGGTGAAGTGTGTGACTGTAGTGAGCAGAATGTGACCGGCCATATTTACATATCAAAACCTATTCAGTATTCAGCAACTTCCCCTGGCCTGATAAACGACAATGTGACCTACGGCAATACGGAGAGGTTAGCCAATCACAGCAGAGGTCATTTTTATATAGCTATCTTAAAGGTACAGAAGCACATATATCCTGTGATTCTAAAGGAAATAGATGGCAAACGACCAGCAACCGTCTGCTTTGAGGTGTTGGATGTTGTCATTTAGCGCCGTTGCTTAATGTTCAGTGACTTTAGGAGGCGTTTAATCCTCTCAGAAATATTCACTGACAGGTTAGAGAAAATGTCAAACTATAATGTGATCCTCAGCTGTGGAGTTTAATGACAGAGCTGAAATCACTGACGCTGCAGGTTTCCCTCCTCTATGACCTTATCATTCAAGTGTCTCTGGCTTTCATCTGCGGCCCATGGGTCAGTAACTAAGTGCTTTTAACTGGACACAACTCCAGTAAGTGTGTGTATGTGAGAGAGACAGAGAGAGAGAGAACCACAGGCAGTCTTTCTTCTCCCACATCAGTGTTTCCTGCACCGCTTCGTGCCGCAGCAAAATAAATCATATTTTACTTGAGCTGTGAATGGGAGTTTGCCATCTGAATTGAATGTGAGGAGATAAAAAGACTGTGTACAGTGAAATAATGGCAAGAAAACATGCTTTTCTACTGAGTCATTCTCGCAGGCTGTAAGCATAAACATACATGTATTTGTTCACAAACAATTCTTTGAATTAATTGTTCAAAAAGACTCAAGTTAGCGGTTTGAAGTGGTCCTTCACTGAATTAATTTACTGAATCCATCAAAGCGGTTGCTGAATCAACATCTGGCTCCCTTACTGATTCATGAACGTGTAATGAGCTGGCTATTGTAGTTAAACAAAAACATACAGCATAGTCTGATTCACAAACAAATTATTTTAATTATTCATAATGAATTGAAGAAGCAGAAGCATAATAAGCATAATAAAAGCTCCACTGCTCTTGAGACGTGTGCCGCGCTCATCTCTCATTAGCAATCGCTCCAGCGGCCTCGTTCCACTCCAACGGCTTTCATCCACACCCTGCTTCATACTACAGTAATGTTAATAAATCTTTAATACATTAGCTCATCCATGAATATGATTTCTGCCCTGTCGGATTCTTTCCCACGGGAAAACAAGACAACACCTCCCATGATTCCACGAAATCAAGCTGTCATCAAGCTACGCCTTTGTTTTGAATGAGCGACCTCTAGAGGCGAAAATTACATAGTGTGCCTTTAATTAAATTTGTTTTATTTCAGTCTAAATATAATACACTGAGATTAATGAATATCACATGAAGAAATATTTATTAGGATATTTGCATTAGAAGACAAAAACTGTGTAAAAAAAAAAATAAATGGGTCGTGACATGGATTTTTAAAAAAAAATATTTTAATATGTTCCTTGAGGTTCATTTATGATGTTAAAGGTGCAATATGTAAGATTTCTGTCCGCTAGAGGTCGCTAGAGGCCTATTCAAAACAAAGGCGTAGCTTGATGACGGCAAGTTTGAGCGCAGAATCTTAGGACATGTGGTCTTCACTTCACAGCCGGTGCAAAAGAATAGTGATAAGACTCGGGAAGAAATCATGTTCATGGATGCGATTATTAATGTTACTGTAGTATGAAGCAGAGCAGGACCGAGTGTCGAACGAGGCCGCTGGAGCGATTGCGCAACACACGCATCACGAGCAGCGGAACTTTTATTATGACACAGTCGCCGGCGCCGCTTCCGCTTTTCCGGTCATGAGTATGAGGTAACACAGCTTATCATATTAGATACATTTGAGAGTGTTGAAAATGATGTTATAATGTTACTCTGTGCGTTCGCTCGACGGCTGCTGTGAGACACTTGTTGCACACTGCAGTAAGATAGATCGATTTTAGAATATCATATTAAATGCTGGATGGCTTGTGTTGATAAATGGCATGCAATTAATTTTAAAACGTATTGTATGATGGAGAAAATGCTGTATTACTGTTACTAAAAATAAAGCTGCATCTGATTATGCTATGTTAGCTACTTGACAAAATAGTGTTTTTCTCTGAGGCACGGTAAAGCATGGTACTCGCAAAAAATCAAGAAAATTAGATTAAACAATAAGACTAAACGTGTTGAGCTATATAACAACAATTAGTTTTCTGTCAATAAACATAAAACGTAATATATATTAAAGCGTCTTTGGTGTTTCCATGGTTTCTACAAAATAAAACCGGAAACTAAGGGTAATGCTGGTATGATGCAATTGACAGGTGACTCCTCACACGTCCCGGAGCCTTGGTTAAAATTGCAATTTTCTCACGATTTGCAAATAGTTGGAAACATTTGGGATATTGTAAGTACTCAAGTGAACAAAATGTATAACACTGGCCTAGTGGTTTTTGGATATTTTACTGCAAAAATCTTACATATTGCACCTTTAATGACGTTTTTTGCACACACAAAAAAACAAACAAAACAAAAACAAATATATATATGCAGAAAAACTATTATTTTCAACCCTCATTCTGACCTTCTGTCTGAAATGATCTGTTTTTAAGGGGCGGCTCCTTTAGGGAATCGTGAGATATAAATAAGATGCAATTGCAAGTTTATATCACGCAATTCTGACTTTATAAGTCACAATTGTGAGAAAAAAAAATGACTTTATAACTCGCAATTCTAAGAAAAAAAAATCTGAATTGCAAGTTATAAAGTCAGAATTGCAAGATACAAACTCGCAATTGCGCAAATAAACTCGCAATTGTTTATATCTCACAATTCTGACTTTATAACTTGTAATTGCATGTTATAAAGTCAGAATCGTGAGATATAAATAAGATGCAATTGCAAGTTTATATCACGCAATTCTGACTTTATAAGTCGCAATTGTGAGAAAAAAAATGACTTTAGAACTCGCAATTCTAAGAAAAAAAAATCTGAATTGTGAGTTATAAAGTCAGAATTGCAAGATAAAAACTCGCAATTGCGCAAATAAACTCGCAATTGTTTATATCTCACAATTCTGACTTTATAACGCAATTCTGAAAAAAAGTCAGTATTGTAAGATAAAAAGTCTCAATTACAGTTTTTATATTTGACAGAAACAGAAACAAGATTCGATACAAATGTCAGCTGTTAAGCGACTGAACAACAGTGGGCGGGGCCTATGGTGCAATGATGTATAACTATTTGTCGATGTCTTGCTCTTGAGGCAGTCATATGCAGATGTATTTGCCCGTGTGACGTCACAGATCCTGCAATACCAAAACGAGTCATTTTTGAAGCTTGATTAGATGCCTTGTTTATAATGAGGAGGATGTTTCAAGCTCTGAAACTTGCAGGATGTTTTAATGGTACAAAGACCTGTTATACTGTATACAGCTATTAGCCAGGAATATACTGTAAATCCACACTGAAATATTTTCTCTCTTTTTCTCTCTCTCCATTCCTTCATCTTTCTGTCTGAAGTAATGGGTGGATAGCTGACAGTTTAATTGAGGAAATCAGGGTTGTGAAATGTGTCAGACTGCTGTTTTCTGTCCTAGCGAATCATCTGGACGCTCTCTGGTACCAGCAGGTCCGATTGTCCTTTAGGGTCCCTTTTACACGGCAGCCAAATCATTCCTGACAGTTATTGGTCTCCAATCCACGAATGAACGGCAGAATATAACGGCACGCTGGAGCTCAGAGTGGCATTCTGTTTACTGAGAGATGATATCTGAGCTTCCAGACAGGATTACACTACAGTCGAAGGTCTGCAGTGATGGTTGAGGGAATGTTTAGCTGGAAGAAATAAAGCTATACAGTATATAAGGTATATAAGAGTCTGTCAAGCAATAGTCTGACAGTGAGTCGTGTGCAAAAGCTCATTTGACATGAGGCAGGTATTCTTGTTGCAGTAGGACAGAGTTTGACATTTTACCTGCATTTGTACTGCTTGCGTGTGTACCTCCTGCCAGCAGTCCCTCAGCTGGAAAAGAGACTCGACAGAGGCCATCTCGCTCTGAAAGATTTCTCTCATTTTATTTCCATAGAAAAATCCTCCTCTCGGAATACTGTCCTTCTCTTTTGGCCGTCACCAGCAGAGAGACTCAGACGCTGGTTTGTGCTGGGGTTAGAGGCCACGTGTGTGTGTTTGTGTTTGTGTGCTTCACTTTTTATCTGTGACACTCAAAGCTGAACTTTTGCATTTTTTAGGGGATGTACTGAAAACAGGATTTTCCTTGCTCTTGCGAATTAAGAGTAAAATGTCCACTAGGGTGAGACCAAAAATAATCACAGCTTTGCTTTTTAATTTTGACATTTTACTAAATGTGAACATTTGTACATTTGTGAGAACAGTTTTGAGGTTAATTTATCTTTTTTTTTTTTTTTTTTTTTTTGTGCCATTTGGATAATAGTGATCAATTAACTTTTTTTTTTGTTGGATATTAGGTTTATGTCTATTTGTAAATGGGCAATTTGTGAGTGAATGAATGAATGAATCATTCATTCATTCATTCATATTTTAAATGAAAAGGTGGAGTTGACCAAATAAGAATTGTGACAGAGTTAGTTCAGTTATTCAATAGGTTATTTAAATATTTCCATTAATTACATTTACTCTTCAAACTTTTATTTATTTATTTATAAATAATAATAATTAATAGTTATTATTATTGAATACATTGATATTTTGACAGCGGCCATGCTTGTTTGTTTTTAAATAATACCTATTATTTTTATTATTTTATTGTTTTATTATTATTATTATTATTGAATAAATTATTTATTATTAACCATATTAAATTATGTATTTTATACATACATATATTGGTTATATATAATATTAATATTATTATTATTATTGAATGAATTATTTATTTAGACAAGGGCCATATTTATTATTTATTTGTTTGTTTATTCATTTATTTATTTGATTGTTTTTTTTTTTAACTAATACCCATTATTTTTATTATTATTGAATAAATTATTTATTTTTTTAGACAGGGACCATTTTATATATACACTACCAGTCAAAAGTTTGGACACGGTAAGATTTTTAATGTTTTTAAAAGAAGTTTCGTCTGCTCACCAAGGCTGCATTTATTTAATTAAAAATACAGTAAAAACAGTAATATTGTGAAATATTATTACAATTTAAAATAACTGTTTTCTGTTTGAATATATTTTATAAAGTAATTTATTCCTGTGATCAAAGCTGAATTTTCAGCATCATTACTCCAGTCTTCAGTGTCACATGATCCTTCAGAAATCATTCTAATATGATGATCTGCTGCTCAAGAAACATTTATTGTGTATAATTGTACAAAATATTTGTGTACAATATTTTTTTTTTTCAGGATTCTTTGATGAATAGAAAGTTCAAAAGAACAGCATTTATTTGAAATATAATCTTTTGTAACATTATAAATATCTTTACTGTCACTTTTGATCGATTTAATGCATCCTTGCTGAATAAAAGTATTAATTTCTTTAATTTCTTTTCAAAAAAATAAAAATTCTTACTGACCCCAAACTTTTGAACGGTAGTGTATAATGTTACAAAAGCTTTGAATTTCAGATAAATGCTGTTCTTTTGAACTTTCTATTCATCAAGGAATCCTGAAAAAAAAAGTACACAACTGTTTTCAACATTGATAATAATCATAAATGTTTCTTGAGCAGCAGATCATCATATTAGAATGATTTCTGAAGGATCATGTGACACTGAAGACTGGAGTAATGATGCTGAAAATTCAGCTTTGATCAGAGGAATAAATTACTTTATAAAATATATTCAAACAGAAAACAGTTATTTTAAATTGTAATAATATTTCACAATATTACTGTTTTTACTGTATTTTTAATTAAATAAATGCAGCCTTGGTGAGCAGACGAAACTTCTTTTAAAAACATTAAAAATCTTACCGTGTCTAAACTTTTGACTGGTAGTGTATCTATATATATATATATATATATATATATATATATATATATATATATATATATATATATATTATTGAATACATTTTACTATTTTGACAGGGGCAATGTTCATGTACTTATTTATGTTTATATAATAATAATAAATAAATGTTTGAAACGTAAATCTTGAAAAACATTATTATTATTATGTATTTAAGTTAACCTTTTTATAGATAGCACTAGGCCTTGCACAATACAATGTGCTGTTGCTACATTTCATTTGTTTGTGTACAGTTTGTGTAGATTTTGTGGGGGCATATTTGTGCTGTTACCTGATTTCCTTAATTAGATCTCAGTGAATCTGGAGCTAAAACACATACATGCAAATAAACCACGCTAGTGGTAGGCAGTTATTCTTAGAGCGATTAAGGGTCAGAGGGAGGGTGAAAAATGATCAAAAAAAAAAGAAATTTTGTAAGAAACTTGACTAACATTACAGGTGGACTTCAGTGGGAAATATGTAAATCTTTCTGTTTTTGAGAGAAACAAAAACAGAAGTAAACAAGTTCAACCTGCTACAAACACTCCTCATAATACCCCAGTGCCCTTAAAATCCCTGAAACGCCTCTGGATGAATCACATCTCATGTTACGGCAGAAATGCTTTGAGAACTTAAACCTTATACAGCAGCGAGACATTTGGGGAATAAACTGACAGTTTAGTTGCAGTTCTTCAGGACTTTATCTCTAGTGTCAATTAGAGTATGCGGCTCTTATCAGGGGGAAACACACGGTAGAATTGGGGGAAATGAAGCATGAAAAGGAGAAATTGAAAATCATAAAGTTAACGGCGATACCAGATAATGAGATGAGACACAAAATTACATTTGGGCTCCTCCAGAAGTGCTAGGGTTGGTTTGCTGTTAGTCATTATTGTGCAGTAGGTAATTTGATTTGGAGCAGTTGTCCTGTCCAGGCCGAATCAGCAGTGAAGTCGTGAGGTCACTGATGTGCTTCAGGGCCCCAAATCTGGACGCTCCTGGTTTTGAAAATACTTTTATAAAATAGATAAGTAAATGACATAAAATCAGTGAATGCATTGCAAATATTAAATTATTTGTTTATTTCTTTACAAAATGTATAATATCATTGGTATTTTTATATATTTTTAAATATAATTTTTATGGATTTTTAATGTTATATACATTTCATATTTTGTATAAAATGTAATATAAAATTAATGTATTTGTTTGAATTTCAAAAAACATTTCAAAAACAGGCAAAGCAAATAATAAATTATCAGTTTATTTATTCACAAACACACATATAGTTTTATGGTTTTTGAAAAATGTTATGAAATGCACATTATATGTACTTTATTTATTGAACTAATAAAATGCAAATATTAAAGGATCTATTTTTATTTGATTAAATCTTTTTATCAGCATTTTTAATTCTAAATAAATACCATATTTTCATTTGCATTATTCAATTTACTAAATTGATTGATTGTTGCTTTTTTAAATATCACATAGTATATACTTTTATCTGTTATTTTTTTTCACATTTGCATTTTTTCTTTAAACATATTGATTGCTGAAATGATTTATTTGTTTATTTGGGTCATTGAAAGTTTTTTAAAGTGTAAAAAAACATAATGGAGATGTAATTAATTTTGAAGTTTTATTAAGTGTTAACAATGAGATTATGTGGTTTTTATAATCAATTTATAATCAATAAGTCATTTGGACAAAATTTGTCACCAAAAAAGTCATTTGGTTTAACCAAAATTTCGGTTTTACTGAATGACACTTTTGGTTATACCGAATGACGATATTTTCAAACAATGCTAACAGGCTGATATCTAGCTAGCTTGTAAATCGACAATTAAACATTTTTTATTTAGTACAAGTTTTTAAAATATCACAACATTTTCCATGTTTTATAGCGGTTGTACTGAATGACCTGATATTTCGGGACATGCGTATGATCAGGTGAAAACATTAATTTTTCAAATAGTTCAAAGAGAGAGTTTAGTTACTTTGCATCATGACCATGTGGTCCTTTGCAGGTGTCTGAATGATGTCACATCCTGTCACATGATACTGACCGCATGACTTGATCTAAAATGATCCCTTTATATTGGTTACTCCGAATTACATCAGTGAAATTAATTTTTCTGTAAATTTTTTCTCATAACAAAGCAATGACTTCTACACATAATTTTAATACCATTTTGCACAATGCTGATATATGATGTTATAAAATCATGCCAGAATAAAAAAATATATACATTTATTACATATTAAGATATTTTAATCACTAATGAAACGGCTGTATTGGCCTTTGGACGGTTAAACCAAATGACCTTTTGACACTTCAAAATCTTTGAAATACCTTTATATGTAGCAAAATATAATTAGGATTCGATAAAAGAGATCTAGTTGTACTACCTTACATACTTTGGATGTCATATTTTTGTTTTTTATTATTGGACAAAAAAAATGACCTGTCATTGACCCATTTATTTATTTATTTATTAAATTAATTTTTTAACTGGCACAATATGTTACTTTTCAACCAGGGAAATATGCATTTTTGTGTTAGAATAATAAATGATAATGCTTCATAGAGCAAATCTCTCCTCTATATGTATGCTTAGAGGAAAGACAAGGATACAGTTGATCTGTTTCTACAGATCTTCAAGCATAGTCAGACAAGCATGAACTAAAGCTGTTAAGATGTCTGTCTGTCAGTGATAGAGAGTGAAAGGTGGAATAAAGCTATTCTCATCTAAAAGATACATGTCAAAGCTTATGTCATCTGTTATTTTTCTTTTTATGCGTTTGTAACGTGGCCTTGAAATATTTACCACTGAAAGCATTTATATATGTATGTGCATAGCAGGGTCAGCAGAGAATCATGGGAGGAGGTAAAGCACTCGTTTCCGTCCCCCGGAGGTGCAGATAACTGCAGTCAGACGAGCTCATCCCTCATGAGACCAAATCAAACGGCTTCAAAGAGCTCAGACGCCAATAACACGAGACGTCCATCAAAGACACAGCCCGTCTGTCCCTCTGGTATCCGTCAGAGGCCGCACGCAGTCTCTCGCACGCCTCTGACAGGAAGATTAGTGAGGAAGAAATTTACTCATCTATGATATGTTCATGGAAAGACATTTCAGATGAAAACAAGATCTAAACATGCCAAAAAACGGAAAGATCTGACAGGCTCTGTGTTCGTGAAATGGCCATTACTGGATGTCAGACATTTAGTGTCCAATAAAACTCTGTCAGATGTGTTAAAGGGACAGTTCACCCAAAAATGATCCTTTTGAATTTTAAATTCATTTACTGTTCCTTGTGTCGTTTCAAATCTGTACTTGTTGTATTTACATGGAAAAGTGTGTTTAGCTCTTTAAAGAAGACCTTTTATGCTTTTTTATAATGTACATTTAGTGTACTGTTGCTGTTTGAGCATGAAAAAGGTCTGCAAAGTTACAACAAAAGTCACTTCAAAGTAGGGGCGCCACTGACGATTATTTTTGGTAATCAAGTAATCGGTCAGTTATTTTGACGATTAATCGAGTAAATTTTTTTTCCTGGTCAGACGTAACAACCCAGTGTTTGGGTACTTTTTGTGTCGCCCAGCTCCTGGGTCAGATGTAACAACCCAGTGTTTGGGTACTTTTTGTGTAGTCCAGCTCCTGGGTCAGATGTAACAACCCAGTGTTTGGGTACTTTTTGTGTTACCCAGCTCCTGGGTCAGATGTAACAACCCAGTGTTTGGGTACTTTTTGTGTAGTCCAGCTCCTGGGTCAGATGTAACAACCCAGTGTTTGGGTACTTTTTGTGTTACCCAGCTCCTGGGTCAGATGTAACAACCCAGTGTTTGGGTACTTTTTGTGTAGTCCAGCTCCTGGGTCAGACGTAACAATCCAGTGTTTGGGTACTTTTTGTGTTACCCAGCTCCTGGGTCAGACGTAACAACCCAGTGTTTGGGTACTTTTTGTGTTACCCAGCTCCTGGGTCAGACGTAACAACCCAGTGTTTGGGTACTTTTTGTGTTACCCAGCTCCTGGGTCAGACGTAACAACCCAGTGTTTGGGTACTTTTTGTGTTACCCAGCTCCTGGGTCAGATGTAACAACCCAGTGTTTGGGTACTTTTTGTGTTACCCAGCTCCTGGGTCAGACGTAACAACCCAGTGTTTGGGTACTTTTTGTGTTACCCAGCTCCTGGGTCAGACGTAACAACCCAGTGTTTGGGTACTTTTTGTGTTACCCAGCTCCTGGGTCAGACGTAACAACCCAGTGTTTGGGTACTTTTTGTGTTACCCAGCTCCTGGGTCAGATGTAACAACCCAGTGTTTGGGTAGTTTATTGTCACCCAGCTCCTGGGTCAGACGTAACAACCCAGTGTTTGGGTAGTTTTTGTGTTACCCAGCTCCTGGGTCAGACGTAACAACCCAGTGTTTGGGTAGTTTATTGTCACCCAGCTCCTGGGTCAGACGTAACAACCCAGTGTTTGGGTAGTTTATTGTCACCCAGCTCCTGGGTCAGACGTAACAACCCAGTGTTTGGGTAGTTTATTGTCACCCAGCTCCTGGGTCAGACGTAACAACCCAGTGTTTGGGTAGTTTATTGTCACCCAGCTCCTGGGTCAGACGTAACAACCCAGTGTTTGGGTAGTTTATTGTCACCCAGCTCCTGGGTCAGACGTAACAACCCAGTGTTTGGGTAGTTTATTGTCACCCAGCTCCTGGGTCAGACGTAACAACCCAGTGTTTGGGTAGTTTTTGTGTTACACAGCTCCTGGGTCAGACGTAACAACCCAGTGTTTGGGTAGTTTTTGTGTCACCCAGCTCCTGGGTCAGACGTAACAACCCAGTGTTTGGGTAGTTTATTGTCACCCAGCTCCTGGGTCAGACGTAACAACCCAGTGTTTGGGTAGTTTATTGTCACCCAGCTCCTGGGTCAGACGTAACAACCCAGTGTTTGGGTAGTTTATTGTCACCCAGCTCCTGGGTCAGACGTAACAACCCAGTGTTTGGGTAGTTTATTGTCACCCAGCTCCTGGGTCAGACGTAACAACCCAGTGTTTGGGTAGTTTATTGTCACCCAGCTCCTGGGTCAGACGTAACAACCCAGTGTTTGGGTAGTTTATTGTCACCCAGCTCCTGGGTCAGACGTAACAACCCAGTGTTTGGGTAGTTTATTGTCACCCAGCTCCTGGGTCAGACGTAACAACCCAGTGTTTGGGTAGTTTATTGTCACCCAGCTCCTGGGTCAGACGTAACAACCCAGTGTTTGGGTAGTTTTTGTGTTACACAGCTCCTGGGTCAGACGTAACAACCCAGTGTTTGGGTAGTTTTTGTGTTACCCAGCTCCTGGGTCAGACGTAACAACCCAGTGTTTGGGTAGTTTTTGTGTTACCCAGCTCCTTTTTTGTTAGTGCTCCAAAAAAAGAAAGAAAGAAAGAAAATCATGCAGGTTTGGAAGACATTTTACTTCTGGGTGAACTGTCCCTTTAACACAGAAATGAACCAGCATCATATTTGAGAAACTTTCTTGAGTGTGTTTTAAAACTCATATTCAGTGAAAATAAGACTAATTAAAGTGGTTTTCAGAACATTATTCTGTTAGTCTCACTCTTTCTGGTTCTCATGTTGTTGACACACATCAGACTGTGAATTCATTATTAAAATTAAACATTTGTTAGTTGGCTTTAATTGGAAGAAGTTGTCACAGATTGAATATTAATAATGTCTGAATTTCAGTAATGGAGAATAAATTAACATATGTTAAATGTCACGCTCTGTCTTGACTGTCTACTTTAGGATAATTTTAGTCCGCTTCAAAATAAAACATTTGTTTTATTGCCATTGTCTGACTGCATTCAGATTATCATGACAGTAAAATTGTAATAATATTTAATAATTTTACTGTTTTTACTGTATTTTTGATCAAATAAATGCAGCTGTGGTAAGCATATGGGACTGTGTTCAAAAACATTAAACAAAAATCTTACCGTCCCCAAGCTTTTGAAGTGTTGTTTATGTGTATTATTTCTTTATTAATAATTTATTATTATTATTATTACTAATTATATTAGGGTCTGAATGTATTATTTGCTGTGTGATAACTGACTGTGTTGGGATAATCTGACTGTATTATTAGTATCTGATTATATTAGGATCATCTGACTTTAGTGCAGTCATGTGAACTCTAATCATCTTCAGGACGGGTTATGTTCATTAGCCGGGAATATAAAAGAATATAGCAGCTAACATAGTAACCGACATGAGGATCAACAACCAGCCAGACCATCTTCCAACCTAGAGCTTATTTAGAGATATTAAAAGATGACATTCAGCTCATTCTGCAGAGATAATGAGCTCTTGTCGCTAATTGGCTTCCATGCAATGGGAAAAATGTCATGGAAATGATTGACTGTACAATCAGAGGCCGAACCCTCCGGCACTCGAGTCTGTCACAGTGTGAACGGTCAGCGAAATCAGCCCGTGACATAATCAGCAGTGTGATATCAGGTGTGTTTATTTTTACGTAATATTTAATTTCCCCGATTGATGGCTTCGATCTGGTTCTTATTGAACACAGTTTGTGTGGAAAATGAAAGAAACCGAATAAGTGAAATCCTTTTGAATTCATGCTCAGTGGTACAAATCTGATCTGGCTGACTCAGTCTCGTTTATTGTTACACGGTCTGATGCGGTTTTGTAATCGCTGCTGAATCCGCGCCTGCATACACCTCATTAGTGTTTGAGAAAACACTGTAAATAATAACTGGACATGATTTATTCCGCTAGCTGTGTGAAACAGATGCAACGTTTATTGAATTAGATTGTGTTGGTCGCTTTTACCTGCTTTGCCTCTTGAATCAGCGGTATAGAGTGCAACACTCCATTCATTTTCTCCTTAGGGAAACTGATTTTAATGATAACTTCTGAACCTTTAAAGACAGACCTACTGTGTGAGCTACGAGGTTGTTAATCGATGGTATTTGCTTCTCTTGAAGCTGTCAGCCTGCTGAGTTTGTAAAGTCCCCCTGTAGTCAATAATTTTATCCCTTAAAACTCATCTTTGATCACTAAAATTACATATTTAAATTTTTTTTTTTCCTGTGAAAAAAATTCTTAATGCCTTAAAATAGCTTGAATGTAACTCTACACCCTTGCATCATTTAATATAGACGCACCATGAATATGATAATTAGCCCCGCCTCCACTCACTCCCACAAGCTCAGAGATCCACTCAGTCAACTTACATAAACGCTGCACAATGGTATCGCTTTACAACGTTGGATGCATAACGGAAATTAATATGATTAGCGTTTTGCTTGACTACTTTATCAAACAGCTAATAATGTGTTGCTAATGTTACACAAACAATGTTCCCGTTCGCCATGTCAGAGTCAGCTGCCTTCTAACAATCAGTATCCTTACAAACGCTAAGGCATATAGTTCATCATAACATCGTAATATTCGTCATACACCCACCATATTGCTTAATCTACCCGATTTTTCACATCAACAGAAAAATATACCGTGATAACCATCTTTTGAGACTCCCTTGTGCGGTCAGTTAATGATATGCTAAAGCCTGCCGGCATGTTGACGTGATTGGTTACAAGGTAGTTTGTGACGTCAGAAACACCAGTAATTTCAAACCGCGTTTTTTAGACTGTCTTTGGTTTACTGCAGTTTTAAGGAGAAAATACTCAGCAATAGTGTTGACTTATGAATTTGCACATGGTTTGTCTTAAAGCATGTCAAAAACACCAGATAGACACATGAACAACATTAAAAACTTGATTTTCACCACAGGGGGACTTTAAAATAATCATGTTTAACAGCAGAATTTGTGGTGAAAACTACATTACCCATGATGCTGTGCAGAAATCCACCAATCAGAGTCAAAACAAGCAAAGTGCGCTAAAAGAGCTCCGCCCACTCCCATGAAGCACTGCAAATGACATGATCAAGTCACTCTCTCTTTATATAATCCAACACAAACTCGTAACTATTTTACGTTTTGCTTAATCGGTGGCTAATTCATACGAATTTGTTAGATCTCGCTCGTTTTTGTACAATCTGTTTAAACCCCATTGATGGATAAGTTTAGGAGTGGTCCTTCATAATGAGTTTCTTTTAAAAATTGTAAGTTTTTGTACAATTCATACAAAATCGCCACCTTGTAAAATAGTTACGTTTTCCCACAAGATTGGGTTGATATAATCAACATTTTTAAATGAGTAGTTTTAATTTGATTATGCTGTTCGCAATGCTTCATGGGATTGTAGTTCTTTCCCTCACTAAAGCCGTGAAGTACACAGTCTTGTATTTTTGTCTGATTTTCAAATGATTTTTTGCTTCAAATCAAAGTTTGTAATGTTATGATTCACCTCGTAGCTGGTTGGCTTGTTTATAACACTTTAACAAAGACTTTTTTGACATCCCTATGGGAAAACTGAATACTTCTGGAACTAATGCTGCTGAAAAACTGAGTGGGCACTGTTGCACTCTATTGAGTTGATCTGAGCACAGCAGAATCAACTATTTGTATCAGTTTGCATCAGAATGGTGTAGTTGTATGAGGATCATCTGATGGTATCAGGGTCGTGCGGTTGCGTTTCGATCGTTTAGTTGGATTGGGTGGTCTTTCTTCCTGGCACTCTTAAACAGCAGTAAGGACGTCCAGCTGTTCTCCGGGCAGTAGAGAAACGAGCCCCCTGACGTCTGATTAAGTATTTCATAAATGTTGCATGGAGAGCTGATGGGTGTAATTGGCCACACCATCCATCCTGCCTGTCAGCACTAACTACCTCCTGGGGCCGCCGAGCACGGCTCACTTCCACGGCTCTGACACTTTTAGCTGTTTCTTTTTTGGTCATTCATTTAAAAAAATCTAAATAATTTTCTGTTTGTACAGTAGAGCGACAGATGTATAATTATTTGTAAACATATTGTAGTAAAACATGGGTTAGTTCCTTTCATAGGACCTCATGTTTGCCAATGATCTCATAAAATGGCTGTGGTATTTATTTTTTTTTTTTTTTAAGTGAGATAACTGGTTTGATTGGTATTTTTCTCTGTATTGTTCACTGTCAAAAATGACTCATTTTAAAACGGTGAAAACGCATTAATCGGTTAACAGTAAGTTCCCTTCTCACTGTAAAGGCCCGTTCACACCAAGAACGATAACTATAACTATCACACCAACGGACGATATTGTTCTGTTTATTCTAAGCATGCTGCAGTTTTGACATCTGCCACTTGAAATGCTCAAGTTCTTTAAGGGGGTGGTTGATTATGATTTCACCTTTTTAACTTTAGCTAGTGTGTAATGTTGCTGTTTGAGCATAAACAAAAGTTACGACGCTCAAAGTTCAATCCAAAGAGAGATATTTTAAAGAATTCTCTGTAAGGACTACAACAAACGGCTGGTAGGGACTACAACAAGCTTCTTTCTGGCTTGGTGACATCACAAACCTCAATTTACATAAACCCCGCCCCCGAGAACACACAACAAAGAGGGTGAGGCCATGTTGGGCTGCTTTAGAGAAGAGGAAGAGTTGTTGTAGTAGAGTGTTGTTGTCATGCCGTCATTTTACGCCGGACTGCTTCACAAACGAGGGTCAATTCAACGCTGGATTTGCACAAAAGATTAACATGACGGCACATGCTAGTCGATGAGTTGAATCAACTCCACAGCAACTACATAAATTTATTCACTAACCATTCAGAAACGTCCAGTTTCATTCTAAAAGTTGTAACTTCTTCCTGAGTCTCTCCATCAGTGTCTGACTCCGGTTTGAACAATGTAATGGCGTGTTCACACCAGACGCGAATGAAGCGTTAAATGTTAGCATTTACATGTTAAGTCAATGCAAAGACGCGAATTGACATCCTGCGGCGCGACTCGCGCAAATGAGGCAGCGAATGACGTGGCGCGAATTGAGCATTTCGGGCGAATCGAAAAATCTGAACTTTGGTGAAAATTCGCGCTGCATTAACCAATCAGGAGCTTGCTCTAGTATTGACGTGATTACGATGTAGCGAGAGGAGGCAGAAATCCGAAACAACAATGGAAGATACATCTTCATACTTTTATAGAAACAGGAATAAAAAGGATCTTGCTTGGAAGAAAGTGAATGAGGAGGTCGGACAATCTGGAAAGTTGTAAATAACGCTCTTTACTCAATTTGAGCTATATATATACACATATTGAGACTACAAGCTAGCTAAAGCTGGCAAATTGAGCTTATTCGCCGTATTTTACAGTTACTTTCCCGCTGACGAGTTGATATGTTTATTCAGAGGAAGTGCGCAGAAACGAGACTGGAGCCGCCTGGCAGAAGCCCCTCTCATGACGCAAATTCGCGTCTGTTGTGAAGTGAATTTCACCCGCGAATGAAGCGAGTAAACTCAAAATGTTCAAGCGTCCAACTACGCGCGAATAGCGCAATTTATTCGCGCAAGTCGCGTCTGGTGTGAACGCCCCATAAGGCTGAACACCGTTACTGACAAAAATTGTCTGTGTGAGATTCTCCAGCTTTGTTGTTGTTGAGCAACCAAAGCGTGAGCTGTTAAAGCTCCGCCCTCTTCTGGAAAGGGGGCAGGGAGCAGCAGCTCATTTGTATTTAAAGGGACACACACAAAAACAGTGTGTTTTTGCTCACACCCAAATAGGGGCAAATTTGACAAGCTATAATAAATGATCTGTGGGGTATTTTGAGCTGAAACTTCACAGACATATTCTGGGGACACCAGAGACTTATATCATATCTTGTAAAAGGGGCATTATAGGTCCCCTTTAAAGTCTGGTGGATTCTGATTTGCTGTCAATGTTTTTATCATTCATCAGCTGGAAAAAATAGTTCTGTAAGTGACTGTCGTTATCGTAGCTGTGGTGTGGAGTCTGCTATTCTTGTATATTTAGAAACGATTTTTAGAGCTATATCTTTATCGCTTATAGTTATTATTCTTGGTTATCATCCTTAATAGATATAATGGTATATTTCATGGAATTTTACAGGAAAATATACTGTTAAATGCCCTGTTTTAGGATGTGAAAAAGAACATTACAGTATTTACAGTGAAATAAAAATGTTAAGTGACATTCCCGGTATTCTCTGTGACGGCGCTTCATTGAAATAATGGTTTCTTCTTAGTTTTTCTTATCAGTTACAGTATGTTTATATTAAGGTTTTATGTCATATCTTATGATGTTAAATTAATGTTTATTGCATTCTTTCAGTGTTTAGTCAGTGTTATGTTTTGTATTGACACCATGCCCCTTCTACACATTAGTTTTTACCTCAGCTTGTGAAAAATCTACTTGGATTCATCAGGTGATTTTCTCCTTACCAGCAGTGTTTTTAATGTGGTTGTCAGTGTATTATAATAGTAAAAACTGATTTTAGTAATATGGTACATTATATCAGTTAATGAAATATACATTTTTCACCACCTAGAACACAACTGTCTAGCAAAATAACTGCATGTTAATTATTAATTATTATTATTTATCAAGATAATTGATGCTGTAGTTTATACCATTATATGCTGCATTTTTTGCAGTTTTGCTCAATGAGTTTTGTTGTAAACGACCACAAATTGTTTTTCAGCTTTATTTATGCATCATTTATGAACAATTATTATTAATGTTTCCTGTATCAGGAAAAATAAACCCTGCATATGAGTTGACATTCTCTTGATTTGTACTTACTACAATAATTCTGATGAAATGTATAAAGAAATTTCTCAAATGAGTACAATCACGATTAATAATTGTGATTATAATTTTGAACAAAATAATCATCTAATAAGGTTCCTGGTTTCTCAGAGAGATCTCAAGCATTTGGGCCGTGAGAAAATCTGGCAGTGTGGATCTTCAGACAAGTATTTCTGAAAAGCAGATAGTTCAGTTTAATCTTATATAATCTTCACTCCTGTGTGCGTTCTCAAAGGTGATCAATTTCTCAAAATAAACAATTCATGCTATGCAGAAGATCTCAAAAAGATCCCTACCTCTCAAAGGTTTATGTATGCAACACATCATCAGTGTGTCTCAGTAGAAACGAACAGCAGATCCAGGGTCAGAACTCAGAGAATATCAGAACAACAGAGACACTGACTGTCCTATTTACATGTATTACTGTCTACAGATCGTTAAAGCCTTTGAAGAACCTCAGACATTCTCATCAGATGATCCTGGAAATGTGCTGCAGAGTCGATACTATGACCTTTAACTGGACCCAAACTACAACAACAGAGCTGCTCAGTTTGTAGTCATCCTAAAACCTGAAAGAAAATGATTATTTTATGTTTTGAGCCATGGCTTCCTGTGGGAATAACTAATGAGTCTTTAGAGTAACGGTTTTCATTTTCAAATAAAATAAGGTCTGTGGCTAACATTACTCGAAGAGACTGCCATGTTTTGTTTTACTTCTTTTTGACACACTTTTCTAAAAACCCACATCTCAAATTCTCTAGGGGTTTTTTTACAAACTCAACCGCTGACATCACAGCGCACGGCATGCTGGGAACTTTCTCAGTGCTGAGAGCTCAGCCAGTTTTCTGCTTTTATTAAGGAAAAACAATGATAAGAGGCTCAAGCTTTTTCGCTTTTAATCAACGAAATATGACACCAACCGCAGAGAAATAACAAACTCTTCAGCCGTATATGAACTAATAAGCTTTTGAGGAACATTGGAGCTGATGAAGCAAGGGGTTACGGTGGATATCAAGGTGCGCTCTTGCACTTTAAACCCTCTATGAGATGCGTCTGTCTGTAATCAGTTCTGGCATCCGCACCAACATCAGCCTGATTCACACGTTTACATAAAACCTTTCACAGTCAGATGCAGCGATACATGAAGATCATGAGGGAAATGCTGTGAGGGAGTCATTGATTCTTTAAATTACCATCTAATTCGATCAAAAAGTGTCTGTAGTGTCATTTTAAATGGGGTTCAATCTAGATTTTGAACCAAAAACAGTCATAATTTGGTTTGAGGGGCCATTTACATAACACCGTTTTCATCTAAAAACTGAAAACTTTTTATGCTTTTTGGCCGTTCATTTACACAACAACAGCGTTTTGGGGGCCTGAAATCTTTTGAAAACAGGATTCAAAGTGCAAATTTTCGCCTCTGTGTAAACTACAAAAATGCAAGTTAGTGAAAACGATGACGTCATGCACATGCGTATTGCATGTTCAGGCTATAGTCTGTATTTCTTTATAAAGTGACATCGCCATCTACTGCCCTGGCAGCAAAATACAGCATTTTAGTCGTTCTCGTAAGTTAAAAAGTCAGAATTGCAAGATATAAGGTCGCAGTTGCGAGTTATAAAGTTCATTTACACAACAACTGTGTTTTGGGGGCCTGAAATCTTTTAAAAACGTGATTCAAAGTGCAAGTTTTTGAAAACGATACTGTTATCATCTCCGTGTAAACAACAAAAATGCAAATTTGTGAAAACAGTGAAGTCATGCACATGCATATTGCATGTTCAGTCTATAGCCGCGTAGTGTTTCTTTATAAAGTGACATCGCCATCTACTGGCCTGGCAGCAAAATACAGCATTTTAGTCATTCTCGTGAGTTAAAAAGTCAGAATTGCGAGATATAAAGTCGCAATTGTGAGTTATAAAGTCAGAATTGCAAGATATAAAGTCGCAGTTGCGAGTTATAAAGTTCATTTACACAACAACTGTGTTTTGGGGGCCTGAAATCTTTTGAAAACATGATTCAAAGTGCAAGTTTTTGAAAACAATACCGTTATTGTCTCCGTGTAAACTACAAAAATGCAAATTTGTGAAAACGGTGAAGTAATGTGCATGCGTATTGCGTGTTCAGTCTATAGCCGCATAGTGTTTCTTTATAAAGTGACATCGCCATCTACTGGCCTGGCAGCATAATACATCGTTTTAGTCGTTTTCGTGGATCCGTGTGAACGGGGATCGTTTTGACAACATTTTCATCTGTACACGAAAAATAGAAAAGGAAAAACTTTTCCGTTTTTAGTGCATCGTTGTTGTCTAAACGCACCCAATATCCCATCGTTTTTATGTGATATCCCAAAATGCGCATAAAAGTAGGTAGATGGAAACATAGCTAATGATAAAACAGCGCTGCTTTACCCCACCCGACTGTAGACGAGAAGACAACACCTCCCATGATTCCACGAAATTAAGGCGTCATCAAGCTACGCCTTTGTTTTAAAAAAGCGACCTCTAGAAGCGAAAACTACATAGTGTGCCTTTAAGTATTTTTCTAACCAAAAGGTTCTAATGTAAAATGTTTTTCGATGATGGAATTTTGTTTACTTTTGACAAAAAGTTAAACAGGAAATCCTTCAAGTTGTGAAATCACAGATAAAACAAGCTCAAGGTGTTGAGCCTGTATATGGCAGGAAAAAAATAACGCTCTGTATATGCTCTGTGTTCGTTCTTGAACACAATTTATACGGATATCTTAAAATCATTTTTTTTTTTATTTCTACCTTTACCCTTGTAGTTGGTGATTTGTCATAAAATAGTAACCTGTTCACTTAAAATGTAAAAGCTTTTCACTTGTTTGTAAGTCTGTTTGCCCTGAAGGTCACGCGCACAGATGGAATTTTCCAGAGTGATTTATGTTGAATTGATAGATAGAGCCATGCGCACGTATCACTGCTGTGACCTCCCAGAACTTATCAGAGCTTATCAGAGGCTGATTTCACCAGCTCACAGCTAAAATAAACCCACAGATATCTGCACACACGCTGAAGCTGGCTCCTGTTGACCAGGGGAGGGGAGAAAAGGTCTCTGCTTTCATTCTGTGAGATGGCGAGAGAAAATACGAAGGTACTGTAAAGTAGCACTTTGAAGTTAAACACATTTATGGTGTTGAATACATCAGAAGGAGTGGAAGCAATAATATTTGGACTTTTATTGATTTTTCAGGACTGCAGACAGGAAAGTTTTTACCGCTTGAAGCTAAAATAGCTTCTCCTTTACCAGTTTAATGTGCAGAAACAACTATAACAGCTGCAAGGCGCAAACACTCTTCATAGTGTGATTTGAGTTGAATTCTGTAGGAAAACTGGTGTCATTTCTGACTTGTATGGATGGAAGCTTGTTTCCGCCACTGAATAAAAAATAAAAAAGGTATAATTGCAACTATCTTGCAATTCTGACTTTTTTTCTCAGTATTGTGTGATGTAAATTCGCAATTCCCAGTTATAAAGTCAGAATTGTGTGCTATAAAGTCACAATTGCAAGTTATGAAGTCAGAATTGTTATAAAGTCAGAATTGGGTGATATAAAGTCAGAATTGTGAGTTATAAAGTCAGAATTGCGTCATATAAAGTCACAATTGCAAGTTATGAAGTTAAAATTACGTGATATAAAGTCAGAATTGTTATAAAGTCAGAATTGCGAGTTATAAAGTCAGAATTATGTGATATAAAGTCAGAATTGTGTGATATAAAGTCACAATTGCAAGTTATGAAGTTAGAATCGCGTGATATAATACGAGAATTGTTATAAAGTCAGAATTGTGTGATTAAAGTCAGAATTGTGAGTTATAAAGTCAGAATTGTGTCATATAAAGTCAGAATTGTGTGATATAAAGTCAGAATTGTTATAAAGTCACAATTGCAAATTATGAAGTCAGAATTGCGTCATTTAAAGTCAGAATTGCGAGTTATAAAGTCAGAATTGTGTGATATAAAGTCACAACTGCAAGTTATAAAGTCAGAATTGCGTGATATAAAGTCAGAATTGTGAGTTATAAAGTAAAAATTGTGTGATATAAAGTCAGAATTGTTATAAAGTCAGAATTGCGTCATATAAAGTCGGAATTGTGTGATATAAAGTCAGAATTGTTATAAAGTCAGAATTGCGTCATATAAAGTCAGAATTGTTATAAAGTCAGAATTGCGTCATATAAAGTCAGAATTGTTATAAAGTCAGAATTGCGTCATATAAAGTCAGAATTGTTATAAAGTCACAACTGCAAGTTATAAAGTCACAACTGCAAGTTATAAAGTCAGAATTGCGTCATATAAAGTCAGAATTGTGAGTTATAAAGTAAAAATTGTGTGATATAAAGTCAGAGTTGTTATAAAGTCAGAATTGCGTCATATAAAGTCAGAATTGTTATAAAGTCACAACTGCAAGTTATAAAGTCACAACTGCAAGTTATAAAGTCAGAATTGCGTCATATAAAGTCAGAATTGTGAGTTATAAAGTAAAAATTGTGTGATATAAAGTCAGAGTTGTTATAAAGTCAGAATTGCGTCATATAAAGTCAGAATTGTTATAAAGTCACAACTGCAAGTTATAAAGTCACAACTGCAAGTTATAAAGTCAGAATTGCGTCATATAAAGTCAGAATTGTGAGTTATAAAGTAAAAATTGTGTGATATAAAGTCAGAGTTGTTATAAAGTCAGAATTGCGTCATATAAAGTCAGAATTGTTATAAAGTCACAACTGCAAGTTATAAAGTCAGAATTGCGAGTTATAAAGTCAGAATTGTGAGTTATAAAGTAAAAATTGTGTGATATAAAGTCAGAATTGTTATAAAGTCACAATTGCAAGTTATAAAGTCAGAATTGTGTGAAATAAAGTCAAAATTGTGTCATATGAAGTCACAATTGCAAGTTATAAAATCAGAATTGCGTGATATGAAGTCAGAATTGTGTGATATAAAGTCAGAATTTTGTTATTTAAACTCACAATTGTGAGTTATGGTCAGAATTGCGAGATATAAACACGCAACTCTGAGGAAAAAAGTCGTTTTTTCCTTCAGAATTAGACTTTATAACTCACCATTGCGAGTTTATATCTCACAATTCTGAGAAAAGTAGACAGAATTGTGAGTTTATCTCTCAATTGAGAGTTTATAATGCGCAATTATTAGTTTACAACTCGCAATTTTGACTTTATTTCTCGCAATCGTGTTTATATCTCGCAATTGTGAGAAAAGAAGTCAGAATTGTGAGATAAAAAGTCGCAATTACCTTTTTAATTTTTTTTATTTAGTGGCAGAAGCTTACATAGTCTTATGACTCTTATCTTGACTCAGAAATTGCATAGCCTGATTAAAACGTTAATAACAAAAATAACTAGGGAGGGACTAAAACTTCGGCCACCAAAAATGACCAGGTGAAAATGATTCCTATTCTATTACATTCAGTGTAAACGCTGACTGATAATGGATAATATATTGACGGTAACAAGGTCAACCAACAGTGCCTTTTTCATGAATATCAGCATGATTACAAATGTGATATTGATTTGATACAACAGTTCAATAAGCAAGTAGTTAATATTAAGTGATTTACATTTTATTGACTGTTTTTTTTTGCCAGCAAAAATAATTCCAAACAAATCCACAGCAGAACGAATTGGTTGAGTCAGTGATTCAGTGCTGTTTTATTATCACACGGTATGATTCTGAAGCGTGCATTCGATGGACAATTTACCATCCCATGAGGCCACAGGAGAGGATTTGACGCTGACGCTGGTAGGTCACATGACAGTTACAACATGGCGGATGTAGTACGTCCGAATTCATGCTATTTATTAACAGTCGCAAAGTAAATTAAAATTTAAATAGTAGTACCTACTCAGATAATAAGATTTCAGATGCACTGTATCTGATTGTTTGCCAGATGGAGAGAATGTGAGGAATAGATCTGATATTACACACTTCACTTTGGAAGGACAGACAGAGTATGAGATAAAGTAAAACTATATTAGGATGTTTTGGTGCAAGTAACCTTCAGGGCAAAAATGACTATAGAAGTGTAGGATGCAGCTTCTCTCTCTCTCTCTTTCTCACTGTTTATTTCTCCTGCGTTTGGGGGCGCTGGCCTCATCTGACAGATGGAGATGTCAGTCAGACTCCGTTCCTTTGTTATGCAGATCTCAGAGGAAGAGCGTTTGGGCCACAGATGTCAAACACTGTTTATTTTTCCTCAATATGTGACCTCATGCTCAACTCTCTTGCCGCGTTTCCTCTCCTCCTCCGAGCCGGCAACGCCAGAGATTATTTAAGACCGTTAAATGGAAACAGCCATTTTGAAAAGACTCAGGTGACCCCGGATTGCTCGAGTGCGACCAATGGAACCGCCGAGCCCGTGAGCTCATGGGGTGAACATCTGAGCGCAGATTATAACCGCTCTACACTCATGCTAATGCGTCTGCGGCGGAGATCAGGGTTCATGTGCAGCATTAGGATGTAACTGCTGTGTAGCCTATTATTTCAGTGGAATAATGTGCACAGGATATAAGAGTCATGTTTACAATCTAATGCTTTTAAGGGCTTGTGTCTGTTTTAGGAGAGCTGAGTGTGCTTTTTATGTGATTCTATTCTAATTGCGTAAAGGATGAGAGTTATCTAAATGGGTAAATGTAATCATACTGCTTGTTGAGGAAAGGTGTGCTATTGGTTAAAAGAAATGGCTGCTACGAAAGCTGTGTTGTCGCCTCACGTCGGCTGCGTCTCGGGCAAAAAGTTGCGCTTGAACACACCAAAAGGACTACAGGCGACTGTCGACTACCATGTGTAAGGAAACAACTGTCTATATTAGCGGGTATCAATAGTAGGATATATTCGTCATTCAAAAAGGACTGCAGATGTACAAAACCGTAAACAAAGCAGTGCTTGCTTACCATTTTCATTATCAATCATGCTGATGACTTTCTTCCAGATTCACGATTCCAGACAGACCTTTGTCTTGACTTCTTTGCTCGCTTTCATAACTTGTGCTTTTATTCTCGACTTGTTCGCTAAACTGTACAGCCAATCAGAGCAATCTCTCTCACGGACGATGCCAACACTGATGGATGCTGATTCAACAAGCTCAACTGGCTAAAATACCCCAGACAATGTCCAATTAGTGCAGAAAAACACAGCAAAAACTGGACCTTCTGATGCTCAACGAACGAGCACAATAGGCTACATATATACATATTTTCTTAAGAAAATTTAAAAATCCTGTTTATCCTTATTCTTCTGTTAATTTCAGATCCTAATAGTGAAAAAGTACAGATTTTAAACATGATTTAATCATGTGTTACAACATTAAAATATCTATGCATTACTTTACATTTATTTAAATTAGCAACATTTAGTTTTTTGTTTTATTTTATATGCATTTAAAGTCTAGAACTTTTTATATCATTTCATACATTTAAATATAAAACATTTTCATGTGTAATGTGTTTTCGATTTAAATAATAAAAATACATGTCTGGACAAATCACATTTTTAATCTCATTTTTTATATTTTATATGTATTTATTTTAGTGCTGTCAAATGATTAATTGTGATAAAATACAAAATAAAGGTCTGTGTTTACGTAATACACTACCAGTCAAAAGTTTGGACAAGGTAAGATTTTTAATGTTTTTAAAAGAAGTTTCGTCTGCTCACCAAGGCTGCATTTATTTAATTAAAAATACAGTAAAAACAGTAATATTGTGAAATATTATTACAATTTAAAATAACTGTTTTCTGTTTGAATATATTTTATAAAGTAATTTATTCCTGTGATCAAAGATGAATTTTCAGCATCATTACTCCAGTCTTCAGTGTCACATGATCCTTCAGAAATCATTCTAATATAATAATCTGCTGCTCAAGAAACATTTATTGTGTATAATTGTACAAAATATTTTTGTACAATATATTTTTTTTCATGATTCTTTGTTGAATAGAAAGTTCAAAAGAACAGCATTTATTTGAAATATAATCTTTTGTAACATTATAAATGTCTTTACTGTCACTTTTGATCGATTTAATGCATCCTTGCTGAATAAAAGTATTAATTTCTTTAATTTCTTTAAAAATAAAATAAAAATAAAAATTCTTACTGACCCCAAACTTTTGAACGGTAGTGTATAATGTTACAAAAGCTTTGTATTTCAGATAAATGCTGTTCTTTTGAACTTTCTATTCATCAAGGAATAAAAAAAAAAAAACTGTTTTCTACATTGATAATAATCATAAATGTTTCTTGAGCAGCAGATCATCATATTAGAATGATTTCTGAAGGATCATGTGACACTGAAGACTGGAGTAATGATGCTGAAAATTCAGCTTTGATCACAGAATTAAATTACTTTATAAAATATATTCAAACAGAAAACAGTTATTTTAAACTGTAATAATATTTCACAATATTACTGTTTTTACTGTATTTTTAATTAAATAAATGCAGCCTTGGTGAGCAGATGAAACTTCTTTTAAAAACATTAAAAATCTTACCGTGTCCAAACTTTTGACTGGTAGTGTGTGTGTGTGTGTGTAAATATTTCTTAAATATATACATGTATGTGTATGTATTTATATATAAATAATACATATACACAGTACACACATATTATGTAAACAAAAACTTTTATTTTGGATGCGATTAATCGTAATTAATCGTTTGACAGCACTAATTTATTTATTATATATAAAAAATTAAAATGTATGTTTTATTTAATAAAATATTTCATCAGTCAATTTAAATAATAAAATTAATTGATTTCATATTTTAAGTACTTATATATTTTTTATTTTTATTTTATTTTATATATATTTATATATAAAACTTTTTTCTTAACCTAAAAATGATACATTTAATAACTCTCCATTAATGTCTTGATTATAATTTATTTTTCATTAACTCTTTCCCTGCTATTGACAGAATTTTCCGGCATTTTCACGGTAGGGGGCGCTACTACACATCTTCTGAAAGAGTACTGAATCTTCGGATCAAAACACAGGTGAAGAAAAAGCAGAAACACCTGGTTGAAGCATTGCTTATGCACATGTAAAATAACACGAATCAATTCAAACATTAAACAGCATATAAATCAAAACGAATGAAATGTCGGCCCAGGATGAGGTACAGGACTGTGAAACTTAGAGGGTGTTGATGGACTCAATCTATGTTTTGATCATCATTCTGAATCCGGTCCGGACGTAGTCTTTGACAAAAACGCGATTTTCTCAGCTTTTAGTTCAAAATGTTGCTTTTTTTATTCAGCGTTTTCAAATTATTAAAAGTTTTTGTTGTTGTTGTTTAAAATATTCTGGGGGCCATGAAAGTTTTGTGAAAATGATCCAAAATGAGCTGGCAATTTTTTTTTTTTTTTAAACGCAGGCCGGAAAAAGAGTTAAAATGTGGATTTGCCCAGACATGGTTTATGACTTTTGTAGTAGATCTTCAAAACGCCTGATGATGTAGTAATCACATTTCACCCACGTCACCTTTGACTAGAGAGAGAGATGGCTAAAGGGGCCCCGTCATTTAAAGGCCACAGCTCCAGATGAGTGTGCAGGCAGGTGGCCCCATGTGCTCGCCGTCTAATGTGTGAATTGGATTCTGGCACTTGTGCAGACAGCAGGCTACAGCCTCTTTAACAGTGCTCAATCTGTTCCGGGTCTGGACGCAGAGCGGGTCAGCGTCGGGGATTGCTCTACTATCATCCGTTCTGTCTCTGATTCTCTACGGCCTTCACAAGAATTTCAAGCCTTTTGTTTTTCAGACATTGACGTGCATCAGTTGCGTGTCTGTCAGACAACCGCCTCTTCCTGTCCTTGATGTGACCTGGGAAAAGTCTGAGTAAAATCAACTCTTGCTTTTCTGTTGAAGCATGTTATAGACCCAGTTTATCTATTAACCGTTCAGAAATGTCCAGTTTCATTCTAAAAGTTGTAACTTCTTCCTGAGTCTCAATGTAAGACTGATGTAAGGCTGAACACCGTTACTGACAATCCTCATTTTGGCTGCGTGAGATTCTCCAGCTTTGTTGTTGTTGAGCAACTAAAGCGCGAGCTGTTAAAGCTCCGCCCTTTTCTGGAAAGGGGGCCGGGAGCAGCAGCTCATTAGCATTTAAAGGAACACACACAAAAACGTAAAACTTATTTTACTTAATTTACAATCACCGTGATTCATTAACAAATCAAATTAATTCATAACCCTAATATGATCTGCATTTTATAGATTAAAAATAAATAGAAGTTATTTTCATTTGCAATATTTTATATCACACCGTTTTACAAATTGTTTCTTTAAACTGCACTCTTTTGCAAATAAACTTTGTCGCACAAACAGCTAAAACTAATATTCTTCTGGTTTGCTTCTTACCTTTTTTCCGCGCAATTGCTCAACAAATGATTGATTCATTCCTGAGTTTTAAAGGCATAATTCACCCAAAAATGAAAATGTTGCCATCATTTACTCACCCTCAAGTTGTTCCAAACCTGTATGAGTTTCTTTCTTCTGTTGAACACAAAAGAAGATATTTTAAACAATGCTGGTAACCAGACAGTTGATGGCACCCATTGACTTCCATAGTATTTTTTTCCTATTATAGAAGTCAATGGGTGCCGTCAGCTGACAAAATGATGGAAAAAAATTCATTTTTGGGGGAACTATCCCTTTAAATAATTAATTATTCACTGAAAACTTGCCATCTGTTCTAGTTCTCCTTGGTGTGTTTAGAAAAGCAGTGATATTTGTGAATTAATCTTTTGTGTTAGATCTTTTCAATGAATACAGTGAATTCATTGAAATTCAATGAATATATATATATATATATATATATATATATATATATATATATATATATATAATAGTTTACTCTCTCATTTGCAAAAGCCGCTTCAGGGCTGAAGTTTCGCCCCCTCTGTGATCCAGAGACTCTCTCAAGTCGTCCTCTCCACTAATGAAACCGCAGAACACCCTCAGCATAAAACCACAGACTTTGCTAACAGCCTCTGAAAAGATCTCTCCGTTTGAGATTCGACATGCTTAAACTGGGCCGAAATTTTCAAGAGGGAAAACAACTTTTAATCTCGGTATTGAAGTGAGCCAAGTCTGTGTCCTTTTCTGTTTGACTGTCTTTGCTCTTGAACGCTCAAATAAAGTCCGGCCGCATCTGGTCGCTGTCTTTGATCTTTGGAGGTTAACAGGCTGGATGTTTCTTTTTTGCAGGAGAAGATCTGGGAAAGTGAAAGAAGTAACATGTTACAGTATTTGCTGTGATGCTGCAGAAATGGAAAACAAGGCTACGTCTGAAATCAGATAATAAATAATAAAAAAATTTTTTTTATATAAATTAATTAAAAATAAAACACTTTAAAAAAAATTAATAAATAAAATGCTACAAGTGGAAATTTAAGTGAGTGTTAGATGATGGCAAAAGTAATCTAAAGTTAAAAATAGGGGAAATGAGCGAATATATATCTGATATCTGAAATTATATTATATATTATACTATATTATATGTGGGAAGTAAATCTATCAGTTAAACTTTATTTCGATAGTCCACTTTTGACAGGTGTTGCACAGCTGCAGAGGCTTGCTTATGGTTCATTTTCAAAAAGTACATGTCCTTTTTATGTTTTTTTGCCAAGTTAATTTGTATCTGGATTGGACGAACAGTTCCATTCGCATTTTATGACCCTGTCCGACTCATTTCCACAGATCGGTTTAAGTCGGAGTGCGTTATTATATCGCCTTATCACAAACAAGACACGCAGATGGAAATGTTGTTCGTTGTGTTGTTTACTGTAACGCTTGTCTATACATAGGTTTTGTAACCGCCGGCGCTCACTGGAAGACTACATTATCCAGCATTGTTTGAGATCTACAGCAAACTACAGCAACTCAAATAGCTCAAAATATACAGCACCTTTTTCCTTGTGGTGGTTCTAAAGGGTGTCATTTTGTATAAAGTAATAGTAATGATTTAAGTAGTATTTTGTGTGCTCAACAAAGACTTGACTTAGACCCTAAAGACTTGAGACTTGACTTGGACCACATGTCTGGGCGGAGCTTTAACAGCTCGCGCTTCGGTTGCTCAACAACAACAAAACAGGAGAATCTCACACAGCCAAAATGAGGATTGTCAATAACGGTGTTCAGCCTTATATTGTTCAAACCGGAGTCGACACTGATGGAGAGACTCAGGAAGAAGTTACAACTTTTAGAATAAAACTGGACATTTCTGAACGGTTAGTGGATAAATTTATGTAGTTGCTGTGGAGTTGATTCAACTCATCGACTAGCATGTGCCGTCATGTTAATCTTTTGTGCAAATCCAGCGTTGAATTGATCCTCGTTTGTGAAGCAGTCCGGAGTAAAATGACGGCATGACAACAACACTCTACTACAACAACTCTTCCTCTTCTCTAAAGCAGCCCAACATGGCCTCACCTCCTTTGTTGTGTGTTCCTAGGGGCGGGGTTTATGCAAATTCGGGGTTTGTGATGTCACAAACCCGGGAAGAAGCTCGTTGTAGTCCTTAAAAAGCGATTTCTGTGAAAGAAAATATCTTTCTTTGCATTGAACTTTGAGCGTCGTAACTTTGTAGATGTTTATGCTCGAACAGCAACATTACACAATAACTAAAGTTAAAAAAGTTTAAAATAAAGAGTTAGCAGATATTAAGCAGACAGTCTACTAATACTCTAATGACTGATAGCTGCAAAGTTACTTAAAGTTAGTAGGAAGTCTAAAGTGAACTATCGAAATAAAGTGTTGCAGATATATTCATCCTTGTTTTACATGTTCTTAAACATTAAAACGCACCTGGTTGCTTTAAATCAATTTTTCAGTCAAATGATCTACCTAAATGAGCGGTTCAGAATTAGCAGCAGTGTTTATTCTGATAGTCTAACGTCTGGAAATGGCAGACCAGAATGACATTGACTCCTTTGCAAGAAGTGTCTGAAGCTGAAGCAAATGGCATGGTTCAGGTCATGAGGGTGCCAAATCAGGAGTCTGACACACTGCAGTGAGCCGCCGAAATAATTTAGTTTGATATCCCTTATAGCTGGTTGAGTCATGTATCACTTTCATAAGAGCATAGAGTGGGATATTTGTAAAACCGGATATCTGCCGGCCAAAGACAAAGCAGAACGAATGAAGAAAGCAACGCTCGCGTTTAGCTTCAGAACAGAGGAGACTTCAAGCTATCTCTAAACCACAGACACGCTGAGTCACTTGTAGACGCTACTGAGCCTCTCTCTGAAGTAATGAAAGAGGTAATTGAATATTTAAGCACTTAATTAAATTTACTTTTTCATCAGAGTGGGAACAGTGCAGTGGCACTTACTGTCTTAAGTAGCTCTTAAAATAAAGTTCCTGCAGCTCTAAAGGCGAAGCGGATGCTCTCTGATCAGTGGAAACGATACAGAGAGATCTGAGCGAGGAGCTATCAGGGATACGCTGCTGAATCACAGAGCTGGAATTTTCCAATCTTCATTTCCGAGAACTATTCGCATGACATTCACGTGGAAGCCGGGGAAAGATCGGAATTGACTCTAAGAGGCTGTTTGCACAACTGGAGGTGTTGTGTGATCGATTCGGGGATAATCGAGATGCAGCAGTCACTTTCACCAAACTTGAGTTCTCTTTCAAGGTGGTACAGACACACGTCACTGATTCAATGACTAAAAACAATTGACCTCGCTGATGACGTCATGGGCCTTCACCGGGTATCATTTCACCAGGCATTGTGTGTATGATCCTCAAGTTTTATATTATATTTTAGCCACAGTATCGTGTAGTCGCATTATTTGACTTGACCCTTTTTTTAGAGCCAATAAGAAGCCTTCAAATTGGTAAACAGATGTAGTGTTGAAAAGTCATGCATTTTAGTTTAATTTTGAAATCAATTAACAGTAATAAATGACAAATACTGAAATACATACAGAAATAAAATTTAAATATGGTAATTATACTAATTAACCTAATTGTTAAAAATTTAATAAGGGAAAACACAATAAAAAATAGACATATTTTAATTTACATTTACAATATTATTCAAATATATACAATATATATACAATTTTAATATATAATATATATATATATATATATATATATATATATATATATATATATATATATATATATATATTAAAACATTTGATATTTAGAGTTAACTTATTTTTAAATATATAAATATATATTAATAAGTAAATATAATTTTTTAAACATTTTTTATATATAATATGTATCAAATTTATATATATATATATATATATATATATATATATATACTGTGTATGTGTATATATATATATATATATATGTATATATATATATATATATATATATATATATATATATATATATATATATATATACACACACACATATATATATATATATGTACAGAAATAAAATTTAAATATGTAGATAATACTAATGAACTAAATTAATAAAAATTGAATAAGGGACAACACACAAACACTAAAAATATAAGAATAGACATTTAATTTACATTTACAATATTCAAATATATATAATTTTTTATATATATATATATATATATATATATATATATATATATATATATATAATTTTAATATAAATGTGTGTGTAATGTATATTTATATAGTAATATTATAAATGTATGTGTATATACTATACATTAAACACACATATATATATACAGTAAAGTATGGGATTGCATTTTATGCTTATATTTACAGTGATATTTTAATAGTATTAAAATGTTTTACAACCTGATGTAGTTGCAATGCTGCGACAGGATCAGTAGGGAAAAAAGACGCTTTGTGATCATCTGATCAGATGACATCATCAATGACATCATAGGTGGAATGACTGATCAGCAGACTGTCGCTAGATTTTTCCTTTTAGGGATTATTTTTAAAGTGACTACTGACAAATCTAGCAAATTTTTTGGACTGCTGGTTAACATTCAGACACTATATAATACACGTTCCATTGTCTGACGGAGAGCAGCTTTATTGGACATTCGGCTATATGGTGACATTTGGTGCATTACGTCATCTAGCGACATTTAACGACTTTCTGAGCAGGCTTTAGCTACTTTCCATTGAAAATTGTTGGCAACACTGCTGATCAGGTGATCCCACTGATGAAACAAAAGTCATTGACAGATAAAATGTCTCATTTTCCACCAAATTACGGTGTTTTACAGTAAAATGTTCATTTAAACCTGCTCACCAAGCCATCGTTTCTGTCAGCAGTCGCTAGGCAACGCTGGTCACCTGCATTAGCCTGCACAAACCCGCAACGACCTCATTACTGAACTTATTTAAAGTGCTAAATTTCAGTAAGTGTTTCATAAATACCCTTATTAATGTCATGTCACTGTGAAAAAACAGAGATTTACTGATATTTCCTCTCCTAATTTATCTTTCTGTGGGAAAATAGGAGTTCATCAAACCTGTAACCGTACGGACTTCATCACATGAGTGTGTGTCAGCCTGTTAGACGTGTCAAAAGTTCTACTTTCCCACCAAAACTTTCTCATTATTCTCTAATAACCTCAGTTTTTTTTGTCCGCTCTCGTCTCATCTGTTTGTTCTTGAGTCTTATCTGCACATGTCACTGTTTATGATACTCAGACAAAATATAAATGGAGATGATTGATTTTTGTGATCGCTGAATGATTTTTATTTCGCTCAGTCTGTTCAGAGCTCATTAGAGGAATATCATACTGCAGCCATTCAGGGGGAAAAAACCGTATCAGGAAACTGAAATCTGTTCTCCATCACTGAACATCTCATCTTAACTGGGAAAAAAAAAAGACCCTGATTTAAGCATGACACTTTAAAGTTGGAAATACTCAGGGGTGGAAGACAGTAACAGGAAATAGACAAGGAAGGGAACAGGAAATGGACTGGGTAAGAAATTGATTGTGATGTTCTAGCATAATAATTTATGAAATGTTCTGGGTTCATTTCAAGTTTAGCTCCATTAAAAGCATTTGAGGCATAATGTTATTTTCAGCAGAAAATAATTTTGACTCGTCCCTCAGTTTTTTGAGGCACAAGCAAAATTCATGGATACAGTAAGGCATTTATAATGGAAATACAAGGGTTGGTAAATTTTTAGTGCTGTCAAATCGATTAATTGCGATTAATCACATCTAACATGAAACGTTTGTGTATGTATGTGTGTATATGTATATATACATCGTCTGCTCACCAAGGCTGAATTTTCAGCATCATTACTCCAGTCTTCAGTGTCACATGATCCTTCAGAAATCATTCTAATATGATGATTTGCTGCTCAAGAAACATTTATGATTATTATCAATGTTGAAAACAGTTGTGTACTTTTTTTTTCAGGATTTCTTGATGAATAGAAAGTTCAAAAGAACAGCATTTATCTGAAATACAAAGCTTTTTAACATTATACACTACCGTTCAAAAGTTTGGGGTCAGTAAGAATTTTTATTTTTATTTTTTTGAAAAGAAATTAAAGAAATTAATACTTTTATTCAGCAAGGATGCATTAAATCGATCAAATGTGACAGTAAAGACATTTATAATGTTACAAAAGATTATATTTCAAATAAATGCTGTTCTTTTGAACTTTCTATTCATCAAAGAATCGTGAAAAAAAAAAATATTGTACAAAAATATTTTGTACAATTGTACACAATAAATGTTTCTTGAGCAGCAGATCATCATATTAGAATGATTTCTGAAGGATCATGTGACACTGAAGACTGGAGTAATGATGCTGAAAATTCAGCTTTGATCACAGGAATAAATTACTTTATAAAATATATTCAAACAGAAAACAGTTATTTTAAATTGTAATAATATTTCACAATATTACTGTTTTTACTGTATTTTTAATTAAATAAATTCAGCCTTGGTGAGCAGATGAAACTTCTTTTAAAAACATTTTACCGATTCCAAACTTTTGACTGGTAGTGTATATAAATATATATTATTTGGTAATTTTATTATTAATTATTTTATGTTTTTATAAATTATTTTATTTTTATTTTATGTGGTAATTCACATTATGCCACAAATGCTGTCGACAAAATATTCCTTAGCTATTATTCAATCCTTATGTTTACTTGAAATAGATTTATTCTGCAGACTTTGACAACATTCCCAGAGCACTTGGAAAAGCAGTTCAGCAGTTTTAGCTGGAATGTGGTGATCTCCTCTTTGAAGAAGTGCCAGGTAGGAACAGGGGCAAATCTCCATTGCAAATGTGAACTCTACATCTTGCTGATGCTAACATCTTTTCTCCTGTAAAGGTATTTATATAAGTACAGTAAGGAGCCTGCTAATGAAGTCTGTAGACATCATTTTTCTGATTTCTCTGGGTAATGAAAGAATTTCATAATCAGGGGAAGCAAATTAGCATCAGGTTTGATTTTGCATACACTGACTGACATTAAAAACTCTAGAAAAGAAACCTATGCAGCAAAAAACTGCTGTCAAACTAGTTGCAGTTCTGATTGCATAGTATAAACATTATGTTCTTTTATTTTATACAGACTTATTTGAAAATGCTGGTCTGAATGTGTGTTTCTGGTAAGTGGAGGCATAACGTCTTGTCTAGTGATTTTTATCTGCTAATGAGCAGATGTAAGAAGGCAGGAATGATTCATTACTTGCATTAAGTCCTACTGCGATCTTTAATTTGAGCTTGTCAATGTCAGCTTGAAATTTGATCATGCATCAGAACTGACAGTTTTCCATAATGATCACAAGCAAAGAACTTCAAAGAGAACATCAGAGATAGGAATAGCATATCAGATGCATCTAACGTCTATGATGTGACGTATTTCAGGAAGTATTTCAGGTATCTACCAGGAAGAAATGTCGGGCAGGACTTGATATTCAAATCCATTGGGATTTTATTGGATGGTGAAACTTACTGGTTAACACTGCTTACATGTGACCTTGGTTATTTATTCTTTTTATTCTCTTGCACAAGACCAGAGACATTTCAGGGTTCATTTTGATTTCACATTGTCTTTAAAATCCTAGGCTTTGCATTAAATAGTGGATTCTATTTGTCCTTGGAAATGGGAAATTCCTAGTCCTCAGTAGGAATTTTTAACTGGAATGCCCACTCGAGTCAGAGTTGTGACTTGGAAACTTGGGGGAACTGCAACAACCCTGACTTCAGAATCCAATATGGCTGCTCAGCGCATCAACTGTAGTGAAACAGTAGTAATATATTAACACTTCTATTTGTCTATTTCTCTACAAACTCAGTGGCCCACACAATACTATCCATACTACCATTTTTTTTATGCGTTTGTATTCCAAACGAGCAAGCACAACAGTAGGACCAGTCTGGGTTCTGTCAAGGATGCTAAAGACCACAGCTTCTGGTGTCCGTCATTAGTGTGCCTCTTGAAGCCAGGGGAGCGATCTTCATTATACTCACCCCCCTAAACCTCACTCCCATCCAGGTCACGGTACCAATGTGAATGGTCCTACTTGCACTGCTCCGAGCGGGATTCGAACCAATGTCATTAGCATTGGAGGCGGGCATGCTAACAAGGACGCTAAAGACTGCAGCCTCTAGCACCAGTCACTAGTGTGCCTCTTGAGGCCAGAGGAGTGAGGTTTACCCAGATCTTTACTAGCTGGCCTCCGTTACACTCACCCCCCTAAACCTCACTCCTATCCGGGTCACAGCACCAATGTGACTGGTCCTATCTGCAAGGATGTTAAAGATCGCAGCCTTTAGCATCAGTCACTAGTGTACCTCTTGAGGGCAGAGGAGTGAGGTTTACCTGCACAGCTCTTTACTAGCTGACCTCCGTTACACTCACCCCCCTAAACCTCACTCCTATCCGGGTCACGGCACCAATGTGACCGGTCCTATCTGCAAGGACGTTAAAGACCACAGGCTCTAACATCAGTCACTAGTGTGCCTCTTGAGGCCAGAGGGAGTGAGGTTTACCTGCCCAGATCTTTACTAGCTGACCTCCATTACACTCACCCCCCTAAACCTCACTCCTATCCGGGTCACAGCACCAATGTGACTGGTCCTATCTGCAAGGACGTTAAAGACTGCAGCCTATAGCACCAGTCACTAGTGTGCCTCTTGAGGCCAGAGGAGTGACGTTTACCTGCCCATTGCACTCACCCCCCTAAACCTCACTCCTATCCGGGTCACGGCACCAAAGTGACTGGTCCTACTCACAAGAACGTTAAAGACCGCAGCCTCAAGCATCAGTCACTAGTCCGCCTCTTGAGGCCAGGGGAGTGAGGTTTACCTGCCCAGATCTTTACTAGGGGGGTGAGTGTAACGGAGGCCAGCTAGTAAAGATCTGGGTAAACCTCACTCCCCTGGCCTGAAGAGGCGGACTAGTGACTGATCTTTAACGTTGTGTAGTGACGGTCTTTAACGTTCTTGTGAGTAGGACCAGTCATATTGGTGCCATGACCCGGATAGGAGTGAGGTTTAGGGGGGTGAATGTAATGGGCACTCATGTAATGTGACTGGTCCTATCTGCAAGGATGTTAAAGATCGCAGCCTTTAGCATCAGTCACTAGTGTACCTCTTGAGGGCAGAGGAGTGAGGTTTACCTGCACAGCTCTTTACTAGCTGACCTCCATTACACTCACCCCCCTAAACCTCACTCCTATCCGGGTCACGGCACCAATGTGACCGGTCCTATCTACAAGGACGTTAAAGACCACAGGCTCTAACATCAGTCACTAGTGTGCCTCTTGAGGCCAGAGGGAGTGAGGTTTACCTGCCCAGATCTTTACTAGCTGACCTCCATTACACTCACCCCCCTAAACCTCACTCCTATCCGGGTCACAGCACCAATGTGACTGGTCCTATCTGCAAGGACGTTAAAGATCGCAGCCTTTAGCATCAGTCACTAGTGTACCTCTTGAGGGCAGAGGAGTGAGGTTTACCTGCACAGCTCTTTACTAGCTGGCCTCCGTTACACTCACCCCCCTAAACCTCACTCCCATCTGGGTCACGGCGCTAACATGACTGAACCAATAGCAAACCACAACCATCCAATCAATTCCCGATGGACAAAGTCCCACTCTATATTTTTTTCTTGTTCAAGAAGCTATTTCATTTACATCACAATAAGGATGAAAAGACTATCACAAGTTCCGTTTCATGCCGACTTAACTCAAACATGAATTTGCAATAAAAAAAAAACCATTTGCCTCCTCATTTCAGAACACCACTGCACAGTACTGCTCTGTAGAGCACATAGAACACACTCTCACATCTGCACATGCTCACTTTCAGCCGTGGCCCCAGATGGGGGTCGCGGGGTCACTGTGTTGTGGGGTCAGTAGCAGAGCAGTGATTGTTAAACCTGCTCTCCATCTCTGCAGGCTACAGCCACACATGTTTCTTGATAGCGCACTGCCTTCCATCAGCAGAGGAGAGAGAGAGACTGAGTGAGCAGATGGAGGGAAGGTAAACTCTCTGTAGGGAGGAGTTTTTGAACTGCTGTAAGAAAACCTGCAATTTAATGCCTGTTACTGGACTGCATCCCAATGCAGTGACTGAAGCGATTGTTTAAACTACATCCATTTGCTTGTTTTTGAGCTGATATAGAGCCGACCGGGGCTAGTTCTCGCAACGGTCACCGTGATTTTGCCAAGTAAGACATGTTCCTGGATCAACATCTTTTGTTGGTCCTGGCACAAAATTCCAGTCTGAAAATTTAACCTTAACCCTATTCCTACCCCTAAACCTAATCCCTCCCATAACTTATCCCTAAAATCAGAGGGGAAAGATAGGTGAATAACATTGATGTAGAAGCACCTAACCCTGGTTGTAAGCCTAAACTTGACATAAACGGCAAATTGTCCCTTAAATCTGATTGGTTGATTGGAATATTGTTCCAGGATCAACAAAGATGTTGATCCAGGAACATGTCTTACTTGGCAAAATCACGGTGACCTTCTCGCAACACTCTATAACTACAAGGTTGTTTGTCCGTTCACACTAATGCTTGTTTGTCTATTCAGTCATTTACATGTCTGCCTCAATAATGTTGAGAAATATATTTGAATTACAGTTGAGCTCAAAAGTTTACATACCCCTTGCAGAATCTAGAAAAATGTGAATCATTTTAACAAAATAAGAAGGATCATGAAAATTGCATGTTATTTTTTATTTAGTACTGTCCTGAATAAACTATTTCACATAACAGTTGTTTACATAAAGTCCACAAGACAAAAAAAATTGCTGATTTTATAAAAATGACCCTGTTCAAAAGTTTACATACCCTTGATTCTTAATACTGCATGGTTACCTGGATGATCCACGACTGTTTTTTTGTTTTGTAATGGTTGTTCATGAGTCCCTTGTTTGTTCTGAGCAGTTAAACTGAGCTCTGTTCTTCAGAAAAATCCTCCAGGTCCTGCAGATTCTTCAGTTTTCCAGCATCTGCTGCATATTTTAACCCTTTCCAGCAGTGACTGTATGATTCTGAGATCCATCTTTTCACACTGAGGACAACTGAGGGACTCAGACACAAGTATTAAACAAGGTTCAAACATTCACTGATGCTCCAGAAGGAAACACGGCGCATTAAGAGTCGGGATGTAAACTTATTGAATTGGATGAACAGAATAAATTGTACTTTTTTTGTCTTCTGGGAAACATGTAAGTATCTTTTGTAGCTTCCAAAGGGCAGAACTAAATAAAAAAATATGTTCTTTAAACAAAATAAAAAAAAACTTGCACATCAACTTCTTGTTCAAAAGTTTTCAACCCTGACTCTTAACGCATCATTTTTCCTTCTGGAGCATCAGTGAATGTTTGAACCTTGTTTAATACTTGTGTTTGAGTCCCTCAGTTGTCCTCAGTGTGAAAAGATGGATCTCAGAATCATATAGTTACTGCTGGAAAGGATTCAAATATGCAGAAGATGCTGGAAAACTGAAGAATCTGCAGGACCTGGAGGATTTTTCTGAAGAACAGAGCTCAGTTTAACTGCTCAGAACAAACAAGGGACTCATGAACAACCATCACACAACAAAAAAACAGTCGTGGATCATCCAGGTAACCATGCAGTATTAAGAATCAAGGGTATGTAAACTTTTGAACAGGGTATTTTTTTGTCTTGTGGACTTTATGTAAACAACTGTTATGTGAAATAGTTTATTAAGGACAGTACTAAATAAAAAATAACATGCAATTTTTATGATCCTTCTTATTTTGTTAAAATGATTAACATTTTTGCAGATTCTGCAAGGGGTATGTAAACTTTTGAGCTCAACTGTATCTTCATTTGAGGGCTATTTTGAGCTAATATTGATGTGTTTTGATTTTTCATCACACCAATAAGGATGAGAGTTTTGGGCCAGCTGACAAAACTTTCACACATAAACATTCCCTGTATAATTTATAATAGCTGTAAAATTTGAAGGTATTGTTGAAAATTTCAATTGTAAAAAATCTTTTTCAACAAGAAAAAACATTTTTATTAAATATTTTTACTGTAAAACACTAAAAACAAAATTAATCTATTGTAATTGGCAGATCAAGTCAAAATCTGATCTAGTGTCCTGACAGAACAAGCATTAAAAAATCATTACTGTTGAACCCTTCATGTAGTGAATTTGATTAAAATTTTAAATCGTTTAGCAACTCTATGTATTTTATTTATGAAAAGTTTCATAAAAACATGACGTCCTAGAATGCCCCTAAATTTTTTTCAGATACAGCAAACTTCTGGGGACAGTTTTGTCCTCAAAGTATAGCTGAGTAAAGCTGCACTTCCTCAGATACACACTTGTCTACAGAGTGGGGACTTTCCAAATCTTTGCCTCATAAAACAGCAGCGGTGGGAGCGGCGTCAGAGTATTCCTGGCAGGGTTCATTTCTCATCCACTCTGCTGGAAGAGCTGTATGATATTAGAGGACTTCCACCGTAAATAAGCCTCATATAGATGAATTTCAGCGGTGTGATATTCCTCTGGATAATTTATTCTTTTGTTTGTGTCTTTGACTGTGGATTTGCATATTTTGATTGTTTTTGCCTCTGTGGGTGAGTGAAAGACAGCTCCAGAGATTTTCACCTCACAGCTGCCACGGTTATCTCGCTTTCCACTCCAAATATGTCTGGTTTTTAAAAGCTCATAAATGTTATATATTTATTTAACGAAGGTGAAGAGTGTCTTTTTTTCGATGGTAAAACACTTTCCTGTCCCTGCTTAATATGCAGGGACAACTAGAAGTCATCTGGAGTTTGATTGCCTTGAAAAGTGTTAACACTGTGACAGTGGATCTAGCGAAACATAAAATGTGAGAACATGACACAGCGATATTGACTCTCACATTGGTGTGAATTTGGGGCGAGACTAGGCTACATGTTTTGCTGACTAATGGCAGATGGGGTCAATACTTGTATAAATGTGTGTGTGTGAAATAAATAAATATATATATATATATATATATATATATATATATATATATATATATATATATTTATTTATATATAGGCACTATGTTTATATATAAGTCGCATATATGAGGTATAAATAACTACATAATTGCCTAAAAAACTCTTAAAACTACATTCTGTGACACAACAACAGTAGTATTTGTACAATTATGGTGGGTTTTTTCATCCGCCATGACACTCGGCCAATGCCAATTTTTAAAAAATGCCAAATATCAGCCGATATATTGTGATATATCAGTTGTAGCAGTATATATATATATAAAACACTAAGTCCATTGGGGAGGTGTCACAAATGTGCTGTCTAGGCTGTCTGGATAGGCAGCTCAGACTGTGTTGTTTGTAATGAGTGTGTGTCTGTTATACTGGCAATGTCTTCCAGTCATCAGGGAAAGATTTTGGCACCTGATCGTTATAATTATGGTCTTATTAAAGTGATCGCCGTGTGCCAGATATACCCAATTCACTTGTTTCTTGGGATGATGAGATTCTGTGTGCATCAAGGGAGAGTTCTAGTCGGAAATGCCAAGACAGAAACCAGTAGACCTACTAGTTTTGTAGACTGTTTTGTTTTGTAGATTCACCTCTGAAATGTGACCAATGAAACAATACTTAAGGGTATTGCAATTGTTTAATTGTTAAAAAACTTTAGGCAAGTATAGGACCATTCTTGATTGATTTCCCTTGAAAGTGTAAACACTTTTTTCTCCATCGTGCAAGTCAAGCAGTCCAACAACAGCAACTTTGACTCAACCAATGGCGAAAGTTGAAGAGGCGGAGCTATCTGTTTGTTTCGACCAATAACAGGCAAGAGGAGTGTTGCCTGACATCACATGTACAAATGTAAGTTGAACACTTTACACTTTTGATTATATTTGAATGTTGACAATACATAAAATAAAAAATTGTGGAAAAAATTGATTAGAAATGATTTTTTTTTTTTTTAAATAAATGATTATTATATATTTTTAGTATGTGTTTAAGAGAAACAATAGAGGTGCTCTGGAATATTGTAGCTTTTGGCTAACAATTAGCATGTAAACTAAATTTTTTCTTTAGCCTTAAAGCATAAGCTGCAAAACAGTTCTGTTAAGAGTTAACTGGCTAACGTGATGAATTGATACTGTGAATTGACCCTGACAGTCAATCTTTTTCTCTTTAACTTTTAGAAAGGTGTGTGAGAGGATGGAAGAAAGGACCAAAATGGGATCGGGGAACAAAACAGGTCGGACACATTAGTAGGTGCTTTAACCGTTTGGCCACAACACAGACATTTGGATGGTGTTCATCAACAGTGCCTTCATGTCTGCTTTTGGGAATATCTTCTGAGCAGACGTTTGCATATGATTGCACAAATTCATCTTATACGGCTTCACTCAGATGCCTCTTATATAATAAAACCTGTATGCATGTGTGTGTAATGAGCGTAAACAGCAGTCGGTGAGCAGAACGCTGAATTTATGCATGCTCATAAAGCAAAACAACAATCCACCAGCTCATAACAGCTGATTATTCAGTCTGATCTGATCTGACAGTGTACATAAACACAGTGGGCTGAACTCCACAGCTGATTGGTTCGGAATCCAGAAAAACACAGAAACTGTATGTGGAAATGACTAAATGTTCAGTTTTGTTGTATTTGCATTGTCCTTTAGTAAGCTATAAGAACATTAGGGTCTCCATTGAGCCTGTTCTGCATTTTCCTTACATCTGCTTGATTAAATTTATTTGTGATGCTGAACTTCAAATGTCAGATTCTGTACACTCTCATTTTCTTTGAGCGGTGAAACATCCTCAGTAACATTAAGACATGTCTTGCCTAATTAAACTGTAATTAAATTTGTACTCCAGGGGTTCTATTTTAAACACAATACAATAATGCTCCTGCTCCAACACTGGAGGAACTTGATAAAGTGGTTCTTGTATTAAAAATGTCATATTGTGAAAATGTAATAATATAGGTTTTAAACATGATTCAGTTGATTAAAGGAAAAAAAACTTTGAACTTTGAATAAATCTGACTCCTTGAATTAGATGGGCAGATGTTTGAATTTTACTGTAAAGATTTGCAATTAACAAATGGCTGCATCCCAATTCATATAGTATTTTGGATTAAACCATCCCAAATCATAGTATATGCTGAAAAAAAATACACTTAAAGATGCTTGGATGGCATAATAAAGCAATAAGCCCCGTGAATCCGTGGTTTATAACAGCTAAGGTTATAAACTCGGCTCCGCGTCGTGCCTAACAACGCCCCATAGCTGTTATAAATTTACTGTAAATGACGGCTTCACGGGACTTATTGCTTTTATAAAACGGTTACCACACAATACAGATATTAAAGCCAAAAAAATATGTATCAATGCAACTTTCATGAAGTAAAATCACTAAAAACCTTCCTTCCGCTGGAAAAACTAGTCCCTGACCGTGAACAGCAAAATAAGTTACATTACTACGCCATTAGATGGCGGCAAAGACTGTCTTTATGAGTGAGTCAGTCAGTAGCAAAGACTTTTACATTGAAAGGACCGAAACTTGTGAACACGGAACAAGACGCAGCTGACAAATGCTTTGACTAGGCTTTCAGTGTCAGGGCACGAAGAAACCCATTAACAAGAGAAGATATCGCAGCGGACATTCAAACGGATTTTTTAATTACGAACATAGGACTAACCTGAGGTAAACCGCTATATCTAAATACAGGTACGCTCGCTCTCTCTCTCTCTCTCTCTCTCTCTCTACTATAGTATATAGTAAGCTGAAATGAACAAACAAACATTGCTAGCCTACTAAGAGTGGTTGCTAAGGGTGTAGTGATACACAGAACCGTTGGGTGAACCGGTCATAGTCATGTTTTATCGTGAATAAAACACAGCTATTGACCAACTAACCGTTTTATAATAATGATTTTGAAGTATGCATCCACACATGATTTTTGAGGTAATGTTATCCACAATCCTTTGAATTATATAAGAAAGAGGGCTGTGTATGCATGAAGGCATGACGTATGAAGATATATCTTGAGAAAAATTTCACACATGCTTGCAAGACATGCATAATACCATGTCTAATGTTCTAAAACAACTGCAAAGACAGCATTTTTTAGCTTTCAGACACAGCTGAGGAGTTTTATACATTTTTAAATAAGGTCGCAGTGGCCATATTGGTTAAAAAATGCATGAAGCCATTTAATTAATAAATTAAGCAAGTGACTGAATTAATTTAGCTGAATGCAAACACTAACATTATGCAGCAAAGAGGTTTTATGTCCCAATATAGGCCTACCATCTTACTATGTACTCAATACACTACCATTCAAAACAAAAATGTATTTATTTATCTAAAAACCGAATACATTTATTCAGCAAGGATGCATGAAATTGATTAAAAATGACAGTAAAGACATTTCAAATTTCAAATAAATGCTGTTCTTTTAAACTATTCATTAAAAAAATCTGAAAAACAACGAATCACGGTTTCCACAAAAAGATCAAGCAGCAAAACTGTTTTCAACATTGATAATAATAAGAAGTGTTTCTTGAGCAGCAAATCAGCATATAAGGATCATGTGACACTGAAGAGTGAAGACTGGGAATTCAGCTTTGCATCACAGGAATGAATTACATAGAATATAAAATAGCTGTTTTAAATTGCAATAATATTTCACAATATTACTGTTTTTATCCTACTGACCGTTTGAACGGTAGTGTACATTATCATCAAAGTATGTATTTTTAGTATGCATAGTATGAGATGCAGCTTAGAAGAACCTCAAGTGAACTGAACGGTATTTGTCAATCTCACGGTCTGTGACTTTGTATAATTAATTATTAGTTTTCCATTGCATTAAAAAATACAGAGTAAGATAATGAAATGACATGACATTTCACATCCTCACTGTCTTTGAAACAAGATCATTAAATGCAGTGCTGGGAGAATGAGCCAGATCCAGAAGGTTCATGCAAGAGCGATCGAGTCAATGAAACAGTGTACTATAGACCTTTTTTTTTTTTGTGGGCGGAGCCTACCTGGTGGCAGAAAATGACAGTTCTGCAGTAGCAGTCTGTGGAAGCCACGGAATAAAAGAAAAAAAAGTTAATTTCGAGTTTATATCTCACAATTCTTAGAAGGAAAAACAGAATTGTGAGATATACTCGTTATTCTGTCTTTCTTCCTCAGAATTAAAAGTTTATATCCTGCAATTCTGACTTTTTTCCCCTCAGAATTGTGATATAAACTCACGATAGTGAGTTGTAAAGTCTGAACTGGGAGATATAAACAAGGGAGTAAGTGCAGAGGCATTTTGTGCACTGAGTAAACTTGGATGTTTTTGTAGTTCTAGACTAAATGTGAGTATGCTCTTCTCACTTGGACGTGAGTTGAATATGGAAGGCGGTCTGGTGAAAAGTAGATATTTCACTTTATAACTTGTTAAATATGGATATTTTTCTTACACAAATGCATCGCTTCACTTTAGAAGGCCTTTATTAACCCCCCCCAGGGCCGTGTGGAGTACATTTATGATGGATTGAGGCACTGTCTTGAGCGTCAAACTCGTTGGTCCCGTTCACTGCCATTATAAAGCTTGGATGCGTCAGGATATTTATTAATATAACTCAGATTGTGTTCATCAGAAAGAAGAAAGTCATATACACCTAGGATGGCTTGAGGGTGAGTAAATCTTGGAGTAAATATCATTTTAAAGTGAACTAATCCTTTAATTGATAGTTGATAATTACTCCAGTCAGGTCAGGAAGTTCTCTAATAGGATGTTCCTCAAAAAGGAGTGATGTAAATTGTGTGTGTGGCATTTAAAGATTTTAGGGAAGGCACTGCAAGAGTGATCTCCCATTTTGTTGAAAAATTCATTTGAATTCAGTTTTACACAATACACATTGTCCCAAAGCAGCTTTACAAAGAATAGTGTCTTACAGCCTCCCTCTGAGCGAGCCGAAAGCGACAATGGCGATGAAAACGCCCTAAGATGGTTAGTTGGGATGAATGCTGTCCCATCCAATTTCGGATGTGGTTTATTCCTACTTGATATCTCAGATTTCTGACAAGGTAAGTGTTTTGTTAATTGATGCTCAGAAGATGATGTGCAAAGAAACAAAAAAGCAATGCAACTATTTGCATATGTTGGGTTGCCAACAAACAGTTTGCAACCATATTACAAAAATGAAATTCTAGCAGTTGTTTTGTAGGTGTATGTTCAGCAGATGATTGTTTACTTGTTTATGCTAACCTCAGTGAAATTTTGACTCATTGATGCATTTTATTTGCTTAAAAGTGATGTTATACACCCATATTTTTCCACAGAAGTTCCCCAGTCGGAAGTCCGACTTCTAGTGGAGTTCCATTGCACTTTTCCCCAATCTGAAGTTGGAAATTCTGACTTTTCCATGTCAAACGCAACTGAGAAAACCTTAAGAAGAACCAAACTCAGTGGCAAAAGAGATGCGTCTTGCCAGGATTGCCAGATCTGTGCAACAAGAGTAGCCCAAAAATAGCCCATCCGATTTTCTCCATTGGGTGGCCAAACTGAATTTGTACATTTGGGGGGTGTTTTGAGGGTGTTGGAGCGCCGAAATTGTATGTACGGGGGTGAAAATCAACCAGCGAAAAAAAAAAAAAAAAAAAAAGTGCGTGCGGCAACAACTTAAAGTGTTAAATGATGTAATTTATTACTCACCCTCATGTAGTTCTACACCCGTAAGACCTTTGTTCATCTTAAGAACACAAATTGTAATCAACACTGATGTTAAACAATTTTTCTTTTCAATTTTAGCCAAATACTTGACTTTTAACCTTTTGTGATGCTTTTAAAAACAGTCAATTTGCTATCAACCGACTGTCAGCTGGCATATTATCTCTGAGTTTAGCATATTATCCCACTATTTAGCATTTTGTTGCCATTTTTTACATAGTGTCACTAAGTTTAGCATGCAGTGTTGATGTGAGTCTTGTTTTGATGCTTTTGTCAGATTATCAGAAACATGTTCACTACTAACAATATGGACATTTACAATGGAGTTTGTTTGTTGTGTGAAAATGTTGTTGCTATGAGACTTTTTATTTCCTTGTCTCTTTCTGCAGAAGTGAAAGGTGCTAATGAGCTCTCTGTAGTGATGTCATATTACCCACAAATCCCCATGCACCCCCTCCGCTCTCCAAAGCAATCCCACGACCCGCAGAGAAAGAGATTCACGTCCCACTTTCTTCAACGCTGATAAATAAGCATGTGATTCTGATATTAGTTTGTTTCCATGGCAACTCACCCCAGTCACAGGACTGAGCAGGTGAGATGTGGCAGGTAGACAAAAACCGAGCGAGTGTGCATGTTTCTGAACCTTAAGCATTCATGTTATCAGTCTAGTTTAAGGTTGCGCACATGTAGTCCAGTATTTGTTTGTTCCGGCATAAAGCCTCTCACGTCAGCTGACGGTTTCCACAGTCGATGCTAAACACACACACGCACATGATCGTGATGAATTAGCTAAATGCTTTAGGAATATTAATCACTTTGTCATCACAGCAGTGGAGGGAAGCAGTTTAGCACAGCTAGAGTCCTAAAGACTCATTTATCATATCCTGAAGCACATACGCACACACATTCAAGCTGTTCTCCACCTCCTCTTGCAAACTAGCGCCAGAACCAAAGAAAACTAACGCATAAAAAAGCAGCTGAGACATACTTGTTTACTGTTAATGAACCGTAACTGCAGTCTTAAAGCTGACAGTGCAGATTTAACGGCTCACAATGCACCGCAGCTTTAAAAGTGGGAGGGGCTACGGCTGGAGGAAGAAAGATGATTGGTCAAGGTGTGTTTTGAGGAGGATGCTGATTCGATCGTGGCTGGATGAACACAGGTGATTGATTCATTTATAATAAAATTAATTAATTAATAATTAATTTAAAATAATAGAGAACAAGCTGGTCTTTATAGAAGCTTGTTTCCGCCACTAAGGAAAAAATAAAAGGGTTAATTGCAACTTATCTGACAATTTTGACTTTTTTTCTCTTACAATTGCTTGTTTATATCTTGCAATTCTGACTTTTTTTCTCAGAATTTTGAGATATAAACTTTCAATTGCAAGTTATAATATCAGAATTGTGAGGTATAAACTCAAAATTGTGAGAAATAAAGTCAGAATTGCGAGTTATAAACTCACAGTTGCGCATTATATACTCACAATTGCGAGATATAAACTCGCAATTCTCACTTTTTTCAGAATTGTGAGATATAAACTCACAATTGCGAGAAATAAAGTAGAATTGCGAGTTATAAACTCACAATTGCGAAAAAAAGTCGGAATTGCGAGATATAATGCGCAATTGAGTTTATACTCATAATTGTGAGATATAAACTCGCAATTTGGACTTTTTTTTTCGCAATTGCGAGATATAAACTCGCAATTCTGACTTATTTTTCAGAATTGTGAGATATAAACTCACAGTTGCGAGAAATAAAGTAGAATTGCGAGTTATAAACTCAATTGCACATTATAAACACAGTTCTAAGATATAAACTCGCAATTCTGACTTTTTTTCTCAGAATTGTGAGATATAAACTCGCAATTGTGAGACAAGAAGTCGCAATTATGCCTTTTTTATTCAGTGGCTTCCATAGGTCTTAGATTTACAGCAGTTTTACTTAGAAAATTTTTATAATTTTATTACATATTTACATTTTTTTTTTTGTTTTAATTTTATTTAAAATTATCATGTATCATTATCTTTCCAAGCAGATTATTCTAAAGAAAAAAACTTTTTTGTATTCATAATTTTTCTTCAAAATATAATAATTTGCTCTGTCTCTCTTTTCCTTTTCAGCCCACTTCGGTGTGTGTACTACCCACTTTTAACGATCCAATCAATTCTATATGGAAAAAAAGTAAACCCCGCCTATTTTTTCTCATTGAATTTTTAATTCAAATACATCAGATTATTTAAGTAACATGAGTTGGGAATGCCAGTTGACTTAATGTATGTATTATGTTAAGGAGGCAGAACTTTTTGATCCTTAAATCTAGTTAATATCCATGTGATTTATGATGAGCATTGTGCAGTAAAAACATGCAAAAATGTTTTCTTTTCTTGCCCAGAAGTCACACTGATCGAAGAAGATCACATCATCCATGACAGGCACTAAGAAGTGTTCATGCGGTGCTCAGGACTTGATTATTACTCTCTCAGATTCATCAGTGATTAGAAAAGTGATTCAGGTGGATCTCAAACTCAGCAGCAGACTGTGTTGACTGATTACGACTCATTCACAGCTCACTCAGGAAAATAACCCACAGTAAGAATTAACTCTCTTCAGCTGCATTTCAGAAAAGAACCATTACTGCTAAAACCCCTACACACACTCACTTACTAATAACTCCACCATCTGTGGGTCATCATGTGTGGTGCGAGACGAATGGTTCCCCTGAGTTTTTGAAAGCTCAGAATTATCTGACTGACGTTAAGACAAGTCATAAACACACTAGACTTGCGTAGCCAGACTTTTGAATATCGTCATGAAGTCTGGAGAGCATCGCCGCTTATTCTGGCCAAGAACTTCCCACTTAAGACAGGAAGAGACCATCTGACTAGTGTGTAACCAACGTCACGTTCCTTTTTTCACTCACACTCACTGGCTACTTTATTAGGTACACCTTGCTAGTACCTGGTTGAACCTCCTTTTGCCTTCAGAACTGCCTTAATTATTCATGGCAGAGATTCAACAAGGTACTGGAAACATTCCTTAGAGATTTTGGTCCATATTGACATGATAGCTTCAGGCAGTTGCCGCTGGTTTGTCGGCTGCACATCCATGATGCGAATCTCCCGTTCCAGCACATCCCAAAGCTGCTCTGTTGGATTGAGATCTGGTGAATGTGGAGGCCATTTGAGTATAGTGAACTCACTGTCATGTTCTAGAAATCAGTTTGAGATGATTTGAGCTTTGTGACATGGTGCGATGTCCTGCTGGAAGTAGCCATCAAAAGATGGTACACTGTGGTCATAAAAGAATGGACAAGGTCAGCAACAATACTCAGGTAGGCTGTGGAGTTTAAACGATGTTCAAATGGTACTAAAGGGGCCCAAAGTGTGCTAAGAAAATATCCTCACACCATTACACCAGCAGCAACCTGAACCGTTGATATAAGGCAGGATGAATCCATTATTTCATGTTGTTTACGCCAAATTCTGACCCTACCATCTGAATGTCATAGTAGAAATCGAGACTCTGACCAGGCAATGTTTTTCCAGTCTTCTACTATCCAATGTTGGTGAGCATGTGTGAATTGCAGCCTCAGTTTCCTGTTCTTATCCGACAGGAGTGGCAACGGTGTGGTCTTCTGATGCTGTAGCCCAAATATTTTCACTGATAATTATAAAAAAAAAATAAGCTCATCCATAAAAACATGAGATCTTTTTTGATTTTTCTTTTTCCGTTCTTGGCGTCAAATTGTAAATGGACATTTGTGCAATATGTGCACATTAAATAAACTGACAGAGTGGCAATAAAGGCGTTTAATGAAGCAGAATTTGCCTCAAGTTTAGTGGGTTTTGTCATTTATGACCTTTTTCCTAATATCGTACACCTTATGAGTTGTTGGCTTAAGCCCAAAGTATACTTCATTTTTTGCGCATATACAGTATGCAATGTGAAATTCGTCATCAGAATAGTGTTCGCATACTGTGCGAGCACCGCCAAATTTTTGTAACCGCGCGTTCTTTGTACGTGCAGGTTGCACATGTGCATTTAATTTTTTTTGCAGTAATTACTTTATCCACAAGGTGGCAACCGTGCTCTGGGGGTGTCGATTCACGAGGTAGTCAAAGAAAAACTGCATAAACAGAACAGACTGGAACGCATGCAAGCTACAGCGACAACGGCATATATAGACGAAAGATTGTGTGAAGAGGTTAGAAAGTACCCTCATTTGTACAACTCTAGCATGAAAGAATACAAAGATGTTTATAAGGGTTGTAACTCATAGAGGTAATGCAGTTTGTCACAATTCGCCTGTGTATGTGTACTAGTCAAGTGGAGTATACTTTTCAAGGCTGTGCATTCGACTGTGCGCGTATGCGAGTTTACCCATAAAAAAAACAAAGTATACTTTCTGCCTCAGTTTGCACGTAAACTCTCACTGGGAGATTTTAAAACTTTATTCTTAAGTAACCAAAATCAGCCCACCTAAGACTGAAATTATCTACAAAACAAAGTTTGGCTTAATTAATTTGAAGAAGTTTAATATGGTTTGGGATTTAGAAAAAGCCATAACCAGAGAGTTTGAGGAATATGAAAACAGTATCATCTTGCAGACACTTTAACAATACAGGTGCGCTAATGATGATGATGATGACGACTTGCATACACTGTCCCACTATGTGTGTTACACACTGTCTCTACAGTAATGATGCTCGGTGTGGGCGTATCAGTAAACCTGTGATCTAATGCCTGCTTCTGGTAATGAGACGGGAGAATCTGTCTGATCTCGTTCTCTCGTGTCCTCCTCACTGATGAATGGAAAGGCAGCTCTTAATTAGATTGTTTTACATTGTATATCTGATATGGGACTAATTAAACTCCTACAGTAAGACGGGGAAGCTCTTATTATAAGAGCAGGTGAAACAAGGTTTTTACCCTCTTTACCTGACAGCAAAGGACACTAGAAAGTCATATATTGAGAAATAACATTTTACGTAGTACATTTAAAAGACTTAAATGTACTACGTGACGTCAAAACTTCCTTCCAAGTCCAAAAAGACCATCTGTTGACGCTAAACTGCAAAAACGGCTCACTATGTATGAAAACATTAACACATGACCACCCACGTTTACATGCGATGATAGCTGTTCTTTATTTAGAAACTTTTCCTACCCATTCTCAATTAGGTAATATGGAGTAAGTAGGATAGATGTTGTTCCTAAACACCAGAAGAGCTGATCTGTGCTGTTCCTTGTTGTTTGTAGCACCTACAACTCTGCAGTTTCTTCTGAAAACTCCCCAAATTGTGATTGAAGTTTATTTTTAATTAGTTTGTGTGGTACATTTTAGTGTTGATTCATTCGCGAGCCTGTCAAAATGTAATGGGGATGTTTACAGCAGGGAAAAGCCCTAGCTTGGGTACCACTCAAGCTTACACTTGAAACTTGGCATTGTGTACTGCAAATGTTGTTTGCTATTATGATAAATTGCTTGTGATGCTCTTCATTTGTAAGTCACTTTAGTATTTTAGCGTCTACCGATTTATTTAATGTAAATGTAACTGTTGGAGAAGGTGAAAATTGCGATGTAATGACTGTTTTTAGCACAATAAAAAAAAATCATTGAATTGAAATATATTTAATTATCTCCACAGGGAATTTTCCTTTTACTCTATCAGGCTGTACACATGCAAAATATATTGTCATTGTCAAGCATTATATAAATAAGAGCAGTAAATAATATCACATAACGCATCAATCACAATAAAAAAAAGTAATAAAATCACAACCTAATAAAAATGTATTGTAAAATACTAGAGAACAATATAAAATAGCATTAAAAATTCATTTTAAAATAAATGATAGATAAATATTATATGTGGGCCTGAGGAAAAAATCAAATCAAATAAAAAGTGACAATACAATCCCAGACAAATTTGATTCGTTTTACTGCTTTCAGTGTTTTATCACTCTCTGCAGGGACCTTGTCCTTGGTGCTGAATGGCACACGTGTTGCTGTCCGTGGTCCTGAAATCCTTTGTGTGGCTGCGTGAGGTTTCACACTACATGTTTTGATGAGGCTCTTGAATATTGTTCGAAAAACATACCTCTGAGTGTCTCCCACTCTGAGAGTCGTGAAAGCATCATGTGGCTCTGTGTTTGTGTGAGCGGTTAAATGCGGACCGCAGGTGATTGCGTGGTCTTGTCTTTGATTGCTGGTAATTGTGGGAAATCAGCAGCATGTGAGGTAATCAGCACAGCTTTAATAAGACACCTTTCATTTCCTGAGTGGTTTTTGTTCACCTGAATGTCTGAGATCAGAAACAACCACACATCATATAGCATAGATAGATAGATAGACGTATGGGTGGATAGATCGATAGAGAGGCAGGCAGATAGATAGATAGATAGATAGATAGATAGACGTACACAGGGTGGATAGATCGATAGACAGACAGATAGACAGACACAGGATAGATGGATAGAGAGATGGATGGATGGATAGATAGACAGACAGGCAAACAGATAGATAGATAGACGTACACGGTGGACAGACAGACAGACACAGGATAGATACACAGACAAACTGAGAGATAGATGGATGGATGGATGGATGGATGGATAGATAGATGATAGATGGATAGATAGATGGACAGACACAGGATAATTAGATAGATAGATGGACAGACACAGATAGATAGATAGATAGATAGATGGACAGACACAGATAGATAGATGGACAGACACAGGATAGATGGATAGATAGATGGACAGACACACAGGATAGATAGACAGACACAGGATAGATAGATAGATAGATAGATAGACAGACACAGGATAGATAGATAGATGGACAGACACAGGATAGATAGATAGACTGACAGATAGATAGATAGATAGACAATTGGATAGATAGACAGGTATATATCATCCATCTGACCATAAAACAATCTATCTACAGTATCTGTCTGTCTAAATTGTTCTATTGTTATATATTTTTTTATTTGTTCTATCTGGATGGATAAATAGATGAAGGATGGATGAAAAGCCTAATGGAATAGCTAATAAAAACCTCTCCAAAGGGAGATTCATGAACTCGGTCACCATTGTTTTACCTCCATACAAACCTACTGTTCTCCTCTGTTTTTTTTCTTTCTTTCAATTTTTTTCCTCTCATTCTGTCTCTCTTTGTCCTAAAGGCAGAGCTATTATTAACGCAGAGTCACCTGTGCTCCAGTTGTGTCCTGGTGCATGCTGGTATAGCAGTGAGTGACAGTGACTCTGAGTAGATCATCTGACAACTTGCTGGAGGGAGATTTCGAATGCCCTCTCCTCTGATCCTTTCTTCTCCTCTCCCGTCTTTACCTCTCCTCTCCTCTCTTCTCCTATCCTCTCCCATTCTTGCCTCTCCTCCACTCCCCTCCTCCCCTCCTGTCCTTACCTCTCCTCTGCTCCTTTCCTCTCCCGTCCTTACCTCTCCTCTGCTGATCTCTCCTCCTCTTCTCTCCTCTCCTCTCCCATCCTTACCTCTCCTCTGCTCCTCTCCTCTCCCATCCTTACCTCTCCTCTGCTCCTCTCCTCTCCCGTCCTTACCTCTCCTCTCCTCTGCTGATCTCTCCTCCTCTTCTCTCCTCTCCCATCCTTACCTCTCCTCTATCCTCCTCTCCTCTCCTCCTCCCCTCCCCTCTCCTCTCCTCTCCTCCTCCCCTCTCCTCTAAACATAGGCAAGCATATGTTCACCTTCTCCCTCTGACCTCAGGAGAGAGAGCCAGGAGATTCAGCGCAGATGAGCTGGTGGGAAAGAGAGATGGGTGAGAGAGGCCGACTGCAGATGTTTCTCAGCGTGTACCTGAATAAGAACACTCATCCTGCTGACTCAGACAAACTCACACACACAGGCACGGAAAATCTGACCGGGCAAGTTCTGGATTTTCCTTATTTAATCTCTGTTGAATCCTGTCACATGATGACCTGAGGTCTCATGTTTCTTCCTCTATAATGGAGGTTTCCAGGAAGGTTTCAGAAGCATTGAAAACCTTTACAGTGAATTGTAGTACTGATTTGTAGCTATTTTTAAGACAGACTTATGCTCTTCATGGCACCATGAGGTTGTTAGACAACAACAGGAAATCTGTAGATGGGATTAGTTAGTGTTATTTCAAAATAATACTAAAAAATTAATGTGTAGTTGCTGAATTCTTTGTGAATATTTAAATTACACAAAATCCTGAATCACGATTGACCAAATAAGTTGGTGTTACCATAGAAACACTAATCATGTTTTGTCAAGCTTGCTATTTAATACCTGGATTCATTTATTAATTTTCTCTCCTCTTTAAAGATAAGAGCCAGTAAATACAGACATTCTATAGGTTTTTATACTTGTTTGCTTCAAATAAGATGCAGTGTTCTGCCTGGTTTGGGTCAAGGCTCAGAACACTTGATTAATGTTTTGAAAAGCTGGACGAAATGAATGGGAAATGTACTTATGAAACCAAAGATTTCGTAAGTGTTCAGTCAGCGTGTCAGGCTGCTGGTTAATGAACGCATATATTCATATGATCCCTGTAATACGTCTTAATTAACCCACTAGTTTTAGAAGCACAGCCAATGGCGACTGGTCAGCGTGAATGCTGCTGCTGTGTGCTGGAGCTCTCGCTGAAAGAACGTCTGATTCTCAGGGAAGTTCAGCTGCGTTTGCACGTCAAAGACTGCATTCATGTTGATGCTTCATCTAAAGACCCTCTGATGTCCCTACGAACAAACGAACGGCTCTTTCCAAGCGTGTGCACTTGCGTGCCATTAACATTTACTGGAGATTTAGGGCTGCACGAATCATATCGCGATATGCATAACGCAGGGGTTCCCAAACACATTCCAACATTGCATGTTTTCCATGTCTCCTTAATCAGACACACCTGATTCAGATCATCAGCTCATTAGTCGAGACTCCAAGAGCTTAAATGGGTGTGTCAGACAAAGGAGAGATACAAAATATGCAGTGTTGGGGGCTCCAGGAATGTGTTTGGAACCCCTGGCATAACGCAACAACTTACGATAACTGAAAGATTTTAATATTACATAGGCCTACATGTGACATGCTTAATGTTAAAGAGTTATTAACTCTTTCCCCACCATTAACAGAGTTTTTTGGGTTTCTGTGTTTTCACTGTTATACAGTAGGGGGCGCTATTACGCATCTTTTGAAAGACTACAGAATCTCTGGATCAAAACACAGGCGAAAAAGAAGCAGAAACAAGCAATAGCATATAAGCAGATGAATACGTAAAATAACGTGATCATCGACATTAAACAGCATATAAATCGAAACGTTACCGAATGAAATGCCGATCTAGGATGAGGTACAGGACTGTGCAAGCTTTAGGGAGTGTTGATCTACTCCATCTATGTTTTGATCATCGATTTGAATCCGATCCAGACGTAGTCTTTGAGAAAAACATGATTTTCTCAGCTTTTTCCTCAAAATGTTGCTTTTTTTATGAAACTTACCCACATTCAAGTGTTGATTAAAAAAAAGAATGCATAAGCCGATATATTTCATGTTCAGATACTCATACAACAGCATATTCTGGGGTCCATGAAAGTTTTGTGCAAATGATCAAAAAAGGTGGCAACTTTTTTCAAAAACGCTGGCAGGGAAACAGTTAAGTACAATAAGCCACGGACAAGAACTCAATGAGGTACTCGCGCACACAGAAAGCCTCGGACAGGCAGCGATCCCGAATTCGGTTATCTTCTGCAGCTTATATGGCCAAATACACACAAAATTGTCGAAATGTATTCACGTAAACACAGTTGGTTATGTCTTAAGTGAACATAAACAGTTGAGAAAGAACGCGTATGTAACGGTATATTGAATCCGTGTAGCTCTTAAAGTGACAGTAGCAAGAATATTAGGCTGCTGTCACTTTAAAAGCTACACGGATTCAATATACTGTTACATACATGTTTTCTTTCTCACTTAAGACTTAACCTACTGTGAATACTCTATTACGCTGTGTAATAAATGTTAATCAAACAACAAAAGACAAAGAGAAAATCACACACTACACTTTACTGAATAACCCGTGTAGCTTTAATAGGAATCAGTGTATATATAAAGGAATAGATCACTGTAAAATATGAAAATCAGTCCATAATTTACTCACTCTCAAGCCATCCTAGGTGTATATGACTTTCTTCTTTCAGACGAATACAATTAGAGTTATATTAAATAATATCCTGGCTCTTCCCAGATTTGTAATGGCGTTGAATAATGCCCAAGATTTTGAAGCTCCAAAAACCTCATCCATCCATCATAAAAGTAATCCATACAGCTCCAGGGGGTTAATAAATGCCCTCTGAAGATGATGATACACGGGGCAACTTTTTGAGCAATGTTGCCGGGCAATGTCACCGAGCGATGATGCTTGGGCACTTTCCCATTAAGAATGGGAAACAAATTTCGATTTAAAGTATCCAGATAGAAATTTGTTTCCCATTCTCAATGGTAAAGTGCCCAAGCATCATCACTTGGCGACATTGCCCGGCAACATTGCTCAAAAAGTTGCCCCGTGTATGGGTTTTTGTAAGAAAAATATCCATATTTGAAACTTTATAACCTATAATCACAGGCTTCCAGCAGACAGCCGTACACGCGTTCATGAGAGTCGAGTTCCGGTGAAAGGGTGACCTCTGACCCAATATATGCTACTGTTAAATAAACCTAATGTAGGCCTACCTAAAAAATTTAAAGCACTGTTTATTTCCTTTGTATCTCTCTTGTCCTATTGTTTGTAATTTGCATCTTTGTTTTTTATTTTTAAGACAAAGATAAAGTACAATAACAAAAATATTCACTACATTAATGTTAAAATCACACTTTTTAAGTAATGCACTGCTGTTAACTTTCAGATATGTATCAGTTTCAGTTTTTAAATACATTTAAATGTAATTTACATTTATTTTACACACTTAACGAGTTATCGCATATCGCAGTTTTTCTTCAATATCTTGCAGCACTAGTGGAGATTATTGTGGTCTGAACTTGTTAACACTTTGAAACTCATATTGGACAATAATGAAAATCGACTGTAATCACACAGACTGAGGCTGTGATGCGGGTGGCAGTGGAAATCATGGCTTTAACTGCTGCCTGAAACAGCAGATTTGATTAGAGCACGTCCCTTTGCTTTTGTTGAAACCTGCGGCCTGCTTTAGGGTGATATTAGCCCCGGACTAAAGCTGCTGTCCAGAGCCTTTGCTTTTTAATGAAAGATATTGACCCACATTACACAGATCTTTGTGCGTTTTCGAATGAGTGTAATATTTCACAAAGTCCACTGATAAAAAAACATATTACTAGTGGCCTATAATTGAGCTAAATTTCATTTATTCCGGGCTCTCTGCGTAACTTATCTCTATTACGACAAAGCTGTCTGCTGTGATTACTACCTAACGCGCTGGACTTTATCTCACGCTTCACATACTAATAGAATTATCCATCATTTCATTCACAACCGACCACGGAAAATAAATCTATAGCATGTTACATGTAAAGTCCAAAATGTGAGAATAATGTAATCTAATTTACTTTGTGCATGTTGTAGCGCTTGATTGCTACAAGAATTGCTATAGAATTTTTAATTATGTTAAATGGAATGAATTTGCACAAGGAAAACACGCTTGTGTTAAATGACATTGCTGTGTTCGTAAGCCAGCACTGTATCTTATATTTTTTGTCATGTTTTTTCTTCTTGCTTAATTTTCCAAGCAATAAAATTTTCCTCTGGGTTAAGTGATAAGAGATTGACTAACCATTAAAGAGGAAAAAGTACTTCATATGATTGTTGATCTATACTTTAAGTTAGTTTGTTTTTTTATTTAATATTTTACATATACTGCACTGTAAACCCGAATAAGTTGGCAAAACTCAAAAAGAGGTAGTTGGTTGCCTCAATTTTTAAGTTAAGAAATTCAAAGTTTAAGAACTTGCAGATTTTTATTTTGTTCTCATAATTTAATTGTTCTCAACTTGATATGTTTAAGTACACATACATTTAACTTAAAATTATCATGTAACCTCAATCTAAACGCTTTTATTAGCATAAAATTAGCTAGCTATAACAAGCTAATTCAGAATAAGCTTGTTAACAATAGCATGGTATAGCACTTGTTGAATGAGTACAGCAATATAAAGCATTTAACATACTTGCTTTCAAACCAAGCCACATGCACCACTTGTCACCATGATGGTAACTCTCCAAAAACCCACATTAACAGAAACTCTTTTAAATTAGCATAACAAAACATTAATCACTACTAAATCTCCTATTTAACATTAATCTTGCACAAAAAACACTTAATTTTAGCATTTACTCTCCCTTTCAAGTGCCGTGGGCAAAGCATGCTGGGAAATAGAAATCCCAGCCCAGTTTCAGTTAAATTTAAGTTCGTCTAAATTAAAAGAAATTAGTTCAGAAAACTCAAAACAATGAAACAGTTTACTTAAAATAGTGCTAAATACTTATAAAAGTTCATTTGACTGAACTAATTTAAGTTTTTCCTACTCAAACCAGTTATTTTGAGCGTTAGCATTTACAGTGTGTATATTATATATTTATATTTAATTATTAAATCTTTAATTTTAATATTTTCATTTATATTTAATTTTGTTCTACTAATTAACTTTTATTATCATCACATGGAAATATGTTTTACTTTGCAATAGCAGTAGCCTATTTATATTGTGATTTTGTAATTTCACACATCTGGATTAACTGGACTTTTATTTTGTCGGAAACTAGCATTAAGAGTTTCTTTGTTTGTATTTGACAAATATTTGCTATATTTTATTTATTATGAAATAGGAATGAGTGACCAGGATTTTCCTCAAAACTTCAACTTTTGTTTCTAGTATAAAGAAAGTCGTATGGGTTTGAAGCAACATGAGGGCGAGTACATTGTTTTTCTTTCTTCCTGCAAGCTCTGGTATTTACGTCTGAAAATGCAAATCAGGTTTCATTTGAAGTGTAAGCTGAATTGCTATAGCGAAGGGTTGATGGGAACATAAATGGACTCCTACCTCCAACAAAGCTGTTGGCATTTCTAAACTCGAAGTGGATGATCTTTCTATCAGTCATGCTTGGTTTGAGCTGGACAATGGGAATAAGAGAGAGACTGAGAGATTCCCCCGCTGGTGCCGGAGAAAGAGACAGACAGGAAGTAGTTCAGGAATGAGTATCTTCTGTGCCGCAGGAGAAAAGAGCCAATAAGCTCTTCAGTGGCCCTGAAAGGGCCCGGCAGTAATGGGTCAAAGCGTGAATTATGATTTCTATCAGGGCTTTTACATTCCTGCAAGTGCCATGAGCAAAGTCACTGGGGTTTGAACTTTACTGCTCAGGCCAGAAGATGACAGCTGAGGTTTAATGCTGAAGCTGTAATGATGACTTACAGACCTGCAATGAACCCATCCCATACTGAAGTTTTGGGACAAAATCAAGGAAAGTGAATCTCACAAAACTTTTCAAAGACGTGTGGGTCATACTTCTACGGAAGCTTTTTTTCGCCATGGAAAAAAACAAAAAAAATAGACAAGGTAATTGTGACTTTTTATCTCACAATTCTGACTTTGTTTCTCAGAATTTTGAGAGATAAATTTATATTTATATCACAATTTTGATTTTATTTCTCAGAATTGTGAGTTTATATCTCACAATTCTGAAACAATTCTATATAAAAAGTCACAATTACCTTTTTTATAATTTTTATTCAGTGGCAGAAAGAAGCTTTCATATATCTCACCCTAAAACTAAAAGAATTGTTTTCTCTTTTTTTTTCTTTTTTTACATTATTTTCATGACAATTATGCACATTTCCCCTAAAATTATCATTATTATAATCAGAATATATATATATATATATATATATATATATATATATATATATATATATATATATATATATGAAGTGTTGTGTTAACAATGAGATTATGTGGTTTTTATAATCAGTTAACGCTGCTTTTGTCATTTTTTTTACAAGATGGACAAAATTTGTCACCAAAAAAGTCATTCAGTTTAACCAAAATTTCGGTTTTACCGAATGACGCGATTTTCAAACAATGCTAACATTGCTAGCTAGCAAAATTACAATCAAACATTTTATATTTAGTACAAGTTTTTAAAATATTACAACATTATGTTTTATAGCGGTTGTACCGAATGACCTGATGTTTCGGGACATGCGTATGATCAAGTGAAAATATGAATTTTTCAAATAGTTCAAAGAGAGAGTTAGTTACTTTGCTTCATGACCATGTCATCCTTTGCAGGTGTCTGAATGATGTCACATCCTGTCACATGATATTGACCGCATGACTTGATCCAAAATGGTCCCTTTATATTGGTTACTCCAAATGACATCAATGAAATAAATTTTTCCAGACATTCTTTCTCATAAAAAAGCAACAACTTCTACACATAATTTTAATACCATTTTGCACTATGTTGATATAAAATCATGCCAGAATAAAAAATATATACATTTCTTACATTTTAAGATATTTTAATCACAAATGAAATGGCTGTATTGGCCTTTGGATGGTTAAACCTTTATATGTAGCAAAATATAATTAAAACCTTTTGGATTCAATAAAAGACATATAGTTGTACTACCTTACATACTTTGGATGTCATGTCTTTGTTTTTTATTATTATTAAGGCCTTTGGACAAGAAAATGACCGTCACATCATTGACCCTCATATGTATACATACATACGTATATACATATATATATACATTTGGGGGTGAATATATTTGATATGAGTTCGTTTTTTTAATCATTTAGAAGAAGAAAAACATGTCAAACATGTGGTGACATTGACCACATGTGAATAGAAGATAAAATGGAGGTAAAATGTAACCATGTTTTTCTGTGGTATTCACCCGGGAATATTTAGCGCAGTGTTCACTGGGCATTGCAGACTCCATTCTCTCTCTCTCTCTCTTTTTCCGATATGCAGCTGTGCCCTCCAGCTTGTCCTTCTCCGATCTCTGTCTCCGTTCCAACGGTTGTTCCCACCTCTGAATGTCTGGCAGTCACTGGTGTGCCATCTCACCCGCGCTGTGTTCCTCAGGCTGAATGTGTTCTCTGTGCCGCTCTGCCGCTTCCTGCTTCTTTGTGGGCAGTAATGCATTTGTGAATGTGCGCTGCGCTCTCTGTTAGCTCTGTGGGATCTGAGAGCAATCTGATTAGAGCTGTGTTCAAATTAAGCAATAAGAGCATTATGGGTAAAAACCTTCGACTTCAAACGAGGCTCATCCAATCGGATCTTAGAGCCGCAACTGTTTGCTTTATAAAATATCTTCTGCATTATTAACTTTGAAAGCAATTCTCCAAGTGAAGGAATGTAGAAAGCGGTGCATTTAAAGCTCCAGTGTGGGGGACGGGTTGCTGTGCCTGATCGAGGATCGAATGCCTGAGGAATCGTTCTGTCTCCGAAAGCCAAAACGAGTCTCTAAAGTGGCTCGACTCCCACAGAGAGCGATGTTCCTGCAGGCTATCTCTCCATCTGTCTCAGCTTGAACACCCCCAATCTCTCTTTCTGCCCTGCGTTCTCGCTTTGTCCTGTGAAGCTTGATTTCTGTAGGACACTGTACATATGGAGCTTCATGGGTAACATTTGTGATACGGGGAGGCAAGAGAAACGAACTGATTTTAATGGGTTTTCATGAGATTCATCTCAAATATGAATAATTCTAAAAGGAAGAAACGCTGATGCTAAATGCGTTTAATAAAACTGCTCTAAATCTGATTGGTATTTTTGGTATAAACTTGCATCCGGATTATTAGAAAGTCGCTCTGTTCATGCAGTGATCTTTGATGGTGATGTAGCTTGACAACCGTAAAAAGCCCACAGCTGACTCCGCTTTGCATCATCTTAACTGTAGTAAAATGACTGTAACACATGCTTTCTTTTGGCTTATTGCTTTAAAATACTGTACATCAATATTCCATGTTATAATGTCATGAAAATAAGATAAGTTGCAGTCACCAGTAGCTTATACTGTATCCTGTTCAAAAGTTCTGAAAGAAATTAATGTTTTTATTCAGCAAGAATGCATTGAATTGATCAAAGGTGACATTAAAATTTCTTTTTTAAAAAAATAAATGCTATCACGGTTTCCACAAAATTGATAATATTAATAAGAAATGTTTCTTTAGCAGCAAATCAGCATATTAGAATGATTTCTGAAGGATCATGTGACACTGAAGACTGGAGTAATGATGCTGAAAATCCAGCTTTGATCACAGGAATAAATTACATTTCACAATATATTCAAATAGAAAGCAGTTATTTTAAATTGTAATAATATTTCATAATTTAACTGTATTTTTGATCAAATAAATGCAGACTTGGTGAGCATAAAGTGACTTCTTTCTTTTGAAAATAGCATGTATGACAATTAATGTATTTAAATAAATATATTAAAAATATACAGATCCAAGTAAAATTTAAAAATATTTTTGAGAACTATTTAAATACTTTATAGAACTCATATTCAATGACAAAAGACAGATAATGTAAGCAATGATGCGGTATGCCAATTTGCATACTCTCCATATTGAAAAGTAAATTTAGGAATAGTGCATGCCAGATCAGAAATAATATGCTAAAGTTGCCTTAATGGATTTTCTGGCGTGCAGTTTGGATTAATATTTCCCACAATCCCTTGCACTACAGAAGAGAAGGTTCCAGTGATGTTTTTAGTGTGTGGACGCTTGCAAACTGAGATGCTGTCTAAAGCTTGATTCTTTTTAGTAAGAGAGTATTTTCATTTCATATCGCTTCACAAATGGGAACACAAAATAAAAGTGAAGGAAGAGTTGGTTTCTGTTTATATAACCTTTTTGATCAATGTATTTCTAACCATAGTTAGGATTTACCTCAAAAGGAACCGTATTTGCAGACGATCAAGCGCATGTCTGAAATGTTTTTTAACAGCCTAAAGTGTAAATGTACAGTATTTATATGCCATAAATTCAAAGGTGACTTTCTTCGAAACTACTTTTCACTAGACTCGTGCGAACACACACTCCTCCGGAGGCTGAGATGTCTGGAGCGTTTGAGATTTCAGCGGGTCTGTGCTGATGTTTGAGCTGAAGGGATTTTCGGGTGGAAAAGACTCTTGTGTCCCGAGGCTTCTTTATTTATTCATGTCAGTCTGATCCTTGAGCTTAAGCTGAAGATGCTGAAGGGAAAAAGAAGTGGGCCAAGAGAGCTTTCATTAAAACAGCCGAATGCAGAGTTTTATTCACAAACTCTTAAACGCTTATCAAGAAACACCTTAACTGTAAATGCATCGCTAAAGTCAGCGACTCCCACGCTTTCTTTATTCATATGTATATTCCTACAGCACAAACAAAATTCAAGGAGAAACTAATCATTGGAGTTTTAACATAGGGGAAATTCCTGAGTTTTATGCGTATGAATCATGTTTAATGCTGGGAGTAGAATAAGTCATGTTGCCAGGTCTTCAGATACTCTGAAGAAAAGAAAGAGAAATGCATCGAATTTTACGTACGAATTTTACAGTTGTCACATTAACTTGCATATTAAACCTGCATCTCATTTACCAAGTCTGCACAATCCAATTTAACCAGGTGCTAAATATGTTCTGCTCTTGATATATAAATTAAGTAATTGTCATTCTTTTCTGTGCAAACACATCTCTTTTTTATGTTATAGATGGCACCTTATCCACAAAACTCAATGCTATTTGCCTGGCACAATTAGCGTTGTGCAATTACCACCCGCAGAACCTAATTTCCATAATTATTCAGTGAATCGGGCGCTAAATCGGGCACTGTTCCTTCTTGGTGAGAAAAACACAAAAAATTCACTATCCTCTACTGATTCTTGCTGTGTTTAGTGTCTAATTCTGTGATTTATGAGTTCCCTCAGCATGGTATATCCTTCCTGAGCCCAGAAACAGAGTTATAATGCTGGTGAGTTCAACCAAACAGCTTGATGATACACTGAGTAAAGATTCAATCCAGCCACTCCTCACAAAAGCTTGAATTCAATTATAGGGAGGAAGAGGCTTGATCACCTGAGAGCTGAAGATCAAATGAATCTTGCTTGTGGAAATTCTCGTCATGAGTCATCAAGGTCATTGCAGTCTTACTGAATTTAGTCTAGAGCATCTCAGTGTGTTTTTCGTTTATTGTAGACGCATTGGCATGTGAATGGTGGAGATTTTCATCGTACTGCAATTAGGAACTCGCACTCGAGGTTACCCTGGGCTTCATTGTGAGACACACATCACTACCTGCAGTGGTCTGCCTCAGTAACTCAGGCTCATCTTTTGTCCTCAGTACTCATCACTAACCTATTACGGTGTGCACACAATAGACTTTCAGATTCCTTTGCTTACATTTATATTCATGTGAATGCAGGAGAGCCAGAAACACAAGAAGCTACATATCAAAGTTCACGTTTGGAACAAACTTCCTCCGAATTTGCATAATAAAAAGACATTTTACTAATAGTGGAAGTTGTGGAACCAAACGTCACAGATTGATTTCTGGTTTCTCAACCACATCACTAGTCCATTTGCTCCACCTCATTAATTTTATCACTATCAATGGACTACTCTAGCTATGTAGTAGTACTACTCTACCACAACTACTTTACCTAAGTGTAACCCAAAGGTTGTCTCAGTACAGGAAATGTACATCGCTCTCTTCCACTCTCAATACCCACAACTGAGGTGCTCTTGAGCAAGGGACCTAAACCCCAATCACTCCCCAGGCGCCTCAGCCAAAACAAAGAAACCATAGTTGGCTACACATCACGTCACTAACCAACTATCACTTACACATCATCTCGTTACTAACCAATCAATCTACATTATCTCTAACCCTTCACTATACTCTACCTCATAAGTCTACTTCACTAACCAATTACAGAAAAAAACAATGGTTAATGAAATGATGTAATGATGAGGTCCTCAATATTATCACTAACCTATCAGTGATAGGTTACTTCATAACAAACCAGTTACCAGTTATCTCATTATCATTTTCTCATCACTAACCAATCTCATAATTTTACCTCATTACTCTACTTCACCACTTGCTCTATATCATCACTAACCCCTCACTCTACCTCATTACTTAATTTTTTTTTATTTTTTTTTTAAAAACTCTGGATGTTGGGTTAATGATGAGGTTGAGTAATTGGTTATGTGGTACAGAATGGGTTCAAAACCTTTTCTGTTCTCTTATCATTAACATTTTCCTCTGTCACATTACTTCATAACTAACCAATTACTGTACCTCGTTACTTACCTTTCTCTCTCCCAGCTCTATCCAATCAATTTACCTCATCATTTGTTTTACCATATTACTCTACTTCGTCACTAACAACTTGCTCTATATGACCACTAACCAAATAATGTCTCATAACTAACCTGTCACTCTACCTCATTACCCTACTTCATCACTAACCGGTTATCTTAATACATTAGTCTCTCATCACTAACCAGATTGCTCCGCTTCATCAGTAACCCATCTCATTGCAAACTGGGTTAATGATAAAGTAGAAAGATGGGTTAATGATAGAATGGGTTAAAGATGAGGTAAAGTAATCTGTTATGAGATAAAACAGGGGTTTCCAACCAATCTCATCACTAACCCATCTCACTGCTAACTGGGTTAATGATAAAGTAGAAAGATGGGTTAATGATAGGATAATGGGTTAATGATGAGGTAAAGTAATCTGTTATGAGATAAAACAGGGGTTTCCAACCAATCTCATCACTAACCCATCTCACTGCTAACTGGGTTAATGATAAAGTAGAAAGATGGGTTAATGATAGGATAATGGGTTAATGATGAGGTAAAGTAATCTGTTATGAGATAAAACAGGGGTTTCCAACCAATCTCATCACTAACCCATCTCACTGCTAACTGGGTTAATGATAAAGTAGAAAGATGGGTTAATGATGAGGTAAAGTAATCTGTTATGAGATAAAGCAGGGGTTTCCAACCAATCTCATCACTAACCCATATCATTGCTAACTGGGTTAATGATAAAGTAGAAAGATGGGTTAATGATAGGATAATGGGTTAGTGATGAGGTAAAGTCATCTGTTATGAGATAAAGCAGGGGTTTCCAACCAATCTCATCACTAACCCATATCATTGCTAACTGGGTTAATGATAAAGTAGAAAGATGGGTTAATGATAGGATAATGGGTTAATGATGAGGTAAAGTCATCTGTTATGAGATAAAGCAGGGGTTTCCAACCAATCTCATTACTAACCCATATCATTGCTAACTGGGTTAATGATAAAGTAGAAAGATGGGTTAATGATAGGATAATGGGTTAATGATGAGGTAAAGTCATCTGTTATGAGATAAAGCAGGGGTTTCCAACCAATCTCATCACTAACCCATATCATTGCTAACTGGGTTAATGATAGGATAATGGGTTAAAGATGAGGTAAAGTAATCTGTTATGAAATAGAGCAGGGGTTTCCAACCAATCTCATCACTAACCCATCTCACTGCTAACTGGGTTAATGATAGGATAATGGGTTAAAGATGAGGTAAAGTAATCTGTTATGAGATAGAGCAGGGGTTTCCAAACAATCTCATCACTAACCCATATCATTGCTAACTGGGTTAATGATAGGATAATGGGTTAATGATGAGGTAAAGTCATCTGTTATGAGATAAAGCAGGGGTTTCCAACCAATCTCATCACTAACCCATATCATTGCTAACTGGGTTAATGATAGGATAATGGGTTAAAGATGAGGTAAAGTAATCTGTTATGAAATAGAGCAGGGGTTTCCAACCAATCTCATCACTAACCCATCTCACTGCTAACTGGGTTAATGATAGGATAATGGGTTAAAGATGAGGTAAAGTAATCTGTTATGAGATAGAGCAGGGGTTTCCAAACAATCTCATCACTAACCCATATCATTGCTAACTGGGTTAATGATAGGATAATGGGTTAATGATGAGGTAAAGTCATCTGTTATGAGATAAAGCAGGGGTTTCCAACCAATCTCATCACTAACCCATATCATTGCTAACTGGGTTAATGATAGGATAATGGGTTAATGATGAGGTAAAGTCATCTGTTATGAGATAAAGCAGGGGTTTCCAACCAATCTCATCACTAACCCATATCATTGCTAACTGGGTTAATGATAGGATAATGGGTTAAAGATGAGGTAAAGTAATCTGTTATGAGATAGAGCAGGGGTTTCCAAACAATCTCATAACAGATTACCTCATTATTAACCCATTATCACATTAACCCATCTTTCTACTTTATCATTAACCCAGTTAGCAATGAGATGGGTTAAAGTAGAAAGATGGGTTAATGATGAGGTAAAGTAATCTGTTAGAGTTGGAGCAGGGGTTCACAACTAACCCATCACTCTGCCTCATTACTTTACCTCATCCATAACTAACCATTTACTCATCACTTTACCACTGTATTACCAACTTTTTCTGTTTAGAAACATACATAGTCTCTCCTAATACTTTCTTGTGTTACCGTTGCCTGATGCAGGTGTCCGCTAGAGTAACTAGGTAAAGGGTTATTTATCTACTTCTGATCCTCTTGCTTTTTTTGTTGTGCCTGTCAGATTCCAACACACACTGTGGAGTCTTAATTAATGCGTCCCTTAATCTTAACAGCCATAATGCCTCATCTGCATTACGACCACTCCGGAATACCACACATTGTCAGATGAAAAATGGAGGCTGACTATCATGCCGGATCCTTTCAGTTTTAAATACGCTGCACTGGGTCCTAATGTGCCTGCATGCCATTGTCAAAGCAGAAAGCTTTGTATACCATTTTTCTCCCTCTCGCTCGCTCTCTCGTCCTCTCCCCTTTATTCTCATTCTCTCTCTGGGGGCGCAGTGGGACAGTGCCTGAATGTCTCTCGGAATTAATGGCCTTCCTCTCTCATGAAAACTGGAGCAGTAGAATAATTACAGTCATTCCTCTATTCAGCAGCAGGATTTGTTCTGTGCCCACCGAACATGTCTCAGCCCCCCACCGTCAACACAACCTGCCCTGACATTTTCAACCTTCTGGTCCCACCCCACCGGCTTCCTTTCACACCTTCAGGTGAGGATCCACTTCTCCGATGCCGAAAGAAAGAAGATAACTCCCTCTCTTCATTCCCCCCACCCTGCATTATTCATGAGCACTTGACGGAGCCGCCCGAGAGCAGGTTTGAAACCTGGCACAATTGACATTTTGTGAAAAACAAAAAAAGAGGAAAAAAAACGTGTAATCGATACCTCCATCTTCCCAGGGACAAAGGACAAACGGTGTTAGCATGTCAAGAACTCCAGAGCAAAGACTCAAACTGACCCTTGATCCACGTATTTTAATCACTATTGATATTTTTCAGATATGCCCACCAGACAGCCTCAATCGAACGCTTGTTTCAAGATTCAACTGATGCTGTTGCTTCTATGTCTGTGGAAAAACTAAGCGTGAGGCGACTGTTAGGAACAGCACGTCCGGAGTAAGACTGCAGGTCTGCGCCTATCTCGGCTCACAGCTGTGTTTATAAATGCCAATTCATTAACACTGATTATTAGAGATGTGTGTGCTACACCTGCCCGTACCTCAGATTATTAACTCTAATTAAGTCTTTTTAAAGATCCTGAAGATGTGACGGGGATGATGAAAGGAAGTGTTGAATGCTGAGCTTTGAACAACGTTTGTCTGGCCCTATATTTGACATACAATGCATAATTGAATATATGATGATATATGATCAGAATCCAAAGTCATTATTTTTTCTTGCTCCACTGATATAGAAGAGTTTGATTTGCTGATACACTGCTATTTGCATAGAAGTCTTAAAGGTACAGTAGCATGTTTAATTCTGAGAGTCAGAAAAGAATGAATGATGGTCATGTTCAACAACTTTTCCTTTATAAGATACCTTGACCGACATTATACTGCAATTGGACTATGAAAGAAAAGAACATGGCCCCTCTAATAAAGAGATGTTGAATGATACCAATTATCCCGAGTATCCTAGAGAGAGATTGCAGTGTGTTCTGCCTCTTCTTCCCTGGAAATCCTTGGTGTCCTTCAAAGTAAACCAGGAACTATCCTCTATCCCCAACAGACGACCTGTCACTCAGACGTCATGACAGCCTTGTTCCTGAGTGCCAATTATGAAACTGTCATCGGTCAGGAGATTTCCAGACCCTGTCAAAGACGCATTCTGGACTAACCAACCTGAACCACACAGTGTCATTTCAAGCCCCGAGTCCAAAAGACTGTACAAATTAAGAAAAAAAATGTGGGTAAATTCCTCAGCTAACACATTTCATTTTGCAACATGTGTATTTATTTATTTGCTTTGCAATTTGTGTACAAGATATATATATATATATATATATATATATATATATATATATATATATATATATAAAGATATTTATTTAAATATTTTATTTGTCAACTTGTTTATTTATTATTATAAATATATTAGTGCTCTCAAAATTAGTACATTAACGCATGCGATTAATTTTTTCAGTTTAACGCGTTAAAAATATATAACGCAATTAACGCAGCATCCATTTTTTCCATCATAATTTGGTTAGCGTTACATTACATGATCACGATCTTATTCATGCATATGTTTTTAAACCATTAAAGCGCGACAAGACAAACGAGAACGCGCTATCTGTGAATGCTGTCTGTGTGACGGAAAGACACGCGCCAGCATTGAGTTCTTTTTCGCACTTGAACAAACAATAACACACAGAATTATGCCAAAATGCCCGTTTTGTTGAGTATCCTCATAAGAGCAGTCTTAAAATAACGTTTTAAATGAACTTAAAAAGTTGTGAGAAAATGAGATATGCATCATGTTCAGCAGCTCTTAAAGTGACAGCAGCCTAATAAACCAGTTGCTGTGATGTCTGTCATTAATGTTAATCAAAGAACAAAGGTAACAGAAAAAATTGTAGCTTTAGTAAGGATTAATCTATATTTAATTTATAATTTATGCAGTGAAGACTGTAAAGTGTTTGATAACTTTGATAACAATTTTTGTATATTTCCTACCTAGACAGCAGGGTTGCCAGGTTTTCTCAACAAAACCTACTCAAAACCAGCCCAAAACTAGCCCAATTGCGTTCTGGGGGGGAAATCCCGTGTTTTTGCCAGGGTTCCCCTGGTGAAATTTGCATTCCAGGGGCTAAATATCATGTTATTTGGGGTCGCTTCAACCCGCGGACATAAAAAACAACCCTCGCAACAGTGTTAAAGTAGCCCAATTTCGAGGGAAAACCGCAGACTTGGCAACATTATTAGACAGGTAGGAAGGCCACAGGTAAATATTACATTTATTATAATGAAGATTGTTTTAAGTTCACTTAAATTAAAAGTTGTTATTTTTTTAAAGCCTAATAAATGTTGAAATTGATAGCTTTTAGTTATACTATAATGTTGAATGTCTATAATTAATGTTTTTTTAAAAAAAAGTACCAGTATTAGTATCAGTGATACTGGCCTTCATTCATAAAAAGATTATTTAAAATATACTGTCTTTAAGCTGTTTCAACATTTACTTGGAGAGTAACTGTGAAATTATTATAAATATTAAAAACTCCAATACTATTAATCGTGATTAATTACAGAAAAATGTGCAATTAATTAATTTTTAAATCGTAAATATATATGTATATATATATATATATATACACAGTATCTATGTTGTTATTTTTGTATTTATTTTATTATTATATATGTCTGAAGAATCTTCACATTCATAAGTTCATAATATGGACAAAAACAGCTGAAAAATTCTTCAAAATATATTTTGTGTTCCACAGAAAAAAGAAAGTCAAACTACTCTAGTAGGACATGAGGGTGAGTAAACGATGACAAATTTGATTTTTGCGTAAACCTCCAAGAACTTTCCGTTCATTTCCCACTAATTAACACCAATGCATTTCATGAAATCATATGAGAAGCCATGCTTCAGTCTTGCAGTGATCACCACTGGTTCGGGTATCTGCTGTTTTCAGACTCATCTGATATGATCCGTCCATTGAAAACAGACAGACAGAAAGAAAGAAAAGCAAAGGAACAGATTGGATGGTGAAGTTTCAGATCTACTCAGGGACTTTGGATTCTGAATCATCCATGAATATGTAATGCAAAAACTTCTAAATATAGATTAGCCAGCGTTCCCCATAGTGGCTGTCTGACAGCTAGAGACACTAATCCAGCGCACGGCAGAAAGAATGAAAGCACAGCGGCCTGTCAGCTCCGCTCTCCTGCCTGGACACTAAAGCAGGTCAGGAAGCTGTGAGGAAACGGCAGGGACCGTCAACATAGAATGAGACTTAAACAGCAATTATATTCATGACATTTATTCTATTATTCTCTAATGAAACTGACATCTGATCAATGAAGCCTTCAGTTATGACTCCATAGTTGATCATTTGTGATTGTGTTGTTGTTGTTACCGTGGTGATGAGTGACAGAAGAGGGTTGTGCAAGTGTAGATATGTATACAAGAGCAACTGTAATGTGATTTAGCCAAGTAGGACATGTTCCTGGAAGATTGAAGGGTGTTGGGGTTACATATTAAAGAAAGCTGTATAATTATATATATATATATATATTTCTGATTCACAAGCTCTCGACTGAATTCGCGCTATATGTTTCTTGATTCACTAAAAAGAACCAGATTATAACAGTCTTTTGCTCACGAATCATAGTAAACTGGGTGTTTGATTCACTATGAAGATTTGGTTCATAAGAGTCATTTATTCATAATTCAGACTAGACTGTTCATGTTTTTGATTAACTAAAAAGTGGTAGTTCATAAGAGTCATTTGTTCATAATTCAGACTACACTGGTTGCGTTGTATGTTTTTGATTCCTTAAAAAAACGTTCATAAGAGTCATTTGCTCATGAATCGGACTACACTGGTGGCGCTGTATGTTTTTGATTCACTATAAAAGAACTTGTTCATAAGAGTCATTTGGTCATAATTCAGACTACATTGGTTGCGTTGTATGTTTCTGACTCCTTAAAAAACAGTTCATAAGAGTCAGTTGCTCATGAATCAGACTACACTGGTGGCGCTGAATGTTTTAGATTCACTAAAAACATTCAGTTCATAAGAGTCGTTTGCTCATAATTCAGACTATGTGCTGTATGTTTTTGATTCACTATGAAGATTTGGTTCATAAGAGTCATTTGTTCATAATTCAGACTAGACTGTTCATGTTTTTGATTAACTAAAAAGCAGTATTTCATAAGAGTCATGAATCAGACTACACTGGTGGCGCTGTATGTTTTTGATTCACTATAAAAGAACTTGTTCATAAGAGTCATTTGTTCATAATTCAGACTACACTGGTTGCGTTGTATGTTTTTGATTCCTTAAAAAAACAGTTCATAAGAATCATTTGCTCATGAATCAGACTACACTGCGCTGTTTTTTAAAATTTAGATTCACTAAAAAAATTGGTTCATAAGAGTCGTTTGCTCATAATTCAGACTATGTGCTGTATGTTTTTGATTCACTATGAAGAACTTGTTCATAAGAGTCATTTGTTCATAATTCATACTACACTGGTTGCATTGTATGTTTTTGATTCCTTAAAAAAACAGTTCATAAGAGTCATTTGCTCATGAATCAGACTACACTGTTTGCGCTGAATGTTTTCGATTCACTAAAAACATTCGGTTCATAAGAGTCGTTTGCTCATAATTCAGGCTATGCGTCGTATGTTTTTGATAAACAAAAAAGAAGTAAACTAAGAGTAATTTGCTCATGAATCAGACTACACTGGTAGGGCCGTATGTTTTTGATTCACTAATAAAGAACATGTTCATAAGAGTCATTTGTTCATAATTCAGACTCACGTTGTATGTTTTTGATTCCTTAAAAAAACAGTTCATAAGAGTCATTTGCTCATGAATCAGACTACACTGTTTGCGCTGTATGTTTTAGATTCACTATGAAGAACTGGTTCATAAGAGTCATTTGTTCATAATTCAGACTACACTGCTCACGTTGTATGTTTTTGATTAACTAAAAAGAGCTAGTTCATAAGTGTCACATTTGCAGGTGATTTGGACTACAGTGATTGCACTGTATGTTTTTGATTAACTAAAAAGAACTGGTTCAAAAGTAATTTGTTAATGAATCTAGCTACACTGGTCATGTTGTACAGTATGTTGTTTTTTCATGCAGCCTTCGAGAACACAATACAAAGACTTTTTTGTAATTATATTTTTTAATAATCATGTTTTCACTCATGTATTTTGGATGTAGAAAGAGACAATATCACATCCTAAATGATTCACCTCATACGCCACCGATCCAAAGCTAAATTTAGCATCTTTTATCCACATTGTACTAAAGAAGCATGTCTTCCCTCCACTAAACCTCCATGGTGGTTGGCTCAAGGCCAGACGTCACTGTATTTCAGGTCTATGCAGAGCCAGCCTTGCCCATTTCACCCCGTCCTAACCTGGTTCTGACCCACTGCGCCTGCAGAATAAATCATTTACGTCCTCTAGAGTTTTAGGTGAAGCGTCTGAACGAAGTCTGTGCAGTCATTTCTGCAGCTTGAACCCGGTGCATGACAATGAACGTGAGTCACACGAGAGCGCGTGCGGAAAACGAGAGACCCGTTTAGTGCGAGGGACGATGGAGAGGACGCATGACAGACGGCGTTTTATGCCCTCCAACCACCAATGACACATTTTGTTATGGTCTGTTACATACAACCAGATTAACCCAGCCGAAAATAATCTAGTTTTTTTTTTTAGAAGAAACGCACCTTCTGCTAGAACTCGTGCACCAGTACGAGCAGCTTAATTAGCTAAATCATTTATTAATTGTTCAAATAAATTATATGTTTCTTATATTATTTTTTTCTACTACAGTAAATAAGTTTTATTCTTATTTTGTTTATTTTTTATTTAATAATAATTTATTCTTCTAATAATAATGATTACAATAATGATAATTTTATTATTATTTTATAGTATTAACTAATATCAATTTCTTATTTTCATAATCATCATCATCATTATAGTCATATGGACATATAATCACAAAAATGTGATTATATATCAATATGACTATAAAATAATAATGAAATTATTACTATAAGAAATTTTTACTATAAAAATAATAAAATAAAAATGTATTTTATTTTTATAGTAATAATTTCTTATAATAGAAGGAACTGATTATTTTTTAAATAATAATAATTTCTTATTTTTATAATAATCATCATTATTTTATAGTCATGTTGATATCACATAATTTGTTATTTTATTATTTCTAGTATAAAATTATTTTATAGCAATAATCTACTATTAAAAATTGTATTTCATTCATATTGATATACAGTAGGGATATATATATATATATATATATATATATATATATATATATATATATACATATCCCTATGAATGAAATACAATTTTTAATAGTTTAATAGCTTTGTATTTCAGATAAATGCTGTTCTTTTGAACTTTCTATTCATAAAGGAATCCTGAAAAAGAAATATTGTACACAAATATTTTGTACAATTGTATACAATAAATGTTTCTTGAGCAGCAGATCATCATATCAGAATGATTTCTGAAGGATCATGTGACACTGAAGACTGGAGTAATGATGCTGAAAATCACAGGAATGAATTACATTTTAAAATATATTCAAACAGAAAACAGTTATTTTAAATTGTAATAATATTTCACAATATTACTGTTTTTACTGTATTTTTTATTAAATAAATGCAGCCTTGGTGAGCAGACGAAACTTCTTTTAAAAACATTAAAAATCTTACCGTGTCCAAACTTTTGACTGGTAGTGTATATATATATATATATATATATATATATATATATATATATATATATATATATATATAACATTTTAAATATGAGGGAAGAACAAAACACTTGATTAAGGTATTTATCTGACAAAATTATTTGGCAAAAAGGGCAAACGAGAGATAAAGGTTCATTTTACTTTGCAAAAAAATGCATAGAAAAACTAAAAGCTCACAGAAAAAAAAAAACATACATTGACTACAACACAATCAGTTATTAATATTTCATTGGTTTTTGCATGTGTTTATAATTTCTCTGTATGGCATCCTGGCCAAAAATAATGTCTGCACAATTTGGCACGTTTCATTGCGTTACCACAAAGAAAACAACTGACATCTTTAACTAAATTTAAATAATATTAGAATATGTCAATTTTCCATAGATGGACATGACTTTCTTTGGGTCAAATTGTGCAGACATACACCCAGCACACGTCTTGTAATGGTCTATTGCATATGACAAGATTAACCCAGTGGAAAACAATCCAAGAAGCGCACCTTCCTGCTACAGTATGTCTCACACACGATTCAGTGTAGTCTAATGGGCAATAATCGCACCAGTACGAGCTGATTAATTACTGCAGGATGATCAAACCGTGTGCGTGAGATCGCTGGGGGAAAAGTGCTTCACGGCAGATAAAGCCCAAATCGTACCCAGCACGCCGGTCTGGTTGGGATGAGATTACACATGCGGCGGTTCTGGTCTGGGGTCCGAGAACGCCGACTCTCATTACAGCCCATTTGGACAGACTCGCAGAGACTGGGGCAAACCGATAGTCCTTCAATTCCCTTGTGCCAACCAGCATCTCCTGCCTCCATTCGATACTATAATTAAATTCTCTCTAGGCAGGATTGGAAGGCGTCCCATGTGATCTGAGCTTGTGGAGGTAGTGAGTGACATGTTTGATTATCAGAGACTTTCATACAGCCTCTGAAAACTCTTTTGGGGCGTCGACCCACACGCGCCAACTCCAATTAAAGAACTTTGGCATGTCTGTAACAGTATATTTGTTTTCTGATTGAGTTTTTCCCCCGTTTGAAGAGCATCGGGTTGCATGGAACGAATGGCGCCCTTTTTGCTCGCCCCTTACGATACATATTCATTCATCTGTCTCGATAACAGTCTGCGCTCACAAGCTCTTCACATTGATCTCAGCGCTGGAGAGATACTCTCAGAGACGCTGTAGGGTAATGAGCTCTGGAACCGATGGGAGATTCAGGCTCAGTGCTGTAGGAACACACACTCCATTCTACAGGAAATACATGCTAGATGGTTCAGGCTATGCTCAAAAAAATGGATTTTAGCTGCTTGCTCAATTTTCTTACTTAATTAAAATGAGCTAATGCAGCACAATTCTTGAATTTCATTGTGTGCGATCAATTCGAATGTGTAAAACAGATGTGTACTGTTGTGGTACCATGGTACAGTGATAGTATCATATAGTAATACAGTGGTATTTTGAAATGGAGGTGTGGTAAATGAAGCCCCGGGTAAAATTAATTTTCTGCTTTTTACTTCGTTTCACGCACAGTCGTGTCCACACAGCTTTCAAAGTATACTCAACTGCGGATATGCGTGGAGTTCGACACATACTCAGTACAACTGCTTTTCTATACTCTAGAAGACATCAGAGGGCAGCACTGAGTCGTGTCATTTACAGAACATTTGCTTGAAAGGATAGAAGAAGAAAAGTTGCGGATTCGGCGTGGTGAGAAATCGAGAAATTCTTCGACTACTCCACAATACATCACAACTGCGTCTGCACGGACACAAAAATTGGGCGCGCAATGTAATTTTCGTCATCAGGTAGATCCGCAGACATACGTCACATGGAACATGGACGGCTGAAGTATACTTTTGGCTTGATTAGTTTATGATATATTTATTGTTATTTACATGATACTTTACATTTTCCCATGGTAAATGCTGTACTGTGGTTTTCCGTCTTGATGGTTTAATGTTTGAAAATGAAGAAATTAAGGAAGCCATAAATATTAGTAATTTTACAGTTGTACTGCACAGTTTGGCCCAAACAATTGTGATTATATATAAATATGACTTTAAAACAACAACAACAATACTACTACTACTACTTCTTCTGCTTGCATATTCAATGTAGTGACGAAGCTGCCTCTAAAATCGCCAACGAAGAAAAAGAACAACATAGTGACGAAACGCGCTCTGTAGTGAAGTTTGTCCATTTAGGGCTGCTGTAGAAACATGCCGGCGCAAAATGGCGACTTTCATGTAAGGGGACCCGCGGTGTATGAGATAGAAATGGCTCATTCTAAGGTAATAAAAACATAATTGTTCATTATGTAAGGTCTTTATAAACCACTGAAAACATAGTAATGTATATTATATTGTATTTCTGTCAATAGGTCCTCCTATATATTACACACTGCACCTTTAAACAATTTTTATTTTACAGGAAATTAGTTTTATTACAATTTATCAGGGGAAATGCAATTACATTTTTCCCCTATATTGTGCAACTCTAATTCTAATTTTTGGATACCACACTGAAGGTGGAAATCCAGCAGATGTTCCCACCAAGGTCAAAAAGGTAAAAATAAAATAAAAATAATTAGCAGAAGTCCAGCTAATCAGCCAACTAACCAGCTTGGAACAGCTAATGACAATAATCAACCGGCTAGAAATTGCGTCAAACAAGATATCCTAAGAAGCTGGATTTTCCATCAGGGAATAGACTGATAATGACAGAAAATTGAAGACTTAAATGCAAACATTTAGCAGACTTGACTAAATGAACCTGTCTTTTAATAGGCGAATAGCAATGATTTCCATTGAGGCAAAAAGTGGCCAGCGAACGGCAGACATAATATAGCCATCCAGGGAACACATTTGTCAGTCTTTTTAAGACTTTAAAATGGATTTTCTGGTGGCTTTTTTATCCTTTTGTTGTTAGTGAAGACGATTCACTGCACATCTTTTTAGCTAGTTTCTCTCAGAGGGTTTATGAAAAGAAAGAAACATAAAAGCTGCTCGTCTAAACTTTTTCTTGGCAAAGTGAGAAAGAGAGAGTGCTCACTATAGGAGGAGCAGTGAAAGGAAATGACCCAAATAAAAGAAAAACATAATAAATCTTGATATAAAACTATGTAAACATAAAAAAAACCCAAATAAAAATGACAAAGACAAAAAATAATACAACTTTAAATTTAAAATGAAAATGGAAAATAAAAATTAAATGCCTTTTTTTAAGTATCTTTTTTTTTGTGTTTGTGACATTTTGCTGAGTAATGTTAACCTTTGACCAGCAATTATGTTTGGAATAAACTGCTGATGTTTGTGTGAACAAGGATGCCTGTGTCTCAAAGTCAAGTTCAAGGTGGTGCAGAAATGAGAAATGTGATGGTGAAGATTGCTGGAGAAATTCCTCTCAACATTCAGTCGCATCATCCAGATAAAATGAAATAAACACAATTTCCTCATTCAGTAGAGTTGGTCAGTCTAGAATAGCCCTTGGCAAAGAAAAGCACTTGTGTGCAACTGAATTCAATTTAAGGCTTAATTAGAGTGGATGATTTACACAGACCTCCTGTCATAGTTTAAAACCAACGAAATTCACAAATGTTTTAGATTAACCACAAAATTATATAATTGTCATGTATTAATCATTTTATTGCCAATGTGTGAATAGCTTGTAACGAAACTTAAAAAACTTTCCTGACTTTCTAGGTTGCATATGAAAGCCTGTAGACTTATTTTTATGTGAAGTATTCGGGACGTTTTTGCCGGGAAAATTAAATGGATGTGACGTTTTACGCACGCTCCCGTGAGCCTCTCATCCGTTCTATGATATATGAATGCAGAAAGAGCTATTCTGTACTGTAATGTCAGTGTCATGCAAAGAAAAGAGATTAACTCAATAGTCTCACATAGCCAGATCTGTAGTCTAAAGTCTCAAACATAAGTGCAATTTTAATTACCTCATCCGTCGACATTGTTGTATTCATTTTGTTATTGAGAGGAAATTGCGCATATATTTATCTAAACGTCGCTCTCAGAAGTGTGGACGGCTTCTGGATGTATCGCTGCAAAGGTATATCCAGCTTCTTTTTACTTCTAAGCAAAGAACGAAAAAGAACTTCGCCGTGAGTATATAGGGGCATTGAATCACTCTTGTACACAGTGTTGCCAAGTCCGCGGTTTTCCCGCGGAATTAGGCTACTTTTACAGTGTTTCCGGCGAGTTGTTTTTCATGTCCGCGGGTTGAAACGAACCCGAATAACATGATAGACCCTGAATAGCTCATTTTACCAGGAGAACACCGCCAAAAACGCGGATTTTACCACCTGGAATTTGATTTTTACCGGGTGATCCCCCTGAAACGTCACTGGGCTAGTTTTGGGTTAGTTTTGAGTAGCAATTGGGTGGGTTTTGTTGTGAAAACCTGGCAACCCTGCTACCGGTGTCTTAATAATAATAGTGTTTCTGAATTCTACATATAGGCCTAACGTTATCACCTTAAAGATGTTCTACGGTAGGCTACATGTTTTCAGACATTTCATGTGTCAAACATGTACAGTAATAATCGCATATGAAATAACATGCTATATTTTCATCTGAAAGATTAGCATTTTAGATAATTTGCTCAACTGCAATCCGTCGCTAAAACGTTCTTGACATATCAGAAACTTTCAGCAGATCTTTTTTTTTGTGTGAAATATGCTATAAAATATATGTATCTGATCTTATATTTTTTACATGTTTATCGGTTGTTTTATATACAAATATATGATGCTAAAACGTGTGGGTGTGTCTCAATCAGCTCCCGAGCTCGTGAATCAGTATATCGTGTACACGAATTCGGGCACTGGTAAGGACAGTAAAGGATGCTGGTTCACTAGACATTGGGACACTTACGACTCTATTTCCGGCGACGTGACAACGTCCTCATTGTACATCACTACTGGTATTTATGAACAACAGCAGAGCTGATATTTTCTGACATTACTTGTAATGTTATTTAAAGTACATTATGATAAATTATTTGCTTGGTACATATACGTGCAACATTTCAGCCGTAAATAAATTCTAAATGTTAGCTAGATTATGTTCATTACCTGTCTAGCGATGTATGTTTATGCTGAAATATAATAAAATAATGGTTTGTATTTTTAAAAACATCTATCGTGCGTCATTATGTGTAGTGAGTTGGCTCACGTGATTCAAGTTTCACGCTTCAGAACTTCCGTTAAGGGAGCATAGTGAGCATCGATGCTCCCTGGTTTTTACGGTGCATTGTGGGACTTTTTAGGGAGCAAACGTTTCAGTGCCCTGGAAGGATTCTTCGATTGAGACTGCCCTTAAAATGGCCGACTCCCTGGTCAGTGCCCTGACTACTGAACAAGGGAGCTGATTGAGACACACCGGTGTTACTTATGTTGCTAATATAGCCTAGCTATGTTGCTAAAGAAAGCCTACTTGCTAAAATGTTCCGTTTGATGTTAAAACGACATTCAGCAGGTGTTTTCCCTCTTATTTATCGTTCTGAATATATATCAATCCATTATTTTTAAGATGTCTATACAAATTCTGCACTTTAGCTATTTTATTTACAGACCTTTAACTGACATGGGTGTGCTAACTAGTCCTATGTCATGTTTCTGCTTAAAGTGTTAGTTGAAATGAAAATAATGTCATTTATTACCAACCCTCATGTCGTTCTACACCCGTAATACCTTCATTCATCTTCAGAACACAAATTAGGATATTTTGATTAAATTCGATGGCTCAGTGAGGCCTGCACTCAAAGCAATGATATTTCCTCTCTCAAGATCCATAAAGGTACTAAAAACATATTTAAAACAGTTCATGTGAGTTCAGTGGTTCTACCTTAATATTATAAAGCGACGAGAATACTTTTTGTGCGCCAAAAAAATAACGACTTTTCACTAATGATGGTGGGCCGATTTCAAAACACTGCTTCGGAGCTTTACGAATCAAATCAGCGCCTTTAAGTACGATTAAACAAAAAGTGATAATTTGTTGTTTGTTACATTACAAATTATATTAGCAGTTTATATAATTGCATTAACTACAACTGTGGTAACTTATGTGCACTTATACCACATCCAAATTGTGCTGCAACACTGAAAAACACAGTTCTACAGTTTTTTCCTTTACAGTAAGCAATCACAAAAACACCAATTTTCAGTGTACAAATTTTCTCATGTAGAGTTTTTCTGTATAGGATGTGAAAGCCTTTTTCTGAAACCCATAACAGCAGTATTTCCTCCCCAAACACAGTCAGAGATGGAGTGTAGATGAGAGCAGACAGGTGTCCTGGAGCTCTTCACGCAGTAGACGTGCGGACTAAGGATCAGACAGGGGTTCAGATCGCATCGACCCGGCTGCTGGAGCTGCATGCTCGGAGAGGACAGGTATCTCTCCAAATCCAGCTGTGCAGCACACAGCTGCCTGGAAACTCGACAGCAGAGTCACTCCACATTCACATTCTCTCACATCTGCCCTCATCACTGTAGCCCTGGATTGTAGTCGCATGATTTGACCCACAAAAAGAGTTTCAACACTGAGAGCAATTAGGGATGCACCTATATATATATATATATATATATATATATATATATATATATATATATATATATATATATATATATATATATATATATAAGCGGGTCCAACTTGTACTTAATAAAGTGGCCGGTATACATACATATATATATATATATATATACACACACAGACACACACATTTGTGCTGAAACTGTTTTTAGGTGCTGTATCACTCAGTAAAGTTCATATAATATTTAATTTTGGATATCAATTTATTTTTTTCATCATTGTATGTAATACAGGAGGCCTTTGAGAGCGTTTTGGCTGACTCAGCACAAACAGACGCACACCAGGTGTGAGACCAGCGTTATGATTCACCACACAGAGGAGCAGCACCAACAACTTCTGTCTCCCACTATTCACACTTCCTGTGAGTTAAGCTTTGTCTTCCAACGCACATGTAATGAGATTCCCTGCCCCTTGAGTCACTTTCACACTCTGTGTATCTGCTGTAAACCAGGCTATATTTATATAACCTATATATACGAATATTCTCCCTGCAGATATGCTTGAACTGTCTTGCTGATATTATACGCACATTTTCCTCTAATCCGCCTTCTCAGAGATCAGCGAATTGAACTAACCAGCGATGCTGATAATTAAATTGGTTATTTAAAGTTATTTTAAGGTAGAGGGCTGAAGGTGAAGCTAAAACTCTTACGTGACAAATGTCACGGCCCATGAATCAAAAATGAGCCTGAAACATTGTAAGGCTGTTTTGCTTCTTAGGGTGCGATCATGTGCTTATCCGACCTTAATGAAGGAATATTTATTTCACAGAGGAGGTGTTTTTTAAAAACTAATTGACTGATAAAAATGGGCTTGTATTTCAGAAAGCTGATAGATTCAAGTGAGAGCAAAATTTATTGATTTTGCACCATAGTGGTCAGTATTTTTCTGGAAAATATAACATCCTTTACACAAGATAAATTTAATTGAGAAGCAAAATTACTTAAAATAAGACGTTTTCACAGAATCTGTTAGGAAATCACTATGATCTTTGCACTTTGAAGTAACATTTGAGCATTTTGCGTTCACAAATTGTTATTTTATTTTATTTAGGGGTGAATTCAGGTTGATGGGGACACTTTTTTCCCAAAGATGACTGGAAAAAGTGTCCCAATCAAACTAAATTCACCCTTATTCATTTTTTTTTTTTTTTTACATTGTTGGAAAATCACCATTATCTTTCCACTTTGAAGTAAAGTATTTACATTTTACATTTTTACGCATTTGGCAGACGCTTTTATCCAAAGCGACTTACATTGCATTATACTATACATTTGTATCTGAGTATGACATTCAAAAAACACATCCTTTTTTTACATGGTGTAAAAATCACCATGAACGTTGATTTTGGAAGCTTTTTTTGCATTTTCATTCACTTTATGTACATTCATAGTAACTTCTAAGGCTATATACACTTGGAATTACACAAATATAAAAAAAAGGTGAAATTCGAGTGTGTTTGCATTCACAAAGCATGTTAAAAGTCAACCACTTAGCTTTCAGGGCCGTAAGACTGCTGATGCTGCACGATGTCTCATTTACATAAGGCAAACATTGACTCGCCAACTAGTCATCTATTTTCTGCATGACTAGTCGACTACTATAATGTGTAGTCATCCATGCTCTAGTACATGCTCTGGATGTAGTATGTAGTGCACACTATGTCAGAAAACATGTAGTTCAAGCAAGGACAATATGGGACTAAAATATGCACATGATTGAGTGTAGGTGTGCGCTAAACATGTCCAAGTCTCTTTCATCAAACCTGTTCCAACGCTCCTGTCCAATTCTTCAAACGCTTCTCTTCCTTCAAGTGTCACAAGAGAAAATATTCTTTTTCATGTTTCCTCCTAATCTCACTGGTAAAGACCACGTGTTGAGGAAAAAAATCAGACGGGTTTATTAGTAGGATGTTATTCAATCCCGCAACATGACACAACGGTCCATCTGGGCCGGAGAGGATAAAAGCACCATCTGTAAACACCAAATCAAACTGGCCTTTCGCTACACATCGCACCACCTGCATGCGTAAACGGTCGACTGCAGCGCAGCAAAAGAGGTGTGTACGGACGGGATTTGGAATCCGCGTGTGTCCTAAATCCCAGAGTTCCTGGTGTATTGTCTCCTCTAGTTTGGCTGCAGGAGATGTTTGTATTTAGCTCCCACGCCGAAAACGAGCCAGATTTACTTCTAGGGTGTCGATAACACTATTACTCAGGGCCTGCTCATTTTTCTGGCTTGTTAATTTAGAGTTAATTGTATTTTTTTAACTAGCAACTCCTTAATTATGCACCAATTAAAAAATTCTGGCTTATACGGATAAATATTTTCATGTTTATGTTTATGTTATGAAATATATATATACATACATACATACATATGTATACATACATACATATGTATGCATGTGTATATATATATATATATATATAGTTGTTTTTCTTAAGAGTAACGTAATATATGCAACTGCAGTGGTAATGCAAATGTAAAAATATAGGAAATGAGTATGCACAATTTAAAAATAAAATAAAAATGAAGCATAAACTTCATTCAACTGAGCTAGTTTGATGCTTTATGTACATTTATGGTTACATAATACATATGAGACATATAATGATATCATGGAATTGCATGAATATGAAAATTAAGTAAATATATGAAGGTTTTGTCTTCAGAAACTACATTTATGTTAATTTTATAAAATATATAAATATTTATATACATATTTTTTTATTTAATTTTATTTAAAAATGTTGAAATTTTTATCTTTCCACAATATTTTGTGTTTTTACTGACTAAATTGCATTATATGTATGCTATGTAAATGTATGTATGGTCAAATAATTTTGGAATTACATATGAAAATCAATCAAATTTATGCCCTTAGCTTTCACAATCTATTTTATTTTATTTTATTATTATTTCACAATGAATAAATAAAATATTGTGTCTCCGTAATTTAATTATGACAATTTTCGGTACAAAAAAACGTAACTAACATTATAAATTATTATGATGAAAAAATATTTTTTCTATTATAGAGAAAAAATAGATGATACTAAAAGTGTAGATGCCCAAAATGTAAACAACAGTGGCTTAAATTTGTCGTTTTTAGCCTCTGTATCACTTAGTAAAGTGCATAACAAGCCAGATTTACTTCTAGGCTGTCGATAACACTTACTCAAGGCCTGTTCATTTTTGTTGGTTACTAATTTAGAGTTAAAGGTGCAGTAAGCGATTTCTGAGAAACGCTGTTTAAAGTGGACTGGCCTGAGCAGCACAACACACTTATAGCCAATCAGTAGTAGGGGGTGTGTCCACTCATGAGGGGAGGGGAGAGGAGAGAGAGAGTGAGCAAGAGGGAGATTTGAAGAAAGACTGTAGAAAGAGAGATGGCTGAGAGACATTACAACAACAACAAAAAAATCACTGTTTATCACTGAATATCATTGGTTATGATCAGGCAAGAGCTTTAGGACCCGCGTTAATATTAGAAAAGCCTTCCAGCATTGGAGGGACAGAAGTGGGAAGGCCATAAAACAGACACAGAGGTTGTGTTTCTGCTCCATACTCGAGTAACATTGGTTTTGCTGTTTTACAGAACCAAGATATGCTGTTAGCTTTAGTAACAGGACAGTTTTTTAGTGTCATTATTTGTCTGGAGCTGCTCTGCTGCTGCTATCGACTAACAACCAACTCTTGCTTGTATATCATTTTTGTTCTTCCTTGTCGTCCATTCATCATCTTCGCTTTTTTTTTCCACGAAGCATTATTTTGCTTTGCTTCAGCTATGATAAAGACACATCCACTCTTGCATTGTGTGTTCATGCATTTTGGGGGCGGAGCAATTAAGGGAGTGGTGTGTTTGTTTGGGTTGATTTCAAATATCAACAGTATTTCTCAGAAATCACTCACTGCACCTTTAATTGTATTTGCTTAACTAAGTCCAGAATAGGCCATGCTGTGATGGTCCCAGGCTTAAATATTTACAGGAAAAGAGGTTTGCCCCAAGAAAAGGACAGTGTGTTTTTATTTGTGTGCACACATACGCTTCCTTTAGGGAGAGAAGAGTCAGCATGAACGCTATTTAAGTGTGATATCCTCACTCTTTAATGAGTCGCTGGCAGCTTTTTAATTTTAGCGGCAAGCGTGTGGATCATAACAGCGTCTCTGTGGGGGAACTTTCCAGTGGTATTTTCGCAGGATAACCTTTGTGCTCATATCCCTGAAATCCGCTCGGATTGCTGCGGTGCGGCAGGTCTGTCAGAGTGCCTCATCGCTGCTCTCGTTATTAAGGGCTGATTAGAAATTTGTGGTCACGATTAAATGTCAGCGAAAGGTCAGGAATTGTTATGCAAATGCTGAACACAAAACATTGTCAGCGTTTGGCTCACTTCTTGAGGTCTGTCATCATTCAGGAAAGGAGAAAAACCTCGGGGTTAAAAACGTCCGTCTCCGTCTGAGCGGCGAATAAGGCAGCATGTTTTCTCTTTGTTGACTGATAAGTGCCTCTGTATTCATCTGATCATGTTCTCACACGGCTTCGAGAGCTCCCGTTGTATTATAGACAAAGAAATGTGGGTGGATACAGACGCATACATGTATGTGTTCTGAGGAACTAGACTGCTGCTTTTGAATGCACAGATACACACTGAAAAATAATACACTGGAAAAGCCTCCTCTGCTCTGCATGTCTGTGTTTGTGCTGGTGTTCATAAAGCCAGCGGCTGCGGTGAATCAGTCATTCTGTGTCCCTGTGAACATGTCAAAGTATCTCAGTAACAAAATAAAAAGTTTCAAAGCTGGAGTAATCAAATTCTGATACATAACATCACAATATGTATTTATATTTCTATATTTAGGGATATAGAAATAATACATCTATCTATATTTAGGTTGTTTTTTATTTTAGATGGACAACATACAGTACTATATATATATATATAATGGGAAAATATCAGTTTTTTGACATTGCATGCATAATTATCCCCAAAAGATAATTTGAAGTCATTATTGTGTTAAGCATCAAAAAGACATTACAAAAAGTAGATTCAGAAAGAAATATTTTATTTGATTTATAAGAATTTATTACACAAACTTTTGGACCATGAGGTTGAGTAAATGATGACTGAATTTTAAAACATTTTTTTTTAATCAATATGGAAATATGAAATTGAAAGTAAACATGGTCAACTGATGTTTTATGAATCATTTTCTTAGAGAAGTTAATTTACCCAAGGATACAGTACCAAGAAAGCTAGGTTACTATTTAAGTTTATTAAATATATATATATATATATATATATATATATATATATATAATTTTATATAATAATGCATGAACAAAGTAAATGTATTGCCTGGTGCCTATGTGGAGCAGGATTTTGGACCAATGATGTTTCACTGTGGGCGGGGCTGCAGAAACAGAAGGCATGACATGATATAAGACTGAATTTATGAAAACTGTGAATTGAGTCTGTAGATTTTTCCTGTGACATTGTATTGTGTAGACAGCTGAGCTTTGGTTTCCTTCCAAAACAATCATGTTTTTAATCCCTCTGACACATTTGCACATCTGTGGGCTGATCAGTGATATTTATCCGCTCTACAGCGACTGTTATGCGTATCAAGTGGTGTAATGTAGTTTGACACCATGGCACGACGCTCACGTCTCTGCTTCTAGAGTGGGGCTCGGGAACCCTGGTTTCGTGCTGTTGAATACATTTTCTCAATTACCCGACGTTAAATGAGGTGAGCGGCGAATTTAATATGTAAGAGCATTTGATAGTGAGAGTAGCAGTTTACACTGCATGCACTAGTATAATGGAATTTTTTTCTGCTTTTAAATGGACTGTGCAAAATAGGAGTTCTGATATACCTGGAGAAAGCTATCTGAGAAAGCATTCCCATTCATCCCATTGGCACTTATATGTCATTCTCTTAAGTTTTGAAATCAGTTTAGTTTTTCCTTTAAAGCTAATGGTTTTGTTTTGTTTTGTCACCATGAACTTGGAAACACGATCTTGGAAGCACTTGCCCAAACATTTTTTCAATTTTTTTTTAGTCACCTAGTTATTAGATTTACTTTTCACTAAAAGTAGATTTACTGTATGGTATTAGTAGGTCTTTTATTTTATTTTACAAGTCGCGCTTGTTTCTCATTAGCAATCGCTCCAGCAGCCTCGTTCCGCTCCAACGGCTTTCAGCCCCACCCTGCTTCATACTACAGTAATGTTAATAAATCTTTAATACATTAGCTCATCCATGAACATGATTTCTGCCTGAGTTCCGCCGGATTCTTTTCCACCAGCTGTAGATGGGAAGACAACACCTCCCATGATTCTGCGAAAACAAGGCGGCATCAAGCTACGCCTTTGTTTTTTTAACACAGAAGTCTATTTGCCACCTGTTTGCCATCTGATGTCACCTGTTGGAGTTTGGGTTCCTTGCCGCTGTCGCCTTTGGCTTGCTTAGTTGGGGACACTTGACATTTGATTTTCAACAGTGCTTTGATCTGCCGACATTGACACTATTCTTTAAGAGCTGCTGTGCAGCCAAAATTATATACCAGTTATCAATGTAAAGCTGCTTTGACACAATCTGCATTGTAAAAAGCGCTATATAAATAAAGGTGACTTGACTTGACTTGACTTTGTTTTAAATAAGCGACCTCTAGAGGCGAAAATTACATATTGTGTCTTTAAAGCTCAGTGCTGGTAACTGGATGGTTGCTAGTTTGTTCTCCACAAGAAGCAAACCGTGAACCATTACCATTGTGCCATTGAGCAAGGCTCTTAACCCCAGGTTACTCCAAGAGGATTGTCCTTATAATAAGTTCATGGCACCGTTCTACAGTCAGAACAAGTGAAAGTCATGGAAATAAATTTAGCTGACCCTCAAGAGAAGATTCTATTCTTCTTCAGGATTTGTGATCTGAATGTAAGTGTCTTAGAGGAAGGACACTGGGGGCTGATAAGTGTTGAATAATAATATGTTAAAATAAAAAATTGGCAAAATTTTGTATTTATTTTATTATATTTGTTATATTTTACTTTTGGTTTTTATTTATATATTTTACATATATATAATGTTTTAAATATAATTACCTGCATCCAAGGTCATAAAACACTTTATTTTTCTCATAACATAAATTGCAGCATCAGCTCTTTTCTCACAGTGTCTGAAATGTTTTTTCCATCTTTCTAAACCCCGCCCAGTCTGTTGTGATTGGTTGGAAACAAAACAGACATTACCATATCTAAACTTCAGCTCCGGATCTTCCTCAGCACTTGATACACAGTGATACGAACCGTAATGATGGCGTTGGTTTTCAGATCATGTATTATAACTTGTGAATAGTTGTCTGCCACATTCAGTTACAAATGGAGAAGAAATAGGCTCCATCTGCCTTGTAAGTGGCCTGTTTTGGCGATACGCCACTGCTGATCTTGTATTCTTCAGCTTGCGCATTGTTGTACCAAACTGCTTAAATGCTTATTGCCTTAGAGATGAAAGAATGCCCTGTGTCCAGTGTGCCTGTGGAAGTCAGTGTAATAAATTAAAAATATGATGACAAGCATTTGGCCTCCAAACTGCTGTAAAATACATGAGCTGGGTTTCATCTGTGCTCTTTTTTTATTACTGATTTAATCAACAGCCTGTGCTTATTTATGAATTATTTTGCTCGATTACACTTGAAATTTGTAGTTTTTCTATTTTCCCTCTCAAACAAGAGCACTTTCATAACATTACTCCCCTTTTCTTCACTTCGAATCCCTATTTTTAAAAGGGGACATATCATGAAAATCAGATTTTTTTCCATGTTTAAGTGCTATAACCCGGTGCATCTAGCAACCCAGAAAATGTGAAAAAGGACAACCCAGTAACTTTGTTTTGATAAGCCTTTCTCTGCAAGGGTGTGAAAAAAAACGAGCCACTCAGATTTCGATCCCCTAGTGATGTAGGAAGGGGATCTTATTATAATAAACCCGCCCCTTAATTTGCACGTTTCCACCCACAGCGCCACCATTTTGTTTTCGCAAACGAGGCAAAGTAAGTACAAAATGTAAGTATATTTAAGTAATACAATGTGTTTCTTCTGTTTAGGCAGCTTCACTTTCCGTGTGCTTACCCTTGCATACGCATTTCGCCTGCATACGCTCTATTACTTTATGCTAGCGCAAACATGACGGCACATGCTAGTCGATGAGTTGAATCAACTCCACAGCAGCTACATAAATTTATCCACTAACCATTCAGAAACATCCAGTTTCATTCTAAAAGTTGTAACTTCTTCCTGAGTCTCTCCATCAGTGTCCGTAAGGCTGAACACCGTTACTGACGATCCTCATTTTGGCTGCGTGAGATTCTCCAGCTTTGTTGTTGTTGAGCAACTAAAGCGCGAGCTGTTAAAGCTCCTCCCTCTTCTGGAAAGTGGGCCGGGAGCAGCAGCTCATTTGCATTTAAAGGGACACACAAATGTTTTTATTTGTTTTTAAAATTGGTTAAATGACGCAAATGTTTAAATTAATGCAGCCTAAATTATGATTTGCACACTTGCGCACACACTGATCATTGGAATCAAAGTTTTTGACATGAAGGGAAGTTGTTTGTCGTGACGTTTGCTGAAGTATTTGTTCTGCCCAGTTCTTGAACTTTCGGCATGAGAGTATTTCGCTGCGGCTCTTGTGTTCAGTGTGTCATGATGCTGGACGTAGCAAAGTGTCTGAATGCGTTCATGCATAAAACCCTTCTGTACATTAGTGCACTACACTACACTACACATAGACTGCTGTGTGTGTGTGTGTGTGTGTGTTTCTGAATACTGAGAGAATACGACACACAGAGATCAGGTGACTGTGAAGGGTCATTGCTGTTAGTCATTTTCTGTTACAGCTCTGTGGTTCAGGGTTTTTTTTAATAATGCTGTGGGGACTCCGTTTTTGTTACGCCCTGAATATTTTTATCCATGGTCCTTTGTCCTGTGAGAGGACTCTAACACTGAATGGCACAACAGTTTCTAGTCCTGCAGATAAAACCTGGTGTTCTGCCTCGCTGTATGCCGTCTACATAGGTAGCATCCTAACAAAAATGAGACTTTAGAGGATCTGTAGAATTCAGTACTGACATTTTGACATCCATAATCTAATAAGCACAGAAAATGCATAGCGCACACAAAAATATGGAGAGAAATAGTTTATTTTTATTTATATGGAACTATTTTTATATCAGTTATTTTCATTACTGAATAAAATATACTTATAATAATTGTTTTTTTTTTTTTTTTGACATTTCTAAATTAACTAGGATTATTTCAGGCAGACAGGAAATATAAAGTTGCAGTTAAAAATAGGAATGCATACATCCAGCACTGTCTTAGATATCGGCCAAAACGATTGATCTTAGAAGGCAGCATAATTTTGCTGCCAACTATTTGGAACGGCCTCACGTCTGGAGCTCGCCTGTGGTGCTTAAAAATGCTGTGTAGGTAGGCAGCACGATTGGGTTTGGAACGGAGCCATTCTCTCTTGTCAGATGTCTTTGAGGGAGCAAATAGGAGACCAAAGTGACGTTTTGTTGCACTAAATGAAATGAGAATGGCAGTGGAATATGCGGCCGGCAGGGCCGAATGCTCTGGTTCGCTCTTGAGTGCCACTGACATTTCCTGTGGATGACGACACAGATGGTACTGAAGCCGGTGATTAGTCTCTGCATGTCTCTGCATTTACGGCCATTTCAACGTTAAATGTCAATTATCATTGCGCTCCTATTCGTCAGCTAACCTTCACTTCTGAGCATGAGCTCTCTTTATCTTTTCATTGCCGGTCTATATGACAGCGTGAGTTCTTTGGCGAGTTTAAAGGGATAGTTCACCCCAAAATGAAAGTTCATTTACTTACCCTCATGTCCAAATTTGATTTTATATCTTTTGTGGAAAACAAAAGGTGAATATTTGAAGTACATCCTAACCGTTCTTTTCAATATAACGAAATTGAATGAGAAAAGGGCCTTGTCAAGCTCAAGAACAACAAAAAACACCACTTTTAGTCAAGTCAAAGTACCGCTTTATACAATACAGATTATTTCAAAGCAGCTTCAGTGATTGACAGGAAATAAGGATAGTGTCATTATTTAGCTGAAGTCAGTTCGGTGTTGTTTCCATTCAGTTCAATAACATTGTCGATGTTGCAAAATTTGTCAATTATGAAATGAATTTGAATTATGAAGAGAAAAAATATCGTAAAAGTGGTCCATATGACTGTCATACGATAGATTTGTGTGAGAAACAGACCAAAAACTCATTAACGAATCACTCTTTTGTGTCAGATATTTTCACTGAATCAGTGAGTGAATGATTCATGCACGAATCATACTGATACAGCTCTTGAATTCTGACTCGATTGGCTAGATTTTCATCCTTCTCATCGTATAAGACTTCCATAATAGTCTGTAATAAGTCTCACTCCAGATTCTCCTGTCTGTCTCTCCCTCCAGGAACGCCACTGGTCTCCACGGTCGTCTATCTCAGCCTGTGCCACTGATTCAGGCAGCTTGTGCTCCACCACAGACTGTGTTTCCTGCGGTGTGTCTGAATCTCTGCTGTTCTTCCTGTGGCGGACACGCAGCTGCTTTAAAGTTGTTCTCAAACTGATGGTGAATATTTGGAGATTTTTTTCTTACTGAGCTCAAGCAGCTCATGCGGTACTAAAAAAATAGGCGAAATAAACATTAAGGTCACAGTCTGCAGCATTTATGTTGTTTGAACTGAATGAATCATCATTTGAGCTCCTGTCTGTGGATTACTGTCCTTTACTAGCTAAACAGTGCCGTTTTGACCATGGTTTTCAGACACTAATGATGGTACTTTGGAGTAGCATTGTATATGAATGTCATGAAATTAAAATGAAATATTGCAGTATTTATTATGAATGATTTATCTGTGTGTAATGGAGGCCATCTAGCAAAGAGCTGTGCAGGTAAACCTCACTCCCCTGGCCTCAAGAGGCGCACTAGTGCTTTAGCATCCTTGATAGTGCACCCGCCTTCAATTCCGGAAATGGTGGTTTAAATCCCACTTGGAACGGTGCAAGTAGAATTGGAGTGGTTACATTGGTGCCGTGACCCAGATGGTACTGACGTTTTAGGGGGGGCGAGTGTAACGGAGGCCAGCTAGTAAAGAGCTGTGCAGGTAAACCTCACTCCCCTGGCCTCAAGAGGCGCACTAGTGACTGACACTAGAAGCTGCGGTCTTTGATGTCCTTGCAAGTAGGACCGGTCATATTGGTGCCGTGACCCTAGTGGGAGTGAGGTTTAGGGGGGTGAGTGTAACGGAGGCCAGCTAGTAAAGAGCTGGGCAGGTAAACCTCACTCCCCTGGCTTCAAGAGGTGCACTAGTAACTGACTCTACAGGCTGTGGTCTTTAGCGTCCTTGTTAGTGTGCCCGCCTCCAATTCCGGAAATGGCGGTTCAGATCCCGCTAAGAGCGGTGCGAGTAGAATTGGAGGGGTCACATTGGTGCCCTGACCCGGATGGGACTGAGGTTTTAGGGGGGTGAGTATAATGGAGGGCAGCTAGTAAAGTGCTGGGCAGGTAAACTTCACTCCCCTGGCCTCAAGAGGTGCACTAGTGAATGATACTAGAGGCTGCGTTCTTTAACGTCCTTGCGAGTAGGACCAGTCACATTGGTGCCGTGACCCGGATGGGAGTGAGGTTTAGGGGGTGAATGTAACGGAGGCCAGCTAGTAAAGAGCTGTGCAGGTAAACCTCACTCCCCTGGCCTCAAGAGGTGCACTAGCGACTGTGGTCTTTAGCGTCCTTGTTAGTGCGCCCGCCTCTCATGCCAGAAATGAGGTTTGAATCACACTCAAGAGTGGTGCGAGTAGAATTGGAGGGGTTACATTTTCACATCATAATTTTTTTTAAATTCACTCATAATCTTTAATCAAAACTTCCCCTCCCTCTTGCAGCGACATCTCTTCTCTGATGATGCGTTTACTGGCACGAGGGCGGGGCAACCTGTCATTCACATGAGATCGACCAATAGCAAACCACAACCATCCAATAAATTCCCCATGGACAAAATCAAGTTCTGCCGTACATTTTTTCTTATTTGAGAAGCCGTTTCACTCAGATACACGTTACAATAGGGAAGAAAAAACAATTTCTGTTTCATCCCAACTTTAAAAATGAAGGTCCTTTTTTGGCATTGATTGTTCCATGAAGAACCTTAAACATCCATGGAAACTTTCCGTTGCACTAAAGGTCCTTTAAAATGAAAAATGGTTCTTTAGAGTATTAAGATGTTCTTCACACTAACAAAAGAACTGTTCACTGAAAGGTTCTTTTGGGAACCAAAAATTGTTCTACTATGGCATTTCTGCAAAAAAACTGTTTTTGGAAGCTTTGTTTAAGTGTATATTAATCATTTAGCGCTATATCTTAAATTTTGCGTCCATTTTTCTTTGAGTTTTGTGACCACTTTTGTTTATTGAATGGTACAGCAGAGAATGGACAGGAAATGTTTTGGGAACAGGAAATGACATAAGCTGGATTCGAACTTGTGTTGCAAGCCTAAGCAGAACTGCATCACTGCACTTGATGCAGTGTTTCTTCAGTTATTTATTCAACAAACCTGTTTTTTTTTGTATGTATGGGAATCAATATCATGGTCTGATGTAGGGAGAGTTCGGAAAGGAGGCGTAGTTCAGCTGGAAATCGGCCACCTACTCTGCCTATTCCTGGCCTGCTCTGTTTATAAAACAAATAAAAGTCTATTTCTGATTCACGCGGCGTACAATAATCCCGCTCATGTGGAGCCGAGGCTTTTCCAGTGAGGAGTCATTTGAGGAGAGAGGGATTGTATTGCTCTCTGCCTGAGAGGCAATTAATTTCAATTCCATTCATTTGTCTCTTTGCTTGACATTTTAAGCACTGACACTGATGTGGAGTTTATATGGATTAATACCCGGCTCATTCCCATTGTGGCATTAACCTGCTTTTGTGTATTATCTGAGGAAAACAGTCCCGAACGCAAGCGTGGCTGACCCACATCATTACCCTGAACATGAACAAACGTTTACAGGTAATCTCAAGTTAATGTGACATCTGATATTCATTTACACAAGTGCGGCCTGTTTACTGTCCTTCACAAGGAACCACAAAACAAAAGACCATTGTAATATTAAATAAAGATGCTTTTGTTATCAGTATGCACACCATTTTGCTGTCTAAATGAGAAAACAGAGCAAATGTAAAGATTAAGGGTAAACCGACATGGCAGTTAACATTTAAAGGGGTAGCTCACCCAAAAATGCTAATTTTCATCATTAATGCACTCTCATATTCAAAAAGGACTCAAAAGCATCATAAATGTTGTCTATATGACTCATTAAGTCTTCAATCAAAATGATTTGTTTACAAATCAGACTGATTCATGAATAAACTCACTGACTAGATTGTTAACTGCTAAATCCAAATTGTTCAGATTCATGAATTCATAATTTAGACTGGTTTTTGTTCAAGAATCTGATTAATTTGGTTCTCAAACTCACTGACTATGAAGCACTGTGACCAGATCATTGAGTCAGTTAGTTTGAGAAATAAATCTGTCTAATTCATGACTGATTCAGACAGGTTTCGTGAATCAAATCAACAGATTATTCACAAATCTGACTGAAACTCAATAACTCAACTGTAAACCACCATCACCAGATGATTGAGCCTGAATCAGTCAGATTCATGAACAAATCATTCAGACTGGTTTTGTGAGTCAAATCAAAATTGAATAAAGATTGACTCAAAAGAATGATTTGTTCACAAATCAGATTAATTTGGTTCTCGAACTCACTAAATTGACAGTGAACCACTGTGACCAGATCATTGAGTCAGTTAGTTCAAGAACCAAACAGGCCAGATTCGTGAACGAATCATCTTTGAGTTCGTTAGTTTGAGAACCAAATCAGTCTGATTCGTGAACAAATCATTCAGACAGATTTTGTGAATCAAATCAAAATTCATTGTAAAGATCGACTCAAAAGAACGATTTGTTTACAAAACAGATTAATTTGGTTCTCGAACTCACTGAATTTACTGTGAACCACTTTGACCAGATCGGTGAGTCAGTTAGTTCAAGAACCAAACAGGCCAGATTCGTGAATGAATCATTCTGATCAGTTTTGTGAATTAAATCAATGGATTCATTGAAAAGATTGACTCAAATTATTGATTTGTTCAAGAATCTGATTCATTTGGTTCTCAAACGCACTGACTGTGTATTACTGTGACCAGATCTTTGAGTCAGTTAGTTTGAGAACCAAATCGGTCTGATTCGTGAACAAAACATTCAGACAGGTTTTGTGAATCGAATCAACAGATTATTCACACAACGTACTGATTCGGTTCTCAAACTCATTGACTCCACTGTCAACCACTGTCACTGTGAATCAAATCAAAATTCATTGTAAAGATCAACTCAAAAGAACGATTTGTTTGCAAATCAGATTAATTTGGTTCTCAAACTCACTGAATTGACAGTGAACCACTGTGACCAGATTATTGAGTCAGTTCAAGAGCCAAACAAGACTGGATGTTTCAGTGAATTATGACTTCAGTCTTCAGAAGACTTGAAATATAGTGCATATGGACTAGTTTAATGATACTTTAAAGGTGCATGAAGCGTTGAATTGTAATTTTATGAAAAACAGCGACCAGTATAGTCCTTAAAATATCTCTTTTTGTCATACGGATTAGGAACAGCATGAGGGTGAATAAATAATGCTAGAGTTTTTAGTTTGAACTGCCCATTCAACTTTGAAAAGGCCGCACAGGGACTCTCAGCTCTGACCAGGGGTAGGTTAATCATTATTCCTTGTTTATTCATTCTGAAACAGCCTTGTTGGGTTTTTCCAAGGTCTGTGTGGATGAATAGAGGCTCTCGATGGGAGAGCATGAGTGGACCAAACCCCTCTGGGTGTTGAGAGGCTCCTCAAACAGAGACCAACAAAAGCTTAATCAAGCATCGTTCTCCAGCCCAAATACCACAGCCCTCTTTACAACACATGCGTCTACACAAACACACAGGGCTATTATAAAAAATTCTTTATTATAGTTTTTATTTTGCCTGGCACTGGTTGGCAATTTTAGTGAAGTTTTAATGTTGCATAAAAAGTATTTTTTTTTTAATTTTTTTTTGTTTTATTGGATGCAGTAGAGTCAACAACAAACTGTTCCATGTCCCCATGATGACGCATACTTTATCAGAAACTGCTTCGTTCTCAAAATAGTACCTTCAAAGTTTGTTTAATTTGTCTAATTCGCATCACACAGTGCAGTACATGCTGAGTAAATTGCAAGTAGCATCACTCTGGGGCATTTATGATTCAGCGGCATGGATTGATTCGTTCAGATCTCGTGTCAGCCTCTGATGACCCCCAACAAATACTCGCTGTTTCTCTAAAGTTTGCGGCATAGAGTCTTTGAAATATGTTCAAGAGTTTTGTTAGAGGTCTTTTGGGTCAACTAAATGAGACTGGAGATTTTTTTTCTCCATGTTTTGTTTGTTTCATAACGACAGTGGTACTATGATTCGTTGTTACCACTTTGCTGCACACTGGTTTATTACGGTTTTATTTTAGTATTATTTATATATTTTGAATTCATTTTTTTATTTTCATTTTCATTTTCATTATTCAGGGTTTTTAAATATTTTTTTATTTAGCTTTATTTATATTTATTTAAATTTTAAATTTTTACTTTTATTTATTTTATTTCAGTTAGTTGCCAAGGGCAATATTTCTGTTTTAGTTTTTTAAGTTTATCATTTAATATTTATATTTTATTTTTTCAGCTTTATTTCAATTAATTAATTTATATATATATATATATATATATATATATATATATATATATATATATAATATACAATATATATACAGTCAAACCAAAAATTATTCAGACATTTTTGATATATTTTCACTAGTGGGTTCAGGACACTATAGTTCATTTATGTAAGTGAGGATAGCAACATAAAGTAAACTGTGACATATTATACCCAAAAATTATTCATACAGTGGACTACCAGTAAAATTGATAAAAATTTGGAACCAAAAATTATTCAGACACTCTGACCTGACCATGTTTTGCTTAAGTGTTATCTGACATAATTAAGATTATTTTTTTTTCTCTGAGATCGTCATATTTTATTAAAGCATTTTTTTAAAGTATAGTGATAAACTGTATTAATGAATGAAATGTTCTGAATAAATTTTGTTTTGTCCAATGTATTTTATTTTTATTTTTATTTTTACCAGAATACACCAAACATCAAACTTGGGAGATTAATTAACTGAATTAAGTTTAATTTGAATTGGTTAATTAAATGTTGAAAATACAAAATTATTTAATATAAAAACAAGACATTTTCTCAGAATTAATATTTATTACAGGCTATAATTGTACTTAACAATAACAATACTGCAGATTGTTATTAATCAAATGCCTGTCTAATATTTTATATTTTATTTTATAATTCATTTTATTTTATTTTATTTTATTTTAGCACCAGAATACACCAATAGTCAAAATCAAAACCTCAAACTTGGAGGATGATTTAATTAAATTAGGTTTAATTTTAATTGTTTAATTAAATGTTGAAATTTTATATATATATATATATATATATATATAAAACAAGACATTTTCTTTGTATTAACATTTATAGTTTCAGAGTAGTTTTCATTCTACTGCAAACTCCTATTTTTGATTATTTAAAGAGTATTTTTCACTGCTAGTTTTATTAACCTTATGTTACCGATAATGTGCTGCACTGTTTGGTGCAGGTTTGAGACCTGAAGCCTGAACCTGGGCCCCGGCTCTCTTTTATTAAGCTCTGTTGTGCTGCAGTGTCTGCTGTTGATGGATTGGTGTGCTGCTCTGGCTTTAGCTGCAGTGTGCAGCGCTGGCTTCTGAAGGTGCGTGAATCTCTCTCTGTCTAAACGCCCCCTTATTTCAAAGCAGCTTTCAAAAGCAGCATCTTTGTCGTATGTTATTATGATTTCCCCAGTGAAGGCCGACAGCGTCAGCCCGCCACCCTGTGAGCGCGTTTGTGCGGCTATCAAAAGACACAGCAGTACTGGTCACAGTACACAGGAGCATCACTAGTAACCAGCGGATGTTGTGTTTTGGATGCTGATCCCCATGCAGCTTGAGTCACCGGTGCTCTCACCAGGCCTTTTTTGCTGACTTTAGTGCTCAACATATAATCAAAATGAATGGCTTTTTCTTTCTTAATGCATATACCTGATCTTATTATGAATGATTCATCATGTTATTCCTAAGAAAAAATTTATGTTTCAAACGATTTTTCTTTCAGCTGACATCACCAAGGCCACTTAAATTTTTCACAACCTAATCATGAATCTTGTTGAATATCCTGTTTCACTTGGAAATGCCACATTATGCATATTGGGCCTTTTTTATTTATTTTTTTATACACCAGACTACACCAATAGTTAGAAGTCAAACTTATGCATATTGGGCTTTTATTAGTTATTTTATTTTTTATTTTTTTATTTTATACACCAGAATACACCAATAGTTAGAAGTCAAACTTATGCATATTGGGCTTTTATTAGTTATTTTATTTTATTTTATTTTTTTTTTATTTTATTTTATTTTATTTTATACACCAGAATACACCAATAGTTAGAAGTCAAACTTATGCATATTGGGCTTTTATTAGTTATTTTATTTTATTTTATTTTATTTTATTTTATTTTTTAATTTTATTTTATTTTATACACCAGAATACACCAATAGTTAGAAGTAAAACTTATGCATACTGGGCCTTTATTATTTTATTTTATTTTATTTTTTTATTTTTTTATTATTATTTTATTTTACACCAGAATACACCAATAGTTAGAAGTCAAACTTATGCATATTAGGCTTTTATTATATTATTTTATTTTATTTTATACACCAGAATACACCAATATTTAAAAGTCAAACATATGCATATTGGGCTTTTATTATTTTATTTTATTTTAATTATTTTATTTTATTTTATTTTATTTTATTTTATTTTTTTATTTTTATTTTTATTTTTATTTTTATTTTATTTATTTTATTTTATACACCAGAATACACCAATAATTAGAAGTCAAACTTATGCATATTGGGCTTTTATTATTTTATTTTATTTTGTTTTATTTTATTTTACACCAGAATACACCAATAATTAGAAGTCACACTTATGCATATTGGACTTTTATTATATTATTTTATTTTGTTTTATACACCAGAATACACCAATATTTAGAAGTAAAACTTATGCATATTGAGCTTTTATTATTTATTTTATTTTATTATTTTATTTTATTTTATTTATTTATTTATTATACACCAGAATACACCAATAGTTAGAAGTCAAACTTATGCGTATTGGGCTTTTATTAGTTATTTTATTTTATTATTTTATTTTATTTATTTATTTTTTATACACCAGAATACACCAATAGAAGTCAAACTTATGCATATTGGGCTTTTATTATTTATTTATTTATTTATTTATTTTATACACCAAATAGTTAAACTATGAGTCCTAACCTATACATTTTTTTTTCTTGTTGAATATCCTGTTTCAATTGGAAATGCCATGTCATGGAAGTACTATGGTTTTCTAACGTCATTTCATAGTGGTTTTCATGTCAGTTCTGTTAATGAAGTTTCTGTTAAACCAGGTTCTGACAGTGTAAGTCATTAACATTCTTTCTACTAACTGGTGTACGCTAACAGTTAATTAGCTGACTCATCGGCTACCTATTGTTAAGTAGCTGAATTAATACCTGGATTATGTGTCTTTTAATTGAGGGCAGGCCCTTGAAATAACTATATGAAGTCTTGAGGGTTGAATAACTATTTGCTCTGTGAGCAAACCTCTCATTATACCTCTCATGTGTCAAAGCAAAAGAAAATTCAGAATTGAAGAGTTGGTATACACTTCATGAGTTGGAATTTGAATTAAATTAGCCACGCCCAACAGGAAGTTTACTTTGGATTACAGGAAGTGGAACTTTAAAATAAAGTGCACTTCCATCCTGGTATATCTAGGGATAGGTGGCATTAAAAACAGATGTATCTAAACCTTGTAATTTCATAGTTTTTAAACTTTTAGACAAAACTTAGTCAAGCTATAATTCAAAGTTTGCCTTGACTAGTTAAAAAATTCAAACAGGATAAATAATGTATTTTATGCTCAAATAAGGGCCATTTTATTTCATTATTCATTACTTTTGCTCACTAGTATTTTATTTTTAACTAAAGCAGCATCAGGTACAGACGCAAAGCTTGAACTGTATAAAATGCCCCTTATGCACTTGACATGCGGATAATTCTTCATTTCAATCTTTTTAGACCCAGGTATATCTCAGATCACTAGATATTTGGCAGACGTTTCACCTTGGATGACCACCCATCATTTGAAGCTGAAAACCAAGCTGTTCTTCAGTCCAAAAGCGATCCTCGCCAAGATCTCGCCATCTCTATAGACAGCTCAATCATCTCTCCCTCAGAAAGCCAAGAACCTTGGCATTATACGTGATGAGGATCTGGCACATGTGCCCGGTATATTACTAGCCCTGTCTTTCTTACCCCGTTAAGACTCTAGTCATCTAGAAGATCCCAAATATTCACTGAAATGAATTTTGAATTTTGAATTGGCTCTCTTTTAATCCATAAGTGTGAATTTGAATTGAATTGGCCACACCCCCACAGGAATTGGAATGACCTATCTATCTATCAGTCTATCATTCTGTCTTAAACCGTTTTTTCTGGGTAAAAATGAACAAGGGTCCTTGATTATGATTTTATTTTTTTAACTTTAGTTAGTGTGTAATGTTGCTGTTTGAGCATAAACAACATCTGCAAAGTTACGACGCTCAAAGTTCAATGCAAAGGGAGATATTTTCTTTTACAGAAATCACTTTTTAAGGACTACAACAAATGGCTGGTAGGGACTACAATGAGCTTCTTCCCGGGTTAGTGACACCACAAACCCTATAATTTACATAAACCCCGCCCCCGAGAACACACAACGAAGGGTGTGAGGCCATGTTGGGCTGCTTTAGAGAAGAGGAAGAGTTGTTGTAGTAGAGTGTTGTTGTCATGCCGTCATTTTACACCGGGCTGCTTCACAAACGAGGGTCAATTCAACGCTGGATTTGCACAAAAGATTAACATGACGGCACATGCTAGTCGATGAGTTGAATCAACTCCACAGCAACTACATAAATTTATCCACTAACCATTCAGAAACGTCCAGTTTCATTCTAAAAGTTGTAACTTCTTCCTGAGTCTCTCCATCAGTGTCGACTCCGGTTTGAACAATGTAAGGCTGAACACCGTTACTGACAATCCTCATTTTGGCTGCGTGAGATTCTCCAGCTTTGTTGTTGTTGAGCAACCGAAGCGCAAGCTGTTAAAGCTCCGCCCTCTTCTGGAAAGGGGGCCGGGAGCAGCAGCTCATTTGCATTTAAAGGGACACAACCTTGATTAACTTGCTTCTTATTTCTGTTCTAGTGTGGATCCATTGTCCTGCTTTCAAGACAAATCTCCAGCTCCTAGAAACCCCTTCCAATGAGTCTATGCTAAAACCAAGAACCATATATACCCATCATCCTCTACAGCCTGACTGCAGTCTTAGCACTTCAACATGTCTTCAACATCTTCAGGTATCGTTCTATCTATACACATCCTCTACTGTAGATGCTGTGAATGTACAGTGAAAGTTCAGGTTGTGGCAGCTGCTCGAATTTCCCACACATCTTCATTCTATTGAAATGAGAAGTGATTGTACAGCAGAAAATGCATTTACGGAGATTTCTGCATTATGGACTTTCACAAGCATTAAGGAAGCGCCAAACTGTTCATTTCTTTTAAAACAGGGTTCTGCTCCACAGAACTATTCATTTATTCATCATGTAATAAAGTCAATCTCTTCTGTGAATGATTTGGCTTTAAAATTGTTCAGCAGAAAAGCAGGCCTCTGACAGCTCCTGCTCTAGTGCCGCGTGTGTTGAGCTCCGTGCCAAAACTGGGAGATAACGAGCCCCCTGATGATCATTAGCTTGAATGACTATATAATGAGCCTGGAAAATATGCAGAGGTCAGAGAGGAAAGCCTCTATTAAAAGCATTATTAAACCACAAGGGTCAAAGTTCAGGACGACGGGAGTCGAGGAGAGTTTCGAGGTCCGGTTGGAGGAACTCAATGGTCAGCTGACAAGCTGCTCTCCGGATCACAGCTCCTACACAGGGTTCGCTGCTCACTACATGTTGAGTAAATATTAATTTTTTGCTTTTTTTTAATGCATGACATCAGTTGGCTTTCTGTTGCACTTTAATAGGAAGTTAGTATTTCTGCACATGGTCTGAAATGTGGTCAGAAATGTTCATGTGGGCGTTCAGAGTTTGAATTCAGCTTGCAGTTTGTTGCACTTCTTCTTCTTCCTCCTCCTCCTTTTTTTTTTTTTTTTTAAACAAATGTATTATCATTTGTTAAAGTAGGCAGTTGAAAATTAATTAATTAATATTAAATATTAATATTATTATAAATTTATATATTTATATAAATTGAAATATATATAAATGTATATTATATATTAAATATATAATATTTAATTATATAATATTTAAATATATAATATATAATTTAATTAAATATATAATTAAATGCATATAATACAAATTTAATATATATATATTATATATTTATAATATAAATATTATTAATTAATTAATAATAAATATTAAATATTTGTTAAATATATACTCATAGATTTTATTTATTCAGAATGTTATTTATTTATGTTTATTCATATTCAAATAATTAAATGTTTATATGAAATATTAATATAAATAAATATAAAAACATTAAATACATAGTTATTCGGAATATTAAATATGTTACAATATTAAATATTTATATTAAATTAATACACATTTATTTATTCATTTTTATTTATATACATATATTAAATAAATATTTATTGAATATATACACATTTTATTTATTCAGAATGTTATTTATATTTATGCATATTTAAATAACTGAATAAATATTTATGATATATTAATATAAATAAATATATAAAATATTTAGTAAATATTTGTTGATTGTTAAATATGTATATTGAATATTAAATATTTATATTAAATGAATACACATTTATTTGTTCATTCATTCATTTATTTTTATTTATATGCAAATAGAAAATAAATATATTAAAATATTAAATATTTGTTAAATATTTACACATTTTATTAATTCAGAATATTATTTATTTATATATATGCATATTCAAATGAACAAACATTTAAATGAATCATTAATATAACTATATATAAAAACATTTATATAGAATATTAAATATTTATGTTACAATATTAAATATTTATATTCAATAAACATGCATTCATTCATTCCGTTAGAGCAGATAGATCTTGGTGCTCATGTGGACGATCAGAGTTCGATTCCATCCACACCAGAGTTTCATTTCCAATCTCGTTTTCCTTCTTCTTTTGTCATTTTCTGTTCTCTATATATGGCAAAACTGCCAAAAAATGAAATCAAGCATGGAATACGGCCTGTCAAGACATTTATCCATCATAAACAAAATGGACAGAGCAGCATTCATGTTTAAACTTATTACTAGTCATTTTGTGGAATGGTATTGGAACGATGGCAAAGATTGATGGTGGGATGCTGGAAAAGAAGGAAGGACCGTTCACTTTAAATGAACTCCTATTCCCGCTTGAGTCCCCCTTCTGCTGTCCGGTGAAGTGAGTTATTTAGCCATCGCAGGACCATCAGGGGCTCAAAGAAAATGATATCGCTCTGTTATGTACCAGCCATCTTCAGAGGGGTTAAAGCATTCCAGTGCTCCGTTCACATCAATTCTCCCGCTTGTTCCAAACAGGCGCACACACGTTTCACAGCCGGCCAGGTTCCTCCCGGGAGCCGCGTTTCACGAGACTCTCTAAGGTCAGGCGTTCTGCGTCTGGGATCAGTGCAACACTGCAGCGTCTCTCTCACTCTGGGATACGGCAGCAAATGCTAAATTAGGACACAGAAAGCCTTCATTCCAATAAAGCCTCGGTCTCCTGAGTCAACGGACAAAAAGATCAGGGTTTGCTGGAGGAGGTGGTAAATTATTCATGGCTTTATACAATTTGCTGGGAGCAATTCTCTCCCTCTCTGCTGCACTCCTCTAGTCGTTCTCTCGCTCTTGCTTCTTTGGAAACTTTTCCTCCACCTGCCAGTCAAGACATCCAGTTTCCCGTCATGAATTTGACAGGATCTGAATATTGTATCTGAATAGTTGGACCAATCAGAAGGCCAAGTACCAAGACATTTGTCAAGGTAAAGCTTTTTGTCCTAAGATGAAGATTTTGTTTATTTGCTATATTTTTTTCCCCACAATCATTTTATGTAGCTCCGCCCATGCCAAAACCTAATTGGTCCAAAATCTTGCACTACTGTTGTATATTAAACATCAAATATGTTTTGATTGGCAAAACTGTGAAAAGTCACAGACTTTCAATGAGGGGGTCAAAACTTTTGTACAGTAAGACTTATAGAGTATTTAAGCTGTTTGTCACTAGCAAAGCTGTCTGTCACTACGGGCTATCCTAGGTCAACATGCTAATTCATGCTAGCAATGTGTTAATTATGCTAACAAAATGTTAAAACATGCTAGCAATGTGTTAAATCTTGCTAGAGACATGATAACAATGTGTTAAATCATGCTAGAAACATGCTAGTAACCTGCTAATTCATGTAAGCAACGTGCTAAAACATGTTAGAAACATGCTAGTAACCTGCTAATTCATGTAAGCAACGTGCTAAAACATGCTAGCAATTGTTAATGTGAAATCATGCTAGAAACATGCTAATCATGCTAAAATGCTAGCATGCTAATGATGTGCTAATTCATGTTTACAAGTTGCTAATCATGTTAGCAACATGTTAAAACATACTAGCAACATGTTAAATTATGTTAGAAACATGCTAACAATATGTTAAACATTCTAGCAACATGCTAATCATGCTAACAATGTGTTAAATCATAGTAACATGCTATATTATCCTAGTCACATGTTAAATCATGTTAGTCACATGCTTAAACATGTTAGAAGAATGCTAGCAATGTGTTAAATCATGTTAACAACATGTTCAATCATGCTAGTAACATGCTAACAATATGCAAAACATGTTAGCAATGTGTTAGTTAATGCTTGAAACATGTTTGCAACATGCTAAAACATGCTAGCAAAATGCAAACACACCCTATCTATCTATCTATCTGTCTATCTTGTGGTTTTCTGATAGTCTTTATTGACTTTAAAACATTCAAACTTTAAATTTCAAATTACTTCAAACATTAAACCTTCAAACTTCAAGCTTTTAAAACTTTTTCAGACTTTCTGGTCTGGCTTTCTCAAGCCAACTTCAAAGTTTGCCATCAAACTTTACTCATCTAGTTACAATTGAAATAACTGTTTTCTATTCTAACATAGTTTTAAATGTAATTTATTCCTGTGATCAAAGCTGAATTTTCAGCATCATTACTCCAGTCTTCAGTGTCACATGATCCTTCAGAAATCATTCTAATATGCTGATTTGGTCAAGAAACATTTCTTATTTTTATCAATGTTAAAATCAGTTGTGCTGCTTCATATTTTTGTGGAAACAGAAATGCATTTTTTTTCAGGATTCTCTGACGAATAGAAAGTTAAAAAGAACAGCATTTATTTGAATTAGTACATTTAATGTGTCCTTGCTAAATTGAAGTATTAATTTATTTTTCTTTAAAAAAAAAAAAAAATCTTATTGACCCCAAACTTTTCAACAATAGTGTAATATCTTTTCTGTAAAATGTGCTTATAAAGTGGTAAAAAAAAATTAGTTTGAATTAATTGAGACATTGCAACACATTTTTATCTGCTATTATTCTCTTATCTGCTTCTTTTTTTTAATAAAAGGAAAATAGTTACCATTAACTGATTAACATGATTAATCCTAAATTTGTTAAATTGTGTTTAAAATAATCACACAGATCCACTGTAGACTTGCGTTAGAAATAAATCAAAAGCTTGTGTGAGAAAACAGTAGTCGGCAACAGTTGCTATTGGTCAGTGATGTTTTTAAATTGTGGCTTAACGAAGGGTCAATTTACATAAAAGGTCAATCCAGTTCAATCCGTGATCAGTTTCAGCCCAAGACAAAGAATCTGAGCAAACAAACAAGAACCTTTGTTGCCTGTGCTGAACGAGGATATCTGAAGATTCTCCTGGAAGCTTTTATCTCCTGTGCAGAAACTTTCTAAAGTCACACTGATCCTGGGCTTTGATCCTGAGCTTTCTGTTCTACAGTATCCTCTTCCTCTCTCTTCCTCTCCAGAATCCAATCTCTATCTCTCTCTCTTTTCCTGTTTTCTGCTCTTTCTACTCCAAAGCATCATAGACATTGTCCCCTCATTCTCGGTCTATCAGACTTGTGCTGTTGAGTCCTCGGCTAACATATTGTACAGGAACATAGAGGATCCATCACTGTCATAAGTGCATAAAACAATGATTGAGAGACAAACACGAAGACGGGTGAGAGAAAGCTAGCGCTGGACAAATCATTTTGTAATCATTATTTGTCTTGTTTTCCTGTAAATATATCTAAACAGCCTTAAAACAATAATAATTTACTTGGGAACAAAAATAAATGAATACTTTTATTCAGAAAGGACACATTAAATTGATCAAAAATGACAGTAAAGACATTTACAATGTTACAAAAAAAATTCTATTTCATCTGAATCACAAGAATATGAAGCAGCACAACTGTTTTCAACATTGATAATAATAAATGCTTCTTGTGCAGCAAATCAGCATATTAGAATGATTTCTGAAGAATCATGTGACACTGAGAAATTACGCCTGTTTTCATAAAATATATCTTGAATTAACTTGCTAATTTTTAACTTGCTAATTAACGTGCTAATGGTGTTAGAAAAATAATGTTTTTGTTCTTTTAAACATAAATCTAACAAATGTAATGACAAAATAACACATTTTTCATGTGCTCCAGATTCAATCTACAGAGCCCCGTACATGACATGACATGACATGCAGGAAAAAATAGTAGGCTAAATTGTGCACACAATTTACTATTTCGTTCCCTTGATTTGCTAAATCGTGCGGACATTTACTTATTCATCCCTCGATTTATAAATCGTGCATACGATTTACTAATTTCTTCCCTCCCCTCGATTTGCTAAATCATGAGCAAGATTTATAAATGGAGGGAACGAATTAGTAAATCGCATGGACAATTTAGCAAATGGAGGGAACCAAATAGTAAACCGTGCGCAAGGTTTATCAAATCGAGGGAACGAAATAGCAAATCGTGAGCGCGTTTTATCAAACCGAGGGAACAAATTAGTAAATCGTGCGCGCGTTTTAGTACATCGAGGGAACGTAAAAAAATCGTGCGCGCGTTTTATCAAATCGAGGGAACAAATTAGTAAATCGCGCATACGATTTAGCAAACCGAGGGAACGAAATAGTAAATCGTGCGTGTGTTTTAGTACATCGAGGGAACGTAAAAAAATCGTGCGCGCGTTTTATCAAATCGAGGGAACAAATTAGTAAATCGTGCATACGATTTAGCAAACCGAGGGAACAAAATAGTAAATTGTGCGCGCGTTTTAGTAAATCGAGGGAACATAAAAAAATTGTGCACGCGTTTTAGTAAATCGAGGGAACGAAATAGTAAATCGTGCGCACGTTTCAGCAAATCGAGGGAACGAAGTTGTAAACCGCGCGCACGTTTTAGCAAATCGAGGGAACGAAGTAGTAAACCGCGCGCACGTTTTAGCAAATCGAGGGAACGAAGTAGTAAATTGTGTGCACAATTAACTTTTTTTTTCTTGCATGTCATGTGTGAGGTTCCGTATCAATCTCTTTTCCATCTTCCATTTTCCTTTTTTTTCCATTTTTTTCATTTTATTCATATTTTACATTGTAGGAGAAATCACTGAGATATTCCAGAGATCTGATTTGTAATTTTTCTCCCCCGTGGGACAGTTTGTTCCATCATAAAACGGCAACTGTGATGGCAATGAAGAGAACAAACGTGATTGGTGCATCTTTGTCTCTCTCTCTCTGTTTCCCACACTCCACTTCCTCCCTCCACCTTGTGCCATCCTAACGCTCTCCCCTCTCTCTCTCTCTGTCTCTCTCCCTCTCTCCGTCTCTCACTCTACCTCTCCGTTGGCTGACTGTAGGTACGCCCTCTGCTCGAGTGTGTGTCGGTGTGGTCGGAGCGTGCTTGTGTGTTCATGCATGTTGGATGCAGGTGGATCACGGATGCGTCTGCAAGCTCTTCATCAAGGTTGTGTTTTGTGAGGAGTCCGGACCGCATCAGCATTCTGGATATAATTCCGCCCCTGTGGATACGGACACACATTAACACAGACACATCCGACTGCCGTTAAACCTCCGGTAAGAGGTGTTTTTATTACTCTCAGTGACCGAGGGAGATGTTTGGAGGTAAAGCTGTTCTCAGTTTGCGCTCTTTGGGCAAGTGTGCACCGGTTTGGCATCAAATAAAGCAGCTTTGATTTTTTTTGGAGTATGTTTGCAAGAGATATCTGTTAAGATTTCAGACATCAAAGTGTTTGACGTCTATTTTTAGTCCAGAGAAATGCTTTCATCGGTACATTCGTTCGGATACCAGCCAGTTTCTCTGCCAGGCGGATCATTTAAAGAGCGGGATGGGAGGGGCTGGAAGGCATTCTGGGTACAGCTGACACATCTAGAAAAGCGAACGGGCGACAGAGAGAGAGAGTGAGACAGGTAGAGAAGGCTCTAAGAGACTGTAATGAGCATCAATATTTATTAGATTTGGCCACTTCAACCTTAATTTCACTCGGTGCGCTCGGAAACTAATAAGAGAGAAATGTGATTAGGCGTCACGGGTGGAATAGCAGTTTCCACTTCTCTCCCCACCAGTTAAAAAGCTAAAAAAATTTTAAAAAAAAGTCCAGAGGGAATTTAGGAAACATTCACGCATGACAGAAACGCTTCTCTGACATTTTAGGTTGCCTGCATGGAGGTTTTAACGTGAATGACCCTTGTTCATACCTCAATCAATAGCTGTAAGTTATTAGTATGCTTTCTAAAGCATCTCTTTTGCATGGTTATGCCCAAAACATGTCGATTTCATCGCATATAGTATTTCAGATTTGTATATAGTGACACGGCACATCATGGGGAACATCTTCTTCCAACTGAACAATGACCGTTTATTGTGGCCGATGTCACATGATCACAAACACACTGCAAAAAATGTTCTTCCTCAGTATTTTTTTTTTGTCTCTTTTGTCCATATTTGAACATTCTTTAATCAAGATACATACTTGAGAAGCAAAAATGAATTAAAATAAAGTGAGTTTGCTTAAAAAAAGAAAAAGTGGGGTAAGAAAAATGTTTTTTCTTATTTAAAGCAAAACCTTACTTAATTTTGGTTATTTTTTCATGAAATAAGACTTAAATCTCAAGTAAATGTATCTTGATTTCAGAATGTTTCGATATTTGTACTGGAAAACGACAAAAATACTGAGGCCGAACATCATTTTTTGCAGTGCAGAAGTGTTTCCTGTCTTCTGTTCTCTTAGATACTCTATCTAATCACATCTGCCACTGTGAAGTTAATTCTTTTATGAAATATTACCTCGCGGTCAGAGTTAGTCGAGTGAAATCGTGATACGTCCGGATTCCCAGGGACTGTATTAGTGATTGATGAGTCTGGAGGTAAGACAGTGAGACGAATTGAGACGTACACAGATCCTCTGGCATCAGTTCTTGCTTTTGTTGTGAGCTCAGCAGAGTTTATGGCACTGGGAGTTTGAAGACTTTGGGGGAAGGCCTGCTAGTTAGTGCTTGACATTTGATATTCAACAGTGCTTTGCATCTACCTGCATTGACACCATTTTCTTTAAGAACTGCTGTGCAGCCAAAATTATATACCAGTTATCACTGTAAAGCTGCTTTGACACAATCTGCATTGTAAAAAGCCCAATATAAATAAAGGTGACTTGACTTGCTAATGGTGCTAAACTCATCAAAGGCTCATTATGCACGTCTTAAGATATCTGTTCATTGATTCATTTGGCTGTTTTCATTTACCACATCAGATACTGTATGTATGGACCTAATATGAGTTTGAGGGGCGAAGTATTATTTTCTTCCATTTTAATATAATATGAGACAGACATATTCCATATTATCAGTCATTTCATGACTAAAAGAAACATGAGTAATCAAATGAGTGGCTGATGCAATAGCAATAGAAATAGCATAAGTCAACATTAAAAACATATTTTGTCTTCATAATCTTTGATTAAAAATGCTTTTCTCTGAAATGACTTTACTTTTTGCCTCATGCCATCAAGTTTGCCCCAACTTTTCATGATCCAATCAGTTCCCATTGGATAAAATCAAGTCCCAACCTACATATCCAGTTTCAATCATAAATACAGAAGTAAAATCGGTAACACTTTCTATGAAGACCATGCTTATAATGATTTATAGCCACATTTATACTTATTTATAAGTAAGTATTACTATTCTATAAATAGATTTATAAAGACTCATTAAGATTTATACTGCATTATAAGAACAGTTATAGATACATTTATATTATTTTTATAATTACTTACAAGCCATGCATTTGATTTTTCAGTGCGCATGCTCATAATCCATTATACACTGATTTATAAATAATCACATATAAAAAGTCATTGTAACTATAATATAACATTATAGCAATGCAAGCTGCATCTTTATAAATACATTCATGGAACCATATGACAGGCTAATTTATATTTATAAATCAGTGTATAATGAATTATGAACATGCATTGAAAAGGAAAATGCATGAGTTATAAGTAATTATAAAAAATAATATAAATGTAACTATAACTGTTCTTATAATGTGGTATGGGTCTTAATAAGCCTTTATAAATATGTTTATAAAATAGTAATACTTGCTTATAAATAAGTATAAATGAAGCTATAATTCATTATAAGCATGGTCTTCATAGAAAGTGTTACCGTAAAATCTTATTCACTAACCTCCAACATTGCAGTTAATCAGGCCCTAATTACACAATTTTTTTTTTAAATTTTCAATGTATATTTTTAATATTTTTTTAATTGACACAGTTTTTAATCATTTTACATTTTTATATTATTTCCAATTTATATTACATTTTATATTAATTTTTTATATGTTTTTGTTTTCATAATTTAGCTGCTTGTTTATTTAATTTATTTTTTAAAATTAACTCATTTTTTATTTTTGTAATTTGACCAATTTTTTTTACATTTTATTTTTTAATATTTAATATATTTTTATTTTTTATTTAATTTTCTTTTTTTAATGTAACATTTTTATTTTTGTAATTTGACTACTTATTTTAATTTTAACTTTATTTTTAATATTTAATATATTTTTATTTTTAAAAGTATTTTTTCAGTTTTGTTTATTTTTGTTTTAAATATTTAATTTATATTTTTTACTATTTTTTATTTTTGTAATTTGACTAATTTTGTTTATTTTATGTGATTTACTTTAATATTAAATATATTTTTATTTTTTAAAGTAACATTTTTATTTTTGTAATTTGACTACTTATTTTAATTTTATTTATTTTTAATATTTAATATCGCTTTTTTTTTTTTTTTTAAGTAATTTTTCAGTTTTTTAGTTTTTTTTATTTGACTTATTTTGTTTATTTTTATTTTTATTATTTTAATTAAATTGTTTTAATGATTTAAATCATTGCTAGTCTTGTCATGGCATCAGTAATGATGGTAAAGACGGCATATATCAAGTCACATGTGCAGTCGAGCGCGCTTTCAGAATTGTAAAATGCCATATCAAGTGCTTGGATTATAGTGGTGGAGCGATATTTCCCACTAGTTTGGGAATTCTTGCATGCAAAATGCATTCAGCAGTAATTTTGTGATTTGCATAATTTCTTTTGCCTGTTTCTTTGGTTAAAAGCCTTTTCTGTTGGCAGGACCATAGCCACCTCAATAACGCATATTGATCATGTCACATTGGGGATGAGATTGGCGGTCAGAAGCAAAACATCACATGTCGTGTAGATGAATTTTGTAGCCGTGAAAACTCGCTGTTCTGCTTTCATACGTTCTCATTGTCGGTTTGATGCACTTTCAGTAAAGATGGATGAGGTTTTGTAGTACCCCGAGGATCTGTTCGTGCATGAGGCCTTGCTCTTGATGAACTGAAGAAGCTCCAGGTGGACATCAGCACTCCACAGAAAGCTTGCCTTGCAGCCTCTGGCAGCTTCATAGAGGAAGACTAATCTTTCTTTTGGCAAAGAAAAGCGACTTCCCAGGGGAACATGAAGTGGATTTTGTTCAGGAACTCATTGTTGAAGATGGTTAAGGCACATTCCCGGCCAACAATGTCTTCCGCGTGACCTTCCGCCTGTAGCGCTTCTGCTCAATGAGCAGCTTTCGGTTCAGAAGCCTGTTAGGGATCTATCAAACATCTGTAACGGAGAATATGTGTTTTCAGGTACGTACAGTATCTGAAATGTTCCTGTGATGTTTGATGCACGTCAAGCTCGAGGCCATCACTCTCAGCTCTGCCTCCAACCCGACATGAAGATCAGGATGGATTATCACGTACGAAAGAGCGAAAGAGAAAGACAGAACGATGGAGAGAGAGCGTGACCTTATATTCCCAGATCCATCCGTGTCATGTTCGATGTTCTGTGCTCTCCTCAGAGCAGATCTGATTGTTCTGGATGGTGTTGCTTTGGGTTGATAACCGTCAAACCCCTGACAGATAGAATCCATCTCGCGTACATCTGTTCTTTTAACACGTTTAATGAAAACGGAAAAGTCTGTTCGCTGCCTTTTATCAAAGACAAATTGCTCTCATCTGAGCGTTTCCTGATCAGAATTCCGTGCCAGACTCTGACATTTAATTTGCAGCTAAATTGGGGTGAGAACGGTGTGTATGAACGGCCGATTCTCTGATCCAGAGGCGTGCGAACAGAGGACTGCTGTTATTCATGTCAGAGAGGACAATGACAGCAGTCACAATAAAAGCTTTTAAAGGAGACAGAGGACATTGTGTGTAGTCAGGAAGGGTTTTTATGGAGTTCAACAAGGATGAGTCATTAAATGATGCTCTCCAAAAGCATTTTCTTAATCCATATTTTCATCTGGCTTTCTAGAAAGACATTTATTTAAAAAGCAAAATTGCATAAAATATTGGAGGAAAAGTTTAAATAAAACAAAAATATTCCTAATATTATTATGTCTATGGAACACCAACAGAAATTTTGATAAATGTTATTTGTTTTGCATGTGGACTGCCACTTTTAAGCTTCAAAAAGGATGCAAAATTACAATAAAATTATTATAAAAAGTATATATATGACTTATATGACAGTATAAAAGAATTCAATTTAGGTGAACTGTACCTTTAAGAGTCGTTTGCAGCCAATGTATCTTTTTGTTTTGCTTGATGCTTTAAACTAGAATTTTTTTTTTAATTAAAAGTATTTAATTTATATTAGATAAAATATTAGTTATTTTTATAAATCACTATAAAAGATAAACTTGGTCCTCAAGTCAATTCATCTTGTTTTAACCCAGTGGTTGGGGTAAATGTTTGCCCAACATGCTGGGTAGTTTTATTTAACTCAACTATTGTTTAAAAATGACTTAAAATGAACCCAAAATAGGTTGGTAATTACAAATCAGACACATAATTACAACAATAATAATCAAAAGGTGAATGTTTATTAATAAGCAATTTAATAAATGTTTATTGTTTAATTATTATTCTATAAACTTATTAATAAATGTTTGATTCCAACATATTTTAGGTTGAGCAAGCAATACAGTAATTTTTAAACAATAGTTGGGTTAAATAAAACTACCCAGCAAGTTGGGCAAACATTTAACCCAATCCCTGGGTTTGTCAATTTTCAACCCAACTTGGGTTGTTTTTAACCCAGCATTTTTTAGAGTGTATATTTTGAACTGACAACTAAACAAAATAACATGTAATTTACTAGAGGTTCTGACAAAATGTTAATTGCTGCTGACACAAAACATTTGCAAGAGAACACAAAGGCATTGACAAATAATTTTTCTTCCATCTCATATTTTTTTTCCATTACCATGTCCCTTTAGGGTCTCTGCAGAATGAATGATTCAATGACTCACTCATAAATATTTTACTTGTTTCATTACTGGATGAATCAGCGTTTTTGAATGAATCTCTTAAAGGGTTAGTTCACACAAAAATTAAAGTTCTGTCAGTAATTACTCCCCCTCATGTTTTTCCACACCCGTAAGACCTTCAGAACATCTTCAGAACACAAATTAAGATATTTTTGATAAAATCTGATGGGTCAGTGAGGGCTGCATTGACATTGTGCACTGACTTTCAATGCCCAGAAAGCTACTAAAGTCATATTTAAAACAGTTCATGTGACTACAGTCTAATGTTATGAAACGACGGGAACACTTTTTGTGCGGCAAAAAAACTAAATAACAACTTTATTCAACAATATCTAGTGATGGGCGATTTCAAAACACTGCTTCATGAAACTTCGAAGCTTTGCGAATCTTTTGTTTCAAATCAGTGGTTCAGAGCGTGTATCAAACTGCCAAAGTCACACCCCACAGTGGTGAACCATTGAAATTTCGTAACGCTTCGAAACACTTATGATGTAACAGCCTCGTTTACTAAAATCACATGACTTTGGCAGTTTGATAAATGCTCGGAACACTGATTCGAAACAAAAGATTCATAAATCTTCGACGCTTCATGAAGCAGTTAATTAATGACAGAATTTTAATTTTTGGGTGAACTAAATCTTTAAATGAGTGATTCAATGCAAATACATTTTTTCGGCAGTCACTTGTCTCCACCTACTGGTGTAACGATGTAATTTATACAAAACGTCATTTGAAGCGCCAAGTTACTTTTGCGTAGACATCAGTGTTTATATCCGAAATACTTTTTTTCCAGTTCTTCTTGTAAGACAGAATGATACTGTTTGTTTCATACCTAAACATTACAACTGCTCTCTCTGGCTCAGCGGCAGCACGAACAAACATTTGAATGTTCCGGTGTGATTTTATCAAAAGTTTAATAGACAGGCGAATCATTGTCATTTAGAATAAAATCATGTGGGTGTTTGAGATTGCAGTCTTTTAACATTATTCGTTCAGCTCTACTGGAAAACAAGACAAAACTACTCATTGGGAAAATTATTTTTATCATTGTGACGCAAACAACCACATACACTACCTGAACGACTGACTTCTTTCTGAAATGAAAGTAATTTGATTTGTCATAATTGCCTTGCGTTATCTCACAATCACATTTCACTACTAATGTGTAATATTAATAGTAATGCACTCATGAAATCATATAAACAAGACAATCTGTAAACACAATCTTGTCATCTCTCTTTCTCTCTGTCTCTCAATTTTAGAACTATATTATTTTAATTACCTTGGTGATTAAAAAAATTTCCCCGCTTCATTTTCTCTGTCAGAATTAATGTAGGATTTCAATGTAATGTAAGAGAGAAAGAGACAGACAAATAATGGCTAAAAGAAACGAATGAGTAAACAAAGAAATGAGTGACTGATTATCAAAGCAACGGGGACAGTTTAAGTCAACATGAAATCAAAATGGACCCTATTTACTTTCATAAATGCATATTCTGTCTTCATAATCTTTGATTAAAAATGCTTTCCTCTGAAATGACTTTACTTTTTGTCTCCCATCACCAAGTTCTACCCCAACTTTTAATGATCTAATCAATTCCCAGTGGATAAAATCAACCTACATTCCCACTGAATGTCCTGTTTCACTTTACGGAAGTAAAATCATGTTAATTTTAATGTTGTTTTATAAGCTGTATTGAGAAATTCAGTGACCAGTCGTGTTCAGCTCTCCTTTTGTTTTTCAGCTGGTGTTTTGCATGAAGCTCTACAAAAGCGTGCGTATCCTTGGGTGAACGCACCTTTGAAATCTCTGCCGTCAGAGCTGATTGCTTTTGAAGTGCTTTGGTAATGAAATGGTTGTGGAGATTCTCGTGCGAATAAGAAATGCTGTCGCACGTCTTCCTGTCTCACCTCCAGCCCCTGCAATCAGAAAGAGGTGATTGAATTCAACTCATTAACAGCCTGAGCAAAGACAGACGCTGTTCCAAATCCTAGTGAGCTGCCTATCTAGATGGGATTTTTAGACATTGCATGCTCATTCCCGACACAAAGGCTCTTATCCTGTTTTATTAAATATTTCATTTTGATTGAGTTGCATGGACTTTGCGCAAGTAATGCTTGTGGTACACTGATATGTCGGCCATGTTGATTAATTTTTATACATTTTGAGATTATTACCTTCTTGAACCGTCATGCCTTGCTCAGATTTTTAAACCAAGTGGGTCTTATATGCAATTTTGGATTGGTTTTAAGAATTTTGGATGGATTTTAAGACGGATTTAAAAAGACATTTCACATATATATATATATATATACATATATATATATATATATATATATATGTGTGTGTGTACATGTATGTCTTTTTAAAAACTTTATCCCATAATTATCTGTTTTATTTTTTACTCTGAGATGGACAGGGCTTCACAAAGCTGCCAAAATCAGTTACAGTTTTACTTTTTTTATTTATTTATTTCTAAATTGCATGATTGGGCCGGAAACATTGTGTTTTCATCAGGGTTATTATTGTTAGCTAAAACCAAAACTAAAATAATAATAAAAACATTTGGTACTTGAAATAAAATAAATGATAACTATTTTTTTTTTTTTAATTGTAAAAATATATATACATTTTATTTCAGCTAGTCAAGGCAACATTTCTCATTTTCATTTAGTTTAACTAAAATAAGTAAAACTAATACTGAAATAAAAATTCATGAAAACTAGACATATTTAAAAAATAAATGAAAAACACAACAAAATTAGTACCAATTTAACTAAAATTTAAATTAAAACAAATTAACTAATCATAATTTAAATAGTTATATTAAACTAATAATAACTCAAGTAATACACTTATTAATTATAATTTATATAAATAAATATCATTGCTTTTCATGAGTAAATATTGTGTAAAATACATAAAATTGTGTAATATACATAAAAGTATCAAGCTCTCTAGATATTGTTATCGCCATCATAGAGTATGTTGCAAAACTCACATCAGTTAGCTGTTAAATAAGACAATCCCAGAATGCATTGCAATAACAATCAAAGTTTTCAATCAAGATACTGGATGAGGGAAATGTTGCTTACAAATATAGTCATATTTTATATGTGCCTTAAAGTCCCCCTGTAGTCAATAATTGTTGTCCCTTAAAACTCATCTTTGATCACCAAAATGACATATTTAAATGTTTTTTCCTGTGAAAAAAAATTATTAATGCCTTAAATTAGCTTGAATGTAACTCTACACCCTTGCCTCATTTAATATACACGGATCTATGAATATGATAATTAGCCCCGCCTCCACTCACTCGCACAAGCTCAGAGATCCACTCGGTCAACTTACTGAGGTAAACGCTGCACAATGGTATCGCTCTTTACAACGATGGACACAACGATATTTAATAGGATTAGCCTTTTGTTTGACTATGTTATCAAACAGCTAATAATGTGTTGCTTATGTTACACACACCATTCATTCATTTTTCATATCAACAGAAAAATATACAGTGATAACCATCTTTTGAGACTCCCTTGCGTGGTCAGTTAATAATATGCTAAAGCCCGCCGGCACGTTGACATGATTGGTTACACGGTAGTTTGTGACGTCAGAAACACCAGAGATTGTCTTTTTTTCACTGCAGTTTTAAAGAGAAAATACTCAGCAATGGTGTTGAATAATGAATTTGCACATGGTTTGTCTTAAAGATTGTTAAAAACACCAGATAGACATATGAACAACATTAAAAACTTGATTTTCACCACAAGGGGTCTTTAAAGACTTGTATATTTCTAACTGAGCTTAGTATTATCAATATTTATTTTATGACCATTTCCGTTTTGTATTTCGGTCAGTGCTGATTTGCCGTGGAGGAGCACCGGGTGTTGTCCAGGAGCAATGAGCTTAACCAGCCTCCCGTAACAACTCTATTAACTTGCGTCAAACTGCGCTCCGTCGTACTAACATTACAGTAGGAGTATCTGCTGAGTATGAACTATTCATGATTACGTTAGAAATCACCTCTCAGTCTGATCTATGTCTCAACTAAACCCTCCATCTGGAAAAAATCACCCTCCATTAATCAGCGCTGAGCTCACAGTTCAAGAGCAATTTCCCAACTCAATGTTAATTAAATAGAGTAACTCGTCGCAGGTTAAAATCCCCGACATCTGTTCACGACAGTAATTTCATAAATTAATATTTTAAAAAATGCCCTTTCGAATATTAATAGTAACCTAAAAGGGCAAAAAGCCCCATAAACCGTCTGTGACATAATCCTTAACAACCTCAGTATGACCTCACACATTACACATCCCGAGAGCTAAATCTGCTTAAATATCCAAAACTACATGAGCGTGAAATAATCACATGTGTTTTATTTAAAAGCATTTAAACATTAGATGTACTGACATAACCAATCTGTTGTCTTTAGGCCACTTCTGACTGTTTTTGGTAAGGAATACACTGTAAATAGTGTAGTTTCTGGTATTGAAAAAAGCTTTTTTTAATAGCATGAGACCAAATAGAAACAAAATTTGGTTACATTTTTTATTTCAGTGGTCCACTTTAGACATTCTGCTAACTATAGAGTTGACTGTTAGGTTAGGGTTGGGTGTTAGAGTTTGGGTTAGTAGAATAAGTTGACATGTAGTTGCAAAGATAGTAGAATGTCTGTTGGGGGACCATCAAAATAACGTGTTAGCAGATATTAATCAGACAGTTTACTAATACTATAATGAGAGTTAGTTGACATGTAGAAAAGTTAGTAGAATGTCTAAAGTGGATCATCAAAATAGTGTTAACCAAAATTGTGCTTGATTATTAGAAAAAACATTTAATGTACTACGTAGGCTAAGAACGTGTCCTAACCAGCAGAGCCATTGCTAGCGCTGCAAATGGTGGTGACGATTCTGGGGGCCCCACGATTTCAACCCCCCACCCCTGGAACACGATTTCAACCGAGGGGAAAACCTGGGAATGAATTTTCGACAGAGGAGAAAAATCTATTGTCCAGCCTCTAAATAAAAGAGGCAGTTGCCAATTGATGAAGTCCAGTGTTGGGGTAACGCATTTTTCTGAGACGTGCACTTAGGACTGCATGGTTGGCTGGTCCAGTCTGAAAAATATGTTTTTGTCATGATTTGACCATTTAGAAACAAAACTTATGAGGCAGTTGTTGTCCGATTTCATTGGTAATTTCAAAAAAAAAAAAAGGAAAGGGGGAAAATGGTCACGTAAAACTAAATTGCGGCTTTATTGGGTATTAGAAATTTAACATGACCTGTAGACTTAATTTAAAACAAAAGTTCCACAAAAACCTTTAACTTTATCCATTTGTAATTTGCCCAGTTGTTCCTCAGTGATTATATATATATATACAGCAGGTGTGATGCTCGATGGAGTCAGCGTGTCAAATACAGACGCCAGTTCAAACTCTGTCTGGGAGCTAATTAGTCACACTTCATTATGAGTCTGACTGAAGGTGATTGTAATAATTACATTGAGGTTTCCCTGTTTATTCGGTCACATAAACCTTTGACAGTGGCTTCTGCAGAAGAAAAAAAACAAAGGTCATTGTTGCTTTTCTCCACAATAATAAAGCCGATCTGAGGAATCTCTTGAGGTAATGGGCCAGAACCATGTAAACAGCAGAATGTGCGTCATTAACACCAGAAACGAGCACCACCTCATGTCATTACAGGCTGCTTCACCAAACAGCTGTAGCACATTATGGGATATCTGAAGCTCAACAGGGATGACAGAGGAAACCCTTAAGCCTGGTGCACGCTATGGGATTTCTATTTTTCTGATCTTTTCACATTATACGCTTTTGGAAGAAATGGTTCTATATAGAACCTTAAAGAGTTCTGTCAGGCGCTTCATATAGGGGTTCCTATCATGGGATCATTTTATGGATTTAGTTCCATGCAGTTTCATGCTGTTTGTGAATGTAAAAGGTCTGCAAAGTTTCAAAGATCAAAGTTATTGTCTCCCAAAAATGAAAGAACCGATTCTGAACTTCCTGAAATGAGTTGTTAGTGATTCCAGTCTTACTTTCTGCACAAACCTACGTAGGTTTGTAACAAATTCATGTAGGTTGTAACACATTCAACTGACTGTGTTGGGATAATCTGACTGTCTCCCACTCTACCCTACTGTTCGTATTGCTGTGAAACAAGTGCTGAGGAAGATCCGGAGCTGAAATTCAGATATGATAATGGGCGTTTAGTTTCTGACACGTGCTGTAAGTGATAGACCAATCAGAGTAGAGTAGGCTCTGGGAAAGGAGGGGTTTAGAGAGACCGAATCCTTTATCGAGTCCTAGAGTACCTATGTTCTACATATACATCTTTAACATTGTAGTTGTAGTTCATTAGACGGTTGTCATAGCAAAAGTCACATTCTTAGACTTTCTGACCCAAAATTTCTGTCAGAACATCTTCAGAGTCTGAAATTCATCTCAAAGGTGAAAATAAAAAATTAGGATGTTGGTGAGCATGTGGCACTCTTTAATAAATCTTCTGATCTTGTGATTCCCAAAATTTGTCTTAGATGGCAAATCATGCAGTGTGCAATGGGCTTAAAACATGTCAAGATTTGTTTGATTCGTGGGCAATTAGAGTCAAATTTTAACCAAGCTTATGTGTTTGAATCTTTAGTCCTAAGACATGTTAGGTGGATTGGATATGCCAAATTGGCTGTAGGAGTGAGTGTGAGTGTGTCCTAGCATCAGGAAGGGTATCCGGCGTAAAACCTGTGCCAAATCCAATGTGTGTGCGGATAATTCCGATGAATTCCCACAAATGAGCGGGACTAACACTATATATATATATATATATATATATATATATATATATATATATATATATATATATATAAAATCAGACAGTGCTGTTGTTCTGAAAATCAGTATTTATTTTTAATACAACAGTTAATATTGATTAACAAATTAGTCCGGTTTGGTTTGTTTTATTTTCCTTCAGTAATGAACTTGAACGGCATATATGAGGGGAATAAACAAATATTTCTATTAAAAGCAACATGATATGAAAATCAACCACATTTACTGTCTTAATAAACGTCCCTGGTCTTTTGTGCATGATCCATCAGTACTAAAGAAAAATAATATTTTTCATAATCTTTCATAATCAAAATGTAATTACTTTCTCCACCTCTGAAATGACTTTTGCTAATAACATCATAGTCAAATTATTAGATAATAATCATATCATGTTGTCTTTTATAGATTGTAATTCCAAAGCTAATAAGTATGAATTTATTATTAAGGAAGAATCAGTGATTGGCTGATGTGATACAGTAAGTCAGATCTTCCACTGGTCACAGATCACACACATCTTTCATAACGTCCTGCAGAGATTTCATTTCCTCTGTTTTCTCCTATGTCCCAAAAGCTCTTATTGGACTTCATGAAATCCTTCGTAAACATGACAGAATCGAGAAAAACTTCAATTTCCTCCGATCTGCATCTGTCTTTCTTGCTTCTCTCTGTGTGTCGTCGTAGTTCTGCTCTTCTGGTCTCCTCTGGGCGTGTGTGTTTGGCTCCGAAGGTCTGCTGGGATGTTGACAGCGCTCTTCAGGTTGACTCTGTGTTGCGTAAACAGAGATTAGTGACCATACTGGCTCTTAATTAAAGTCAGAAAGCTGCCAGGGGACAGACCAGGCCATCAAATATTAATCTAGACAGTCCCCGCAGCAGGCCAGCCCTCCACTCAGGGGGTTCCAGCGGGTGTGTATCACCATGATGTGCCGTCGCACACGGTCCAGAGGGATCGCTGAGTGTCATGACACATCAAATGATGCAATGGAACTGAAGGGAGCGTGAGACGCCAATGAAACATTCAGATGATGGCCTGTGAATGTCTTTCTTCAGACCCCGCCGACGGCCCGTAATGAGTCTATGTTTCGTTCTGAGGGATCACGTCCATGTCTGACTGAGGTCTCAATGTCACTGGCTTCGTGCCTGTCTGTGGCGTATCTGATCTAGTGGACTCTACGAATGATGGTGTGGATTTAGGGTTGACATTTTGAGTTTATGTCATAGGCTTTAGACTTTATAGTTTAGGGTTAAGGAGCTGAGAGGTTAGGATTAGATTTAGTCTTCAAGGTTTAGGTTGTAGACTTTATAGTTTAGGATTTACATTTTGTCATTTGGTGGATGCTTTTATTGAAAATGATTAAAAATGACTAACATCGCAAGCAATTTCTCATATAAGAGCCAACAGTACCACAATTCTAGGATTCATTTTTGGGTTTAGACAAAAATTAAACAAAAAACTAAAACTAATTTAATTTCTTAACTCTAAAGCGCATTCCTAAACTTTTATCCTCAATGATTGTAGACTTTGTGTTTAGGACTTGTAGGCCTGGTTTCACAGACAGGGTTTAGATTAAGCCAGGATTAGGACATTTAAGTAGCTTTTATAAACATGCCTTGTTGTGCATCTTGAGATAAAACAATGGCACGGATATATTTTAAGATATGATAGTACAAGTTGCTTTCAGTTAAAACTGCTCAAACATGCATTTTAGTCTGGGACTAGCTTAAACCTTGTCTGTGAAACTGGAGGAAAAAGTTCAGAATTTTGAGGGATTTTTTTCCATTTGTAGGCTTTGAAGATTAGAGTTAAACAATTAAAGGGTTAGTTCACCCAAAAATGAAAATTATCCCATAATTTACTCATCCTCAAGCCATCCTAGGTGTTTAGGACTTTCAGCCAAACACAGTCAGAGTTATATTAAAAAATAGCTTCCAAGCTTTATAATGGTAGTGAATGGTACCTTTTTTTTTTTTAAGCCCAAGAAAGCACATCCATCCATCACAAAAGTAATCCATACGGCTCCAGGGGGTTAATAAAGGCCTTTTGAAGTGAAGCGATGCGTTTTTATAAGAAAAATATCCATATTTATAACTTTATAAACTATAATCACTGGCTTCCGGTAACAGCTATATGCGATTCGATTCTGGTGGAAGAGTGAACTTTGACCTGACGTATGACGTACTGACGAATGCGGAAGCGCAGAGGACAGAGCAAAACAAAACACCGGTCACAAATTAGAAGTCTAAAACAAGGATTTTTAAAGAGAAATGTCTGAGGAGCTTGAGTTTGTTGCCCAGCCCTATTTTTTTGAACTGCAAGAGGCGTCTACTCTCAACTAAGCTTGTGCTACTCCTACATCCATGTCGTGCGTCGGGTCAGAGGTCAATCTTCGGCCGGAACACGACTTGCATACAGTCCTTACCGGAAGCCAGTGATTATAGTTTATAAAGTTATAAATATGGATATTTTTCTTACAAAAACGCATCACTTCGATTCAGAAGCCCTTTATTAACCCCCTGGAGCCGTATGGATTACTTTTATGATGGACAGATGTGCATTTTACGTCTTCAAAATAAAAAAAGGTACCATTCACTTCCATTACAAAGCTTTGATATTTTTTTTTATATAACTCTGAATGTGTTTGGCTGAAAGAAGATAGTCATATACACCTAGGATGGCTTGAGGCTTTGGAGTAGGGCTGCAACAACTATTCGATAAAATCGATAATAATCGATAATGAAAATCATCGACAACGATTCTCATTATCAATTATTTGGCTCCGCCCACCGTGCACGGAAGACTTCCGCCAGTCGCATCAAATTACAGCACTGAATAACGCATTTATATGGACAAAAATGCATCTAAAAATAGTGGAGGAAACCGAGTGAGCTTCTGCGGGAAAGGTATGAGATCAAAGCTGATCAAAACATGAGAATTCTTTATGCTTCAAGCTAATGCATTAGCGTAATGGCTTGGATTTACATTTACATTTAGTAGAAAACATTTAGTTTAGTAGTTCCTTTTATTCAAAGTGACTTACAAATAAAGAGCATTGCAAGCAGTCACTTATACAAGAGCCAACAATACCACAATTTTAGGATCTCGTTAAAGATTATGGCTTTATGGATTTAGTCTTCGGTTAAAGGCTTTGGAGTTAAGGGTTTAGGATTGCAGTTTAGATTTAAGACATTAAGTTTTAGAATTAGTTTTAGTTTTAAGGGTTTATGTCGAAGGCTTTGGAGTTTCAGTTTTAGGTTGCTGGAGTTTAGAGTTAAGGATTAAGGGTTTAAAATTAAGTAGCAAAGGGTTTAGGATTAGATTTTGTCTTCAGGATTTAAATTGTACGCCTTAAGTGTTTTACAGGTGTAGGATGTAGGTTTAATTCTTATGGTGTTTAAAACTTTCAGATTTAGAAGTTATGGTTGTAGTATAATTTTTTTTTTTGACAAAAATATCCTTTAATATTTCAATTCAATTCATATTTATTTTTGTAGCGCTTTTCACAATACATATCGTTTCAAAGCAGCTTTACAGAACAATGCATGATTCTACATTACAATTTAAAGTAATCTCTTATCAGAGTTAGATATGTCAAGTTCTAAGATAATACAAATCATGCAGTTAGCTAATATCATGTATTAATTAAGCAGAAACAATGATCTTATTAAAGAAATTATTACAAGCTATTACAGTCTTATTAATTGTAGTAATTTCTACTAAATTTACACTAAATATTGCATTACAATTAATTACACAAAAAATGAAAATTTTTAATGAACATTTTTGCAAAGATTAACACTAATGTTGTGAGAACTGGTAAACAATTACTTCATATTTGACAACAGTGTTCACACGTTTATATCATCTCTGAGAGGAATAAACAGATTTTCTTGCTGTTGGGAATGTTGGGGCTTCTATTAATTATAACGCATAAAGGTGAAGTTAAGGTGCCTGAAGCATTGTCAACAACTGTTATCATTAGCGCCGTGATTGGTGGAATTAAATGAGCTCGGTTAAGTATAGATGTGTGGCTTTTGCTGTTGGTGCGTTGTGTCTTTAAGAGGGGGCGTCGGAGCAGTAAGGGTGGGAGTAGATTTGTTAGTTTGGTGATTAATACCAAGCCCATCTGAATAGCAAAGCTCAGAGTGTGGGCACCACGTGTAATTGGTGTGTATGAGACACGACCTCACAGGAAAGAGCAAGACTAATGTCTACTTGCCCGCACACACATCCTAATGCTTTCACCAGAATGATCTTCTGTATTTCCTTTCCTACATCTCTGATGTCATTCAGCTGTTTGTGTATTATAGAGGTAGGAAGCATTAACAATTTACGAGGATTGCTTTAGTGCACCACAGTCTTGTGGCTCTCAAGGTTGTAGAATACGGTGATAATGATCTTGTTCTACATTGATCAGCTGCAATCATCCCTGAGTTTATATGTTTTTCTTCATCCTGTGTCCAGCACATGAATATCAATAGAATTAGAGCGGATGTATCTGGTAAAGTGCATCCTTGGATCATGATGCAGAGTGGTTTGTACTGGCTACTCCAGTCCAGATGAGTGATCGATAGTTTCTGGCACACCCTGATGTTCTCTGCAGCTTCAGTGCCGGTGAGAAGATCCTTTATTCAGAAAATGTTCGGTTACATTGTATTAAGTCGCTCTCAAGGTCTGTTTGTTTGCAAAAATTAAAATTAGTGCTGTCAAATCTATCAATCATGATTAATCGCATCTAACATAAAAGTTTTTGTATATATGTGTGTGTGTGTGTGTGTGTATATGTATGTATACACGCATATATTATATATTTACGAACTTTTATGTTAGATGCGATTAATCGATTTGACAGCACTAATTAAAATTATTTACTAGTGCTGTCAAATCGATTAATTGCGATTAATCGTATTTAACATAAATGTTTGAAAATATATTTGTATGTAAATATGTGCATACACACATATTGTATACATTTACACTTTTATTTAATTGCGATTAATCGGTTTGACAGCACTGATTAAAATGATTTTACTAGTACTGTCGAACCGATTAATCGCATCTAACAAAAGTTTGACAATATATGTGTATGTAAATATATATGTGCACACATATTATTGTATATATTTACACACTTATTTGATAAATTCGATTAATCGATTTGACAACACTAATTAAATAATGCTGTCAAATCGATTAATCATGATTAATCGTATCTAACATAAAAGTTTGAAAATATATTTGTATTAAATATGTGCATACACACATATTGTATACATTTACACTTTTATTTAATTGTGATTAATCGGTTTGACAGCACTAATTAAAATGATTTTACTAGTGCTGTTGAACCGATTAATCGCATCTAACAAAAGTTTGACAATATATGTGTATGTAAATATATATGTGCACACATATTATTGTATATATTTACACACTTATTTGATAAATTCGAATAATCGATTTGACAACACTAATTAAATAATGCTGTCAAATCGATTAATCATGATTAATCGTATCTAACATAAAAGTTTGAAAATATATTTGTATGTAAATGTGTGCACACACATATTGTATACATTTACACTTATTTAATTGTGATTAATCGATTTGACAGCACTAATTAAAATGATTTTACTAGTGCTGTTGAACCGATTAATCGCATCTAACAAAAGTTTGACAATAGATGTATGTAAATATATATGTGCACACATATTATTGTATATATTTACAAACTTATTTGATAAATTCGATTAATCGATTTGACAACACTAATTAAATAATGCTGTCAAATCGATTAATCGTGATTAATCGCAGCTAACATAAGTTTGAAAATATATTTGCATGTAAATATATGTGCACACACATTGTATATATTTACACACTTTTATTTAATTAATTGCAATTAATCGACTTGACAGCACTAATTAAAATGATTTTACTAGTGCTGTCAAATCAATTAATCGCATCTAACAAACGTTTGAAAATATGTGTATGTAAATATATGAGCACACACATATTGTATATATTTACACACTTGTATGATTAATTGCTATTAATCGATTTGACAACACTAAGGTGTTCTGAATAGTTGCTAAGGTGTTGGTATTTTGTTGCAAAGGTGTTCTGGGTGTTGCTATAAGTTGCTAAAGTGTTCTGGGTGGTTACCAAGGCGTTGCTATTCTGTTGCTAAAATGTTTTGAGTGGTTTTTAGTGGTATACAGTCGCTAAGGGGTGTGGTTGCCATGGTGTTGCTGTTCCATTGCTTAAGTGTTCTGAATCTTTGATATATGGTTGCTAAGGTGTTCTTGGTGGTTGCCAGGCTGTTACTATCCCATTGCTTAAGCGTTCTGAATCTTTTACATATGGTTGCTAAGGTGTTCTTGGTGGTTGCCAGGTTGTTACTATTCCATTTGCTAAAGTGTTCTGAATCTTTTTAGTGTGTTGATAATCATTACAAAGGTGTTCTGAGTGGTTGCCAGGGTGTTACTGTTCATTTGATAAGAGGTTGTTAGTGTGCTGCAATAGAGTTGCTAGGGTGTTACTATTCCATTGCTAAAGTTTTCTGAGTCACTTTTAGTGCACTTCTATATGGTTGCTAAAGTGTTCTGGGAGGTTGCTAGGATGGTACCAATCCATTGCTAAGGTATTCTGAGCATTTGTTAATGCATTACTGTAAGGTTGCTAAGGTGTTTTACTGTAGATGGTTACCAGGGCGTTGCTATTCTGTTGATAAAGTGCCCTGACTGAGAGTAACTACATAGCAGTGCACTAATAACCTCTCTAAGTGGTTGCTAGAGTTGCCAAAATGTAATTTTAGTGTGCTGACATAGTAGTATATGGTTGCTAAGGTGTTCTGGGTGGTTGCCGGTATGTTACTGTTTTACTGATAGAGTTACTATTCCATTGTTAAGGTGCTCTGAGTGGTTGCTAGGGTGTTACTATTCCATGTTAAGCTGTTCTGAGGGGTTGTTGGCTTGCTTCTCTAAAGTTGCTAAGGTGCTCTTGAGTGGTTGCTAGGGTGCTACAATTCCATTGCTGTTCCAAAAGTGTTCTGAGACATTTTTAGTGCACCGCTGTGGTTGCTAGGGTGTTACGGGCCATCACTATGATAGTCTAAAAAAAATTTTGGTTTTTTTTTATTCTCTGTCAGACAACAATGAAAAGTTTGATCACTTAGGACTTCTCTACAGGATCGCTTCTCTACAGTTGTAAAGGAGCTCTAAGTGGTTGCTAGGGTCCTACAACTCCATTGCTAAAGTGTTCTGAGTGGTTGTTAGCGTGTCTCTCTACAGTTGCTAAGGTGCTATGAGTGGTTGCTTGGGTTTTACTACTCCATTGCTAAGGTGTTCCAAGGGGTTGCTAGCATTCTTATCTACAGTTGCTAAGGTGCTCTAAATGGTTGCTAGGGTGTTACTATTCCATTGTTAAGGTGTTCTGAGGGGTTGTTAGAGTGCTTCTCTTCAGTTGTAAAGGTGCTCTAAGTGGTTGCTAGGGTCCTACAATTCTGTTGCTAAAGTGTTCTAAGGGGTTGTTAGTGTGCTTCTCTACAGTTTCTAAGGTGCTCTGAGTGGTTGCTAGGGTGTTACTACTCCATTGCTAAGGTATTCTGAGGGGTTGCTAGTGTTCTTCTCTACAGTTACTAAGGTGCTCTGAGTGGTTGCTAGGGTGCTACAATTCAATTGCTAAGTTGTTCCGAGTTGTTGTTAGAGTGCTTCTCTACAGTTGCTAAGGTCTGAGTGGTTTCTAGGGTGTTACTACTCCATTGCTAAGGTGTTCTGAGGGGTTGCTAGCATTCTTCTCTACAGTTGATAATGTCTAAGTGGTTACTAGGGTCCTACAATTCCATTGCTAAAGTGTTCTGAGGGGTTGCTAGCATTCTTCTCTACAGTTGCTAAGGTGCTATAAATGGTTGTTAGGGTGCTACAATTCCATTGCAAAAGTGTTCTGAGGGGTTGCTAGCGTTCTTCTCTACAGTTGCTAAGGTGCTATAAATGGTTGCTAGGGTGTTACTACTCCATTACTAAAGTGTTCTGAGTGTTTGCTAGGGTGCTACAATTACATTGTTAAAGTGTTTTGAGGGGTTGCTAGCGTTCTTTTCTACAGTTGCTGAGGTGCTCTGAGTGGTTGCTAGGGTGCTACAGTTCCATTGCTAAGTGTTCTGACTGGTTGTTAGTGTTCTTCTCTACAGTTGCTAAGATGCTTTAAGTGGTTGCTAGGGTGCTACAATTTCATTGCTAAAGTGTTCTGAGTCATTTTTAGCCAGTGTGGTTGCTAGGGTGTTACTAACCATCTCTCTATGATAGTCTAAAAAAAACTTTTTTGTTTTTTTATTCTCTGTCAGACAAAAATTGTAAGTTTGATCGCTTAGGAAAGTTATACAACTTGAGATATCATTAATGTCTGCAGCACAAACAGCCAGCAAGCAAAGTTTTGAATAATTTACCAATAATTTGATCTGGGAAGAATTCAATGAGAAATGTTCATATTAAAATCCTTGACTTTCAATTGCACACATTAGTATCTTGGCAAAGCTGAAGGAGACATCCGAGATCACAAGAAGAATAATCAGGAAACTTGAGCCTCCATTTGCACTCCATTTAATGTCATCGCTTTCTAGGAGAAACAATTGAGATATTAAAGACATATCATTAGGGATTCGTCTTGCCTATGGGCAGATTTAATCACAATAGAATATGCATAAAATCACAATGCTTTTCCTATACGTACACAATACTCTGTGATTGTTTCGTCTCATTTCTTTCTCATCTCTCTCTCTGATCCACGGCTCTCTTTATGCATAGTGAGAGTTTAATTCCGATCTGAGCAGCAGATCAGTTAGTGATCCTAGAGCAGAGAGATATAAATTCATTTCCCATGTCCCCCCCTCCTGTTCTCCCCTGGTTTCCACGGCAACAGCAGAGAGACGGAGGGCAGTCTATTGGCTGTAAAATCTCACAGTGCACTAATGAAAATGCTCCTGGAAGTATACACAAAAACACACATATGCTCATTGACAAATTTATACATGAAATTGCTTTTTAGGAAGAAGAAAAATCGCTCTTATAAGTAAGTATTATGTCTTTCAGACATGTATATACCACGAGTGATATGTAAATACCATAGTATATAAATATGGTTAACTATAGTTTTTATCAAAGTAGCATATAATACTGCATTGTACTTTTTGTGAGGCCAGTAACATCAAAGAGAACTGTCCCGAGTTGAGATGAGACGAGGCGAGAGGAAATGAGACAAAACAAGAGATTTGGCTCTTCTGATGGTGGGAAATGTTTTTCAGCCGTCTGAAATGTTTACCTGACAGCAGAGCTGTTTACACCACAAACAGAAGACATTTTAGACAGCAGGCATTTCTTGCTTACATGCGTCTGCCGAGTCATATAGGAGGCGCTGGTTTAAAATGGTGGCTTCCATGCAGAGAGAAACATGAAATATTGAGATAAATATAAACCTCTCGAGCGTAAACACAACAGCATGTCTACCTTCAAAACAATGAGCTCTGAGGAATATAGAGTGATTTTTATATGGGCTGCACTGCCTGCTGGGTAAACATTCTGTCTCCTTAACACATTCAAAACCCAATAATGAAATAAAAGAAGTATGTTGGAGGCAGAAAATTACGTGTTAACGTCAACGTGAAATCAAAACTGACCCCATTTACTTTTGTGATGTACGTTCTCCGTCTCCGACTGCGCGGTGCGTGTTTTTCCAGAGAAAAGAATGTTTATCTTTGTCATTTGTTTTTGTTTTTTTTTCATAAGACTTGCTCATCCTCTGGAACAGATTTCCTTTTTTCGGATGACGTCACAAAGCCCCTTACTTTAAATCACCTGACCTCATTTTGGTATGCAAATTTTTTTTACAATTCAGTCCATTCCTGATTGATAAAATCCTTCTCTATGCCAGTTTACTGAAGTGAAATGTTTTGTTAAAACCAAGGAAGGATACAATTCCAATTCTGTTGATTTCTCTAGATGTGATACTAATAATATTTTAATTTAAAATGATCAACCAAATTTAGAATTTAGAATGATTTTACTTGCCTGGTTAGATTTTAAATCTAATTATCTTGAAATATGTAGGTTTTATAATGATTTTATTCAATTATGATCAGTTATGTATGATTAAGTCCATTTTTGTTAAATTCTATTTTCCAATAATTATAATTATACTTTTTTGATTATGTTCAAAGTCAAATTCTGTTGAAAACTGTAGATTTTATAATAATTTTAATTATATATGATCAGTTAAGTATGATTAAGTCAATTTCTGTTGAATTCTGTATCTTTTCTAAGAATTTTAATTACACTTATTGATTATATTTAAGTGTAATTCTGTAGAAATCTGTAGGGTTTATAATCATTTTAATTAAATATGATCAATTAAGTATGATTAAGTCCATTTTTGTTGAGTTCTGTATATTTTCTAAGAATTTTAATTATACTTATTGATTATTTTATAGTCTAAATCTGTTGAAATCTATAGGGTTTATAATAATTTTAATTAAATAAGATCAGTTATGATTAAGTCAATTTCTGTTGGATTCTGACTATTTGTCCAAGAATTATTATTATATTTAATTGATTTGAAATATAATTCTGTTGAAATCTGTAGATATGATAATAATTTTAATTAAATAAGATCAGTTAAGTATGATTAAATCAGTTTCTGTTGGATTCTGAGTATTTGTTCAAGAATTATAATTATATTTAATTGATTTGATGTATAATTGTGTTGAAATCTGTAGATTTTATTTGAATTTTTATGAAATATGATCAATTAAGTATGAATAAGTCAATTTCTGTTGAGTTCTGTACATTTTCTAAGGATTTTAATTATACTTATTGATTATATTTAAGTGTAATTCTGTTGAAATTTGTAGGGTTTATAATAATTTTAATTAAATATGATAAATTAAGTATGATTAAGTCCATTTTTGTTGAGTTCTGCATATTTTCTAAGAATTTTAATTATACTTATTGATTATATTTAAGTGTAATTCTGTTGAAATTTGTAGGGTTTATAATAATTTTAATTAAATATGATCAATTAAGTATGATTAAGTCCATTTTTGTTGAGTTCTGCATATTTTCTAAGAATTTTATTCATGCTTATTGATTATTTTATAGTCTAAATCTGTTGAAATCTGTAGGGTTTATAATAATTTTAATTAAATAAGATCAGTTATGATTAAGTCAATTTCTGTTGGATTCTGACTATTTGTCCAAGAATTATTATTATATTTAATTGATTTGAAGTATAATTCTGTTGAAATCTGTAGATATGATAATAATTTTAATTAAATAAGATCAGTTAAGTATGATTAAATCAATTTCTGTTGGATTCTGAGTATTTGTTCAAGAATTATAATTATATTTAATTGATTTGAAGTATAATTCTGTTGAAATTGTAGATTTTATATTAATTTTTATGAAATATGATCAATTAAGTATGAATAAGTCAATTTCTGTTGAATTCTGTACATTTTCTAAGGATTTTAATTATACTTATTGATTATATTTAAGTGTAATTCTGTTGAAATCTGTAGGGTTTATAATAATTTTAATTAAATATGATAAATTAAGTATGATTAAGTCCTTTTTTGTTGAGTTCTGTATATTTTCTAAGAATTTTAATTATACTTATTGATTATATTTAAGTGTAATTCTGTTGAAATTTGTAGGGTTTATAATCATTTTAATTAAATATGATCAATTAAGTATGATTAAGTCCATTTTTGTTGAGTTCTGTATATTTTCTAAGAATTTTATTCATGCTTATTGATTATTTTATAGTCTAAATCTGTTGAAATCTATAGGGTTTATAATAATTTTAATTAAATATGATAAATTAAGTATGATTAAGTCCTTTTTTTGTTGAGTTTTTATATTTTCTAAGAATTTTAATTATACTTATTGATTATATTTAAGTGTAATTCTGTTGAAATCTGTAGGGTTTATAATAATTTTAATTAAATATGATAAATTAAGTATGATTAAGTCCTTTTTTTGTTGAGTTTTTATATTTTCTAAGAATTTTAATTATACTTATTGATTATATTTAAGTGTAATTCTGTTGAAATCTGTAGGGTTTATAATAATTTTAATTAAATATGATAAATTAAGTATGATTAAGTCCTTTTTTTGTTGAGTTCTTATATTTTCTAAGAATTTTAATTATACTAATTGATTATATTTAAGTGTAATTCTGTTGAAATTTGTAGGGTGTATAATCATTTTAATTAAATATGATCAATTAAGTATGATTAAGTCCTTTTTTGTCGAGTTCTGTATATTTTCTAAGAATTCTAATTATATTTATTGATTACATTTAGAGTCTAATTCTCTTGAAATCTGTAGGGTTTATAATAATTTTAATTAAATATGATCAATCGAGTATGAAAAGGTCTAATTCGGTTGGTTTTCTGATAATTTGGTGAAGAACTGAGGCTGTTTTCTGAGCGTGGAGCAGCCTGCTCAGATGATTTCTTCAGACGGTCCTGACAGCATTAGAGAGCAGAGCAGCGCAGCAGAAAAATCAATAGCAGCCTGGATAATTGATGCTCAGAGTGTGTATGAAGGTCAAACACGACTGCTGACTTCATGATGCGCAGATTACACTCCGTTGTCTGATATACTGGGATTTGCTGATCAGAATAAACAAAAACTCCTGCGCATTTCGAAAAAAGAAAACACGTGTACAAGACACGTACGCTGATGGTCTTTTTAAAGCAGTGTTCCTCCATCAGTCGCTGATCTATTAGCATAACCGACCTTGGCCCGTGAAATCTAATTTTGGATATCAGGCTTATGGAAATGACCAGGATCTGTGGCGTTTGGTCCTGAGAGCTTTCCACGGCCTGGGGGCTTGATTTAGATCCACCCACCACATTTAGAGGCCAGAAAATGAATGATGGATGTGATTATTTTACACAAACGCACTTGATACATGCTTGACCTCCACTGCATCAACTGGGACGAATTATTTTGAGGACAAAAATGATGTTTAGTTCATAAATAGATCTCTACTGTAGGAAATTCGCTGCTCATTTCCGTTGTAGCAAAGGGGGAAAATGCTGCTCTGTTGACGAGCAGGTTCTGTTTGCTGTAATTAAGGAAGATAATGTTCCATCAGGGGAATTCATTACAGATAACATCTTGTTCTGTGTTATTGATGCTCAAAAGGCTAAAATAAATTCTACTGTTTATCCAGACAGTGCTTAAAAATGACAAGCCACCACATTTTCATAATACTGTGTTGCATTACGATATTTATTATGTCAGAAGCAGTCGTTTAGTCGTCCATTCTTCATCAGTGAGTGCAACAGACAAAAACAGACCAACATCTAGTTGTTTTGAGACAGATAGTGAGATGCCACCTGAATGTTGTTATTTGTTCAATCCATTCAATAGTTTGTGCTGCGGTTGACAATTCTATTGATTTTCATGTTTATTGAGTGCCTGAGGTGACAGAATGAGTTAAAACAAATGAAATTAGAATTGTATTATTTACTTACCCTCATGTTGTTACAAACCTGTGTTATTTTTTCCCATTAAACACAAAAAGAGAATTTTGAAGAATCTGTACACAGCTGTATAATATAATAATAATATAAAGCACCATAAAAGTAGTCTATACGACTTGCTCTCTATATTTCAAGTCTTCTGATGTCATATGATAGCTTTGTGTGATGACAGACGATAATTTAAGTTGTTATTCACTGATAATCTTCCCCATTCAGTGAGCGATCAACCAATGAGTGGATCATTGTGAGAGTTGAACTATGTAAGCTTGTTTCTGCCATGAAATAAAACAATTTAAAATATAATTGTGACTTTTTATCTCACAATTCTGACTATTTTTCTCGCAATTGCAAATTTGTAACTTAGAACTGTGAAATATAAAGTCTCAATTGCGAGTTATAAAGTCAGAATTGTGGGATATAAACTCGCAATTCTATTTTTTTCTCACAATTGCGAGTTTATATCTCACAATTCTGACTTTTTTCTCACAATTCTGACCTTTTTCTCACAATTACGATTTTATATCGCAATTCTGACTTTTTTCTCGCAATTGCAATGTCATAACTTAGAATTGCGAAATATAAACTCTCAATTGCAAGTTAAAAATCAGAACTGTGGGATATAAGTTTATATCTCGCAATTCTGACTTTTTTGCAATTCTGACCTTTTTCTCACAATTACGAGTTTATATCTTGCAATTCTTTTTTCTCGCAATTTCAAGTTTATGTCACAATTATGACTTTTTGCAATTCTGACTTTTTTTGCAGTTGCGAGTTTATATATCACAATTCTGTCTTTTGTCTCGCAATTCTGACTTTTTTTGCAATTCTGACCTTTTTCTCACAATTACGATTTTATATCTTGCAATTCTTTTTTCTCGCAATTTCAAGTCTGTCACAATTCTGACTTTTTTCGCAGTTGCAAGTTTATATCTCACAATTCTGCCTTTTGTGAGTTTGTCACAATTACAACTTTTTTTCAATTCTGACTGTTTTCTCGTAATTCTGACTTTTTTTTCTTGCATTTCTGACTTTTTTCCTTGCAATTCTGACTTTTTTTCTTGCTATTGTGAGTTTCTATCTCACAATTTTGACTTCTTTTCTCAGAATTGTGAGATATAAACTTGCAACTGCGAGTTATTAAGTCCAATTCTGAGGGGGAAAAAGACTGACTTTTTTCTCAGAATTGCGTGTTTATATCTCAAAATTCTGACTTTATAACTTACAATTGCAAGTTTATATCACGCAATTCTGAGAAAAAAAGTCAAAATTGTGAGATAAAAAGTCACAATTACTTTTTTTATTTTTTTATTCGGTGGCGGAAACGAGCTTCCATATTGAACTCGAGTTGTTCAGTTTGATTCATGAACGATTCATTAATATGGGTTTTGTGAGCAGGAGTAAATGATTCATTTAAAAGATCAGACTCAAACGATTCATCTGCAAATCAGACATCACTACTTCTTTTATGAACTTGCCAAGGAGAACCAGGGCAGATCTCAGGATTTTCCTTCGTATTACTTCTCAGTCTTGAGATGTCATATACAATTTGTATAAAATACTTTTATGTAGATTATTTAGCATTGACAGCACCAGTTCACTTTAATTATATTAAAAAAGAGTGAACAGGATATCTTCAAATATCCAGTTTTTGTGTTCCATCATACAGGTTTGAAACGACATGAGGGTGAGCAAATGACTTTGGTGATGTTTTTTTACACATTTTTGTTTGTAATGAGCACAGTTACTCAACAGAGGATCTAAATATTCTTCTGGCGTGTGTTGCTGCTCTTGTGTGTGATTGTGGAGATGTCGGTTGCAGCTCTCTGTGTCTATCTGGACGTTAAGAGCAGAGTGGGGTGTTCAGCATCGCGGCTTGTGATGAATGGATGTTCTGATTTGACGCAGACTCTGCAATCGCTTTCCTGCTGCGGATAGTGTTGAAAGCCGCTGCGTTCTGAAGGACATTTAGGTGAAAAAAGAACATTTCCCAGCTGTTCTCTCAGCTCTTCAGCCCTTCATTTGTCTGTGCTTGAAAATCGCGGTGTGCGGCTGGTACATGTTCATGCAGTGTATTTAAAAAGCATTTTAGAGCTGTTTTGTGGCTTACAACCATCCAGCACAAAACGAGAGTCTCAGATCAGAATTACAGTTTACAAACACAAACGCACATTCTACTTCAGATTTTTAGGCATGTTAGTCTAATAAATGTATAATAGATAATTAAGTTGCTCTACTTTCATGAGGTTTGTCTGTGGTTCTTAGCAAAACGTCCTCCAGGAACGTCCTGATCCACCAGTCTGGAGGTCATTAAGAGCGTTAAGAATGATAAATGAAGTCTTTTGTGCGATTGAGGGTACTAGAATGGCTGAACTCGCACTCTTTGGTGTGTCAGTCTCTCTGAATGGCAGCTCTTATCTCGAGGGGTGATGGCTGGACTGAGCTGTTATTTGCCCGCTGTCAGCACCGCCGGCCCTTTACGCCTCACAATCCTCTGTCTTCACTTCCAGGGCATTGATAAGGGTATTCATACAGTGAGGATTCACTTCTGAGCTTCTGTTCAAACACAGGTTCAAATCATATCATGATCATATGAAATATGAGATTCATGTTAGTCTGACCTCAACTACCATTTCATTTTCAACTAGGAGAGCTACATCAACTATACGTCAATCATGAAGCGCATAGCAGGTTACACATAGGTTATACATTTTTTATAAACACCTTTATGTTTCATTTATCTAAACATGACCATTATAATGTGGTTTTACATTAGGTATGGTTTGTTGCTAGCTTTTTTCAGAAAGTCAGTATGAGCTTGGCTAATAGCAGGGTAATTTCCATGGGCTCATGGTGCTAACTGGACTTTGATGAAGGAGGTTCTAGGGGCTTCCATTCTCCTCTCATTTTTCTCTCTCGTTCTTGATTAGCCCAACGAGTCGTTTCATTCTAACTGCTCATTCATCTGAAGGAAATAGAAAAAAAGCCACTTCGCTGCACTCTCAGTGCGTTCTGCTGGTGAGTGGAGTTAAAGTCCTTCCACAAGCGTTTTTATTCTTCATATTCATGCTAAAAACCTTCAGCAGCTCGTACCATCTGCTGCTGAGCACAACTCACAAGTCCTCAGAATTGCTGCATTTGTAATAAAATAATTTCTGGCCTTATTAATCATTCAGAGATGAGATGAATTTCAATTTTTTAGTGTTCACAGGCAATCTGAAGCTCAGAATAGATATTCTTGGTAGTGTGTGTATTCATTCATCACTGTCTAGGAACTCTAAAAGTTCTAAATGTAAATGAATCTTGAGTTAAACGTTCGAGAATTCTAGAGTTCTGATCAGATTGTAACTCAGTCTGAGAATTGTAGACTTCACAATGAACCTAGAGACTATGTATGGATCTATGAATGAACCTAGTATCTAGCCTTATTCTTTTGTGAATTCTAGAGTTCAAAACTAATTTAAAACCAACTATCTGAGAATTTTACAGTTCTAGAGTTCAGGAAAGATTTAGGGTTTTAGAATGAATCTCGACTCAATAGTTTGAGTATTCTATGGTCCAGAACAGATGTAGAGTCAATTATTTGAGAAATTGAAGAGTCTAGAATCTATTCAGACTCAATCATTAGAGTATAGGTTTCAGAACATATGTAGAATCAGTCGTTTGAAAAATTGTAGAGTTTAGAATGAATCCAGACTCAATTGTTTGAGCATTCTAAGGTCTAGAACAGATGAACTGTTTGAAATTTGTTGAGTTTTAAAGTGAATTCAGACTCAGTTGTCCCAGTATAGTGTTCAGAACAGATGTAGAGTCAATTGTTGGAGGAACTGTAGTGTTTAATACGAATCCAGACTCAATCGTTTGAGTATTCTAAGGTTCAGAACAGATGTAGAGTCAATTGTTTGAAATTTGTAGAGTTTCAAAGTGAATTCACATTCAATCGTTACCATATTGGGTTCAAAACAGATGTACAGTCAATTGTTGGAGAAATTGTAGTGTTAAGAATGAATCCAGACTCAATTGTTTGAGTATTTTATGGTTCAGAACAGATGTAAAGTCAATCGTTTGAAATTTGTAGAGTTTCAAAGTGAATCCAGATTCAATCATCACAGTATTGGGTTCAGAAGAGATGTACAGTCAATTGTTAATAATTTGTAGAGTTTCAAAGTGAATCCAGATTCAGTCGCTACAGTATTGGGTTCAGAACAGATGTACAGTCAATTGTTGGAGAAATTGTAGTATTTAGAATGAATCCAGACTCATTCGTTTGAGTATTTTAAGGTTCAGAACAGATGTAAAGTCAATCGTTTATAATTTGTAGAGTTTCAAAGTGAATCCAGATTCAGTCGTTACAGTACTGGGTTCAGAACAGATGTACAGTCAATTGTTGTAGAAACTGTAACATTTAGATTGAATCCAGACTGAAACATTTGAGTATTCTAGAGTTCCAAAAGAATCTGTACTTAGTTGTCTCCTAATTTTAGATGTGAGAACAGACTATCTAAGAAGACTATCAACTATCTAAGAATTCTAGAGTTCAGAACAAATGTAGACTCAGTCTGTGGGGTATTTTGAGCCGAAAGTCACATTCTGGGGACACCTAAAACTTATATTACATCTTGTAATAGGGGGCATAATAGGTCCCTTTAAAGCATCAACTTTTATATTTGCATATAACTGCAAATGGATAGCAATTGAATCAATAAAGACTCATAAAGTAAATTTAGTGTCTAAACCATCTAGACCAGCAGCAGTAGCCATCGGCCTTGAATCTTCATCCCAGTCAGCTCAAATATTCTGCTCATCTGCGGTCAGCAGTGAAGGTTGTATTATCTACACATCCAGATTTATGACGACTCAATACACACTCCTAAACACACACGCTCTAAAGGAATTAAAACGACTGGACATTGAACTGGACTAGAGAGATGTGTCATGCTGGTCCAGTTAAATTAAACTTGCTCCATCAGCATGCTGTGAACCATAACCAGTCCTACACACACAGCACACAGATATGCTGTTTGTTTCCCGTTTTTCCCCATGGCTTGAAGTAACAGATTTCTCACACCCTGATTGCACACTTTAAATTGAAGATCTTGTTATCCAGACTTCTGCTGAAGGGGTTTTTTTATTCACACTGGAAATGTAGAGAAGATTCTACCATTTTAGAATCTGAGGTCATCAGATTACAAGCACTTTGTAAAGTTTTTCAGGTATTCAGGCGCTTCCATCTGTTCTGCCATCGTTTTCTTTAATGAATAAGTCATCAAGGCCAGTTGCCATTGAAAAGCAGAAGTGCTTTTTATGTTCTATACCACAAGAATTCTGAATTATAAGTTGGAAATGAATGTTGTGGTTCTGTGTACGTGATATTCTACCTGAATATCCAGCTAAATTTAGACCTGAAGTCTCATGAATCAACAGTCCGTGTCTGGATTGCTGATGTATGTCTACGGGTTTGATAAAACATCTCATGTTCAAGCGGAAACCCAGCTGAGTGTTTGATTAGTTGCTGGTGGTTGAATAAGGCCGTTTATGTGCTAGAAAAAGCTTTCATAGAGCATTTGATGTATAGAAAATCATATGATTCGCTTTAAATGATGTGGAAGGAGCTGGGTCAGTCTGAACTCAATGAATTCAGTGAATTGAATTTATGAAAGCACAATTGATTATACCCGCCTGTCTGAAATTCTCAGTTCTCAGCAGATGCCTACAAGTGTGTCAGAGCAAAGTTTAAAGTGCAACTTTTTTTTGTATAATAATATATTATTTGTTTGTGTATTTTCTTTTCCTTTTTCTGTACCTTTTATATATATATACAGTGGGTAAGGAAAGTATTCAGACCCCCTTAAATTTTTCGCTCTTTGTTATATTGCAGCCATTTGCTAAAATCATTTAAGTTCATTTTTTTTCCTCATTAATGTACACACAGCACCCCATATTGACAGAAAAACACAGAATTGTTGACATTTTTGCAGATTTATTAAAAAAGAAAAACTGAAATATCACTTGGTCCTAAGTATTCAGACCCTTTGCTAAGTATTTAGTAGAAGCACCCTTTTGATCTAATACAGCCATGAGTCTTTTTGGGAAAGATGCAACAAGTTTTTCACACCTGGATTTGGGGATCCTCTGCCATTCCTCCTTGCAGATCCTCTCCAGTTCTGTCAGGTTGGATGGTAAACGTTGGTGGACAGCCATTTTTAGGTCTCTCCAGAGATGCTCAATTGGGTTTAAGTCAGGGCTCTGGCTGGGCCATTAAAGAACAGTCACGGAGTTGTTGTGAAGCCACTCCTTCGTTATTTTAGCTGTGTGCTTAGGGTCATTGTCTTGTTGGAAGATAAACCTTCGGCCCAGTCTGAGGTCCTGAGCACTCTGGAGAAGGTTTTCGTCCAGGATATCCCTGTACTTGGCCGCATTCATCTTTCCCTCGATTGCAACCAGTCGTCCTGTCCCTGCAGCTGAAAAACACCCCCACAGCATGATGCTGCCACCACCATGCTTCACTGTTGGGACTGTATTGGACAGGTGATGAGCAGTGCCTGATTTTCTCCACACATACCGCTTAGAATTAAGGCCAAAAAGTTCTATCTTGGTCTCATCAGACCAGAGAATCTTATTTCTCACCATCTTGGAGTCCTTCAGGTGTTTTTTCATGTGTCTTGCACTGAGGAGAGGCTTCCGTCGGGCCACTCTGCCATAAAGCCCCGACTGGTGGAGGGCTACAGTGATGGTTGACTTTCTACAGCTTTCTCCCATCTCCCGACTGCATCTCTGGAGCTCAGCCACAGTGATCTTTGGGTTCTTCTTTACCTCTCTCACCAAGGCTCTTCTCCCCCGATAGCTCAGTTTGGCCGGACGGCCAGCTCTAGGAAGGGTTCTGGTCGTCCCAAACGTCTTCCATTTAAGGATTATGGAGGCCACTGTGCTCTGAGGAACCTTAAGTGCAGCAGAATTTTTTTTGTAACCTTGGCCAGATCTGTGCCTTGCCACAATTCTGTCTCTGAGCTCTTCAGGCAGTTCCTTTGACCTCATGATTCTCATTTGCTCTGACATGCACTGTGAGCTGTAAGGTCTTATATAGACAGGTGTGTGGCTTTCCTAATCAAGTCCAATCAGTATAATCAAACACAGCTGGACTCAAATGAAGGTGTAGAACCATCTCAAGGATGATCAGAAGAAATGGACAGTACCTGAGTTAAATATATGAGTGTCACAGCAAAGGGTCTGAATACTTATGACCATGTGATATTTCAGTTTTTCTTTTTTAATAAATCTGCAAAAATGTCAACAATTCTGTGTTTTTCTGTCAATATGGGGTGCTGTGTGTACAGTAATGAGGAAAAAAATGAACTTAAATGATTTTAGCAAATGGCTGCAATATAACAAAGAGTGAAAAATTTAAGGGGGTCTGAATACTTTCCGTACCCACTGTATATAGTTATATATATATATATATATATATATATATATATATATATATATATACCATAATATATAGGCAGCGGCAATTTGCACTAAGTGACAATAGCAGCATTTTCTTAGCGACATGCTATTTACACTAGGTGAAAATAGCGATAGATTCTATTTACACCATGTAAAAATATCACTTCTTTGCAATAAGAGTAAATAGTAATTAGATGCTATCTATACTTTATATTGGCAGATACTATTTGCACCTCAGTGTTTTTGTACATTAACAGGATGCAATAATATAATGGAGTGTAAATGATTATATCTATTAAAATTACTAAATGGATGCTGACTTATTGGGAGAATAAAAACCCTCCCAACACCTTGCCCTAACCCTTACCCAATAAACACTTTTATGTATTATTAAACACTCGTTCACAGTTTATTTCCACTTTTAGAACATTATTTTCATTTATATTAAAAATAAATGCAAGCTCAGCAAAAGGCGAATTCAAACCTGCGTCGATCGCGATAGAAGCCAGTTCTGCGAGCCTTACTCGCTACTGCTGCGCCACTGAAGACGCTGAATTCTGTGCGTCTTTTTTGGTCCAACCAGACATTTGGTGGGCAGAGCTAGTATAAATAGCGTTTGCCACCAAGGGACGGTTTTTGCACTTAGTGTAAATAGACACTCCATAATATATAAGTCAGTGTCTCTCTTATAGGCTGTATACACACACACACACATATATATATATATACAATTGAGCTTTTGAAGGCCACAGAGTCCAATGTGACGCATCACATTCTTTACACATTAACACATCCAGAACAAACTAAATTAAATCATCACTCATCACTGATGGTTGGATTGCAAGTAATGGTTATTTCTCTGCCGCTGTTGGGGATGTGTTTTGGGTGGTCTAGTGCGGGGTTTCGATTCATGTCTCCATCACATTAGAACTCATTACCGCTGCTTTACCGCACTACAGCATCAGGAAACATGTCTATTGTGTTCAGCTCTAGAGCAGAACTCCATGTTCCATTTGTGTCAGTTAATATGGTCGAAATTAGACTCTTGGTACATTAAAATAACCAGAAATCACTTCTGTACAGGAATAAACCTGAAGTATGATTACAGTAAGAATAGACAAATGTTGTTTTGTGGATGTCAGATATTTTCTGAACACTGTCAAAAAAAACAAAACAAAAAAACAGCTGCTGAGGAAACTTCTTTAAAACTAGTTTGCCAAGTTGATCATATTTTGAAGTTAAATTCAAATAGATAAATTTACACTGATTAAAATGTAATAAATAGAATGAACCATAACATTTACTGTATATTTTGCTATTTAAAAAAGCAAAAAACCACACACTATTTTTCGTGAGAAGATTCGGTTTTAATTTGAACAAATTGATTTACTGAAATGAATCAGACATTAAAAATGTCACATATTGTACCTGAACAAATCGATTTACTTAAATGAATCAGACATTCAAATTCATTTAAGTTGAACTGATTCACTTAAATGAATCTCGCATTCAGAATCTATAGATTGAACCATTGATTAACTGATTTGGCATCATATACTTTTTCAGGGTTTCCGTTTCTGACAAAAGATGAAATGGGTTCCACACATATAGCTCACATATAGCACCCTTCTTTAGTAAATTAATGTTTGAAAACAGACTTCCTGAATCATCTTTCTTCTCCTTAATAGATTCATCAGCAGCGTCATTGCAGTGGTGAGTTTGATAAAATCTTAAAGAAATATATTTCATGTAAAATACTCTGACAGAGAATCTTGACAGAATCTTTGGAAAGGTGTCACACACAATAAATGCCCTTTGAGAATGTAAAATGTGAAGCTTCAAACAGACGAGCGTGAGAGCAAAGAGCACAGCAGGGCTCCTGTCAAGGAGAAAGATTTCAGAGTTTTTCGGTAACTGTAGAGGATGTCATTTTTCCCCTGAACACGGCCACGCTAAGGCAGGTGTTCAGAGAGAGTTGAAGTCAGCTGTGAATAGAAATGTTTCTGCCTGGAGGAGGAGGGCAAGAGGCCAGCGAGTTCTGCCTTCAGACACGCTGCTGTTGTTACTCACCCTTCCTTGACTCTTAACTCCGCCCACCACATCCCACTCAAGCTCTGAGCTCCGCCCATAACTCTGCCCTAATCATCTCATCCCTGTCGGACTGTTTTCAGCACCTTGCTTCTATGTTTTAGCCTTTCAAAATCTTGCAATAAATAAAATAATATAATGTAATGAACTAAATAGTAAAGTTTGTATACAAACTTTGATGTTGTCTAGAGAAAGCCTAGTCTGAATGATTAAAATAGTTTAAAATAGGAATTTAAGGTTGAAATAGTTTTAAAAGCTTGAAGTTTGAAGGTTTTCGGTTTAAAGGATGGATGGATGGATGGATGGATGGATGGAGGGAGGGATTGATTGATTGATTGATTGATTGATTGAGTGGGTGGATTAATTAGATGGAAGGTTTTCATGAATAAATGGGTGGGTGGATGTATGGTTTGGGTAGATTGGATGGATGGATGGATGGATTGGATGGATGGATGGATGGATGGATGGATTGGGTGGGTGGGTGGATTAATTAGGTGGAAGGTTTTCATGAATAAATGGGTGCATGTATGGATTGGGTAGATTGGATGGATGGATGGATGGATGGATAGATGGATTGGGTGGGTGGATGGATGGATGGATGGATGGATGGATGGATGGATGGATGGATTGATTGATTGTTTGGGTGGAAGGTTTTCATTAATAAATGGGTGGGTGGATGGATTGGGTAGATTGGATGGATGGATGGATGGATAGATGGATTGGGTGGATTGATTGGTTGATTGATTGGGTTGATTGATTGTGTGTTTGATTTGATTGATTGATTGATTGATTGATTGATTGATTGATTGGGTGGAAGGTTTTCATGAATAAATGGGTGGGTGGATGGATGGATGGGTGGATTGATTGATTGATTGATTGGATGGATTGATTGGGTGGATTGATTAGGTGGATGGATGAATTAGATGGAAGATTTTCATTAATAAATGGCTAGATGTATGGATTGGGTAGATTGGATGGATGAATTGATTCATTGGGTGGATTGATTGGATGGATGGATTGATTGGGTGGGTAGATGAATTAGGTGGAAGGTTTTCATGAATAAATGGTTGAATGTATGGATTGGGTAGATTGGATGGATGGGTTGGATTGGATCAATTGATAGATTGATTGGGTGGATGGATGAATTCGGTGGAAGCTTTTCATGAATAAATGGGTGGATGTATGGATTGGGTTGATTGGATGGATGGATGTTGTTAGGGTGTTGCTAGGGTATTCTAGGTGGATGCTAGGGTGTTCTGGATAGTTGCTAGGTAGTTGCTAGTGGCTGCTATGTGGTTGCTAGCATACATACACACACAAACACTTTAATACATTTATTTATAAATATTTATTTGTTTATTCAAATGTATATGTGTTTTTTAGTGTTGTATTCTATTATTCTAATATTTGGAATTAGCTTTTATTTTATATTTTCAGTTTTCATTTACATTTTGATTTTAGTAATTTTAGTCATTGATTTTAGTTTTAGTAATGTTGTGCTTTTTTCATTAGTTTTTTTTATATTTCTTTTTAGCATTCATTTGTTTGTATTTCAGTTTTAGTCATTTTAGTACTTAGTTGCCAAGGAAACATTTCTAATGAAGTCTTTTTTTAAGTTTAAGGTTTAATAGTTTTAGTAAACGATAACCACTGATATTTATGTATATACAAATCTTCAAGGGCCCTTAAAAACGTGAAATAGACTTTTCCCCTGTCCCTGTCTACCTTTGACGTCACAATACAGGATAGTTGATGCTAAAACTTCGCCAATTGGCACTTTCATGACATCATTTCCTGTGTCTTCAGACTGATTAGCCACATTTACAGCTCAGGTGACAGCCAGTCACCTACCACTGAGATGAATTAGAACTCTAATAGTAAGCTTCCACCCACATAGCCTTACAATCCAATCAACACTCCCCTGCTTGGCTGTAAGCCCCGCCCCCAGCCCCGCCCCATTCTATTCATGTGTGCCAGACTCTGAGGGCTGCCTTGCCACACAGCTCACTGGCAAGATTAGACTCTATTGTATGGAGAGTGAGCCGGCAATAGGCCTGTCAGCTTTCTGCCGCCCAGGGAATAATTATGCTTGGACTGATAGATGGCCGTAACTGCGGAAGAAGAATGGAGTAATTCTCATATGTGCCCTACCGCAAAATGCCAGCGGCCATTAACTGGAATGATGGGGAATTAAATTCTCCCCAGTATTTTAACAGGATCTCATTTGCAGTGGAAAGCCGAAATATTGCGGCGTACCTCTCAATTGTGTCATTTGATTTCAGCGCCCTTTGAATGGCACCCGGTGTGGGGTAATCACTCTCCTGTGCGTGACACAAGGGACAGCTGGGAGATCAAAAATGCTCGTAATGCTGTTGAGTAATTAAAAGAGATCCAGTCAAATAGATCAATGAGGATGAGTTGTGTTTACAGTGGGTGGGTGTCGGTTTGTGTGTTTTTAAAGGGACAGTTCACTATAAAATTAATATTATTTACTCACAGTCTTTCCAAACCCTGTATGACTTTCTTTTGCAGAACACAAAAGGAGACTTTTAAGCTTCAAAAATGATTCACAAGCATCATAAAATTAGTCCATGCGTCTTGTGCATTATATCAAAGTCCCTTTCAGGGAAAGTCTGTTCACTTGGCGGCCATATTTGCAACATCTCCGAGCAGCTATTTTGGGCATCCAAGACCAAGTCCTATCTATTTGAATAGGGGTTTCTCCCATTCGTCTTTTTATATCTATAGTATTTGATTATATTTCAAGTCTTCAGAAGTCTTATTGTAAAGTGTTGCCATTTTTTATGAGGAACAAACTAAAGCTAAAGCTATTGTATGACTTCTTGGTTGTCGTAACTCAAAGTTATTGGGCCACACATGCGTTCAAGAACTATCAAGAACCCAAGAGCTTTAATTTCCAAGTCCTAAAACATCTGATATCCTGATGCGTTTAATCGTCTCTGTGCCAACTGATCAGAGAGCATCTTCCTTCTGTAAGAATGTTTATGACTTATCTCAGCATTAGATTAAACTCCTTTCCCGTGAGGATTCGTGTCAAGTTGAGCAATAACTCAAAAGCTCATTAATTAGTCTTCCGTTTGATTGCTTTTCCAATATCCAGAGATCATGGCTTGGCTCTTAGCATGCCACTCGACTTTTCGGCACAGCAAACAAGTAAATTTATGAGTCAGTAATTGCTTCTTTGATCTTATTGCAGGTCACAGGTTCATTTCCACATCAGGAGAACAGGATATTTTCGGGCCGGAACCTTCTGTTGTAAATGGCTTTGAGAAGAATTGTTTCTTTAAAAAGAAATTATTTTGTCAGACTCCAGTGGTTGATGGCAAAGCAAAAGCCTTTGTTCTCTGTGGACTCGAATCAGAGCTGTAATTTTCATGCTCCTTTTTAAGGGAATCAAATTTAATCTTCACAGGAAAGAGAAAAATATCTTTTTAAAATTGCAGGTGTTTCAACTATACAATGAGATATATTTCAAAATATATATAATTTATTTTAGAATTCATTCCTTCGTTTTACTAATTTGTTCCCTTGTTTTAGTTAAATTGTGGCCACTAATTAAGGCTGTTTACACAACACTGTTTTCAACTAAGAACAAAAAATGTTTTATGTTTTGGCCGTTCATTTACATAATGCCGCTTTGGGGGCCTTAAAACGCAAACTTTTGAAAATGGGTTTCAAAGTGCAAGTTTTTGAAAACTATACAGTTCTCTGTGTAAACTACAAAAACGCGAATTTCTGAAAAAAGTGACATCATGTGCATGTTCGTCATGTGACATTGCCAACTACTGGCCCGGCATGAATAATACAGCGTATTTAGTCATTTTCACGGATTTGTGATCGTTTTGACAACATTGTCGTCTCTACGCAAAAAAAAACCACAAAGGAAAAACTTTTCCATTTTTAGTACATCATTAAGAATTTGCACCTTAAGGCCCTGTTTCTACCTGGTATTTTGGTCAATCGGATCACAAGTGGATGACGCTAAATGCAGGTGTAAACGAGGTGTAAAGCGCTTTGAGCTTATTCACTTTCGATCGCTTCCAGAGCTAGTCGAAAACGCACTAGACTGGATTGCTTTCGTAGTGTAGACGCTCATGTGGTCAAATGTGTTCGAACAGCCACTAAATGTACCAAGCACAATGTTCTCTCACCATTCCTGATTTCTTCACAGCATTCAGCATGGTATTGTGGATATCAGAGCAGAAACGAATGCTGATGCTCTCCGTATGTTTTTCCGTCATCTCCGGGCACATTCATATGTAAATTGCGCAAGCTTATTTTGTCCAATAGATCGAAAGATCTGAAAAAAACCCATGCATATACCCGCCCATAGACCCTCCCCTCAAAGATATCAGGATTGAAGTGGTTGAAAGTGGGCAAAAGAGACGTATTAAAACACCAGGTATAAACAGGTATGTGTCTCCCTCGTCCACTTGTGATCCGATCAACCAAAACGCATCTTAATACAAGGTGGAAACAGGGCCTAAGAATTTGTTCCAACGTTTTGCTAAATCTTGGCCACGTTGTAATAATTCGTACCCCTTTTTGTTAAATCAAAAACAGGTAATGAATTAGTTCAATGTGGCAATGATTTACTAAAATGAGGGAATGAATTAATAAGTTGTGGGAACAAATTCTTAATTTGTGGCCATGGCTTAACTAAAACAAGGGAACAAATTCTTAATTCATGGCTATAACTGAATTAAAACGAGGGAACAAATTCTTAATTTGTGGCCACGATATATATGTTTTTGTCTGCATGTCATATGAGGGGCTTCATACATTTATCCATCATTTATCAATGTTTTGCATTTTTCTGGCCTTCCATGTTGCCCTTCTGAACGTGGTGCCAGTGGATATGTGCCCAAATGCCCATATGGTTAATCCGGTCCTGCTTTTGTTCTCAAACCCAGTCAAGCTATTTTCATAGATGATTTGGCTGTGACCGCTGGCTTGCTACCACAGTTTTCTGTTTTAAAGCAGCATGCAGTTTTGTTAACTTGAGTGTTAGAGAGTGTTTTGTCCAACAGCTATTTGTTTACTAAAAAAAAGCTGTACTTCTCAGTGTTATGAGATTTATGTTTATGTAGCTGAGGGTGAGATATTGATGCCCTGTTGAACTTATGAATTTCCAGGTCCAGACTGGTGCTGGTTGCTTATGAAGCTAAACAGGCATTTTAGTTCCACAAAAAACATTAAATTGACATTTGGGAGAGCCATAACACTTGTGTAACTCTAGATAGATTGCAAATGCATTAGTGGAATGAAGTTAAATCACAGTGGAGAACATAATGATATCTCGACAATTTGTAATAAACAAGTCTTCGCATTCTATAAATTCTGCACATTCAGGGCTATAATAAAAATACCCACAGTGCAGTGCTGTAATACAGGAAGTGGCTTTGATGATGTGTGCTGGTGGGATTCAGGTGGAGAAAAAGCCGCAGTGGGAAATTCACTCTTAAAATAAAGGGTGTCTGAGACGGTCTCACAGCGTGTGTGTGACTTCTGTGTTACACCCTGCGGTCGCACCTTGCACCCAATCAGAGATGGGAAAACTCTAATTGTGTGGCCAAGAGGAGACAAACAGACCCTCCCAGCGGAGGCAATCAGTAACAGTGGACTCTCGCAGCAGAGCCAATCAAATGGAAGGGTTGTGAGTTATAATACTGCAGGTCTCATTTAAAATATACCGAGTGGTGTTAAATAAACGGGAGAAACTGCAGCCATGTGAGAATACATGCAATGTAGCTCAATTTTAAATATATGTGGTGGATGTGTTATTAAAGAAATATTTCTTTTGGGACTTTATTATGATTCATTATGTGGTTGTTAAGTTGCTCAGAGGGGTTTTTATTATGTTGCTGTGCGTTTGCTAGGGTGGTCTGTGTAGTTGCTAAGCCTGTGACATTCTGCTTTCTAGATACGACTTGAGTCTTTCCTTCAATGCAAGTCTATGGGATTTTTTGCCAAGTTTTATTGTCCACAAGGTGCAAATCATAATTGATTTTTATTAAAACAAACTGTTTTCAGTAGGGGTGTAAGACAATATCGATACACGTGAATATCACGACATTATGTTTGGCGATACTGTATCGATTTGCAAAAACACTGTATCGATATTTATTATTTACATCCAAGATTCATGGCTTTGTGTTCAGTGTGTGTATATACAAGTGTCATTTTGTTTGCAAAATAGGCCAAGTTAAAATCCAATACTCTGGAAACGCATTGAATCTGAGAGCTCGCTTAACATCCCGACGCCATCCGCGCTGCTGAGAAAGGCGTTTCGATAGTATATGTAAATAATGTACTGCATGTTTTTCTCTCAGTAACAAAATAAACACGCAACAAAATTGACAGCGGTGGCAGCAGAAAGAAAGCATCTGATCATAGCGTTGTGGATATGGTTGCACCAGCTCTGCAGTTCAGTACTTTAAATAGCACTGATAGACACAATAGACTGCTTTAAAGCAAACAACTTTACAGTATTAAATATCAAA